>OX328132.1:61182387-61422387 GCA_946811695.1 Gonocerus acuteangulatus | reverse complement strand
ATATCCTTCAACAAATCCTGAAGCCGTTCTAATTGACCAATTTTCAATCTTCAAAGTTTTCTAAAAGCTTGAAAGCCTTAGTTTACTTTTTTTGTTAATATTTCAAACATGTAAAGCATTTCATTAGGATTTTGCAACAATTTGAAAAACGTTATTTTTTTCGATAAAACATCATTAAAACGAAATTTGTTGAATTGATTTAATACACAATCATAATTTTTTACTTAAAATATGAAGGACCTAACCGCATTTCATTTCGCCAAACAAACGATATAAAAAATGTCTATTTTTTGCCCTAGCATACGTATTACTATTTTGATAATACGCGAATCTCTTTTAACAATGTTGAATACTGTAATATTATTCATTTGTGGCCTTGGAAAGGTCTCAGGCATAAATACTTTCGGAGTTATGAGCAAAAGAAGTACAAACAAGTTTTACGATTTTTTTTTTTTTTAATTTAAAAACAAAAAAGTAAATTTTCGATCATACCTCATTTATTGTTTTACAAAGTCTTTTGCTTCAATAATCTTTGCCGCAATAATTATCTCACCCCCTGCTCAAATATTGTTCTTTCAAATCGCGATATTCAATTGCTACGGTGTCATTATGTTCATAAGAAGAAATTGACTCATAAAATGGATGTTGACTCAACTAGGGTAGTTAGTCATTCTGAGCTTTCACCAAACACTACTACGAAATGACCTTAGCATTAAGTAGAGTGTACGTTCTATTCGATTCCCTGGGTGCAAGTATGACACAGTCAACAGCAATGTGGCTCTTTTCACCACTTTCTGGAAGTAAGAAAAACACCGACAACGTAATATATATGTTCATTTGCTCACACCCGTGGCTAGCGTGACCTATGTTTATTCTAATAGATGTACCAGAAATTTAATAACAATAAGGCTTTTAAGCATTAACAATTTATCTGGCGAAGTTTCTTCACAAAGCCGCTACTCCTATATGATAATTAGGGAACGGATGTTCATGTAAAATAAAATTCAAAATATGTACATATGTATTTAACTATTTATAATGAAATATGTAATAAAAAATTGAAAATATTTAGTAAACAATTACCTAAAGCACTATAAAATATTGAAAACAAAAGCATAAATAATAAGTAGGAACTCTGTTAGTATAAATGGAACGAAACGACTAAAACACTATAACATATTGAAAATAAAGCATAAATAAAAATTAGGAACTCATTATAAAAGGGGAAAAAAGAAGTTGAAAATATCTACAGATGAACATTATTTTGGAAAATTGTTTGCAACAATATTTATTTTTAAATTGTCAAACGTGAAATGACGCCGGTCTGAATTCTATATTTTTGAAGCAACTGAATGATCTTTCAGCACATACTGAAATATATGATGATGCTCCTCATGCGATTTAAACGGTTATTAAACATTACTACTAGATTTTTCCCCTGTTAGGGTGCGTTTACATCTGAAACCTCTCGCAGGATGTATATGTCAGGTGTCGGATAGATATTCTCTTGCAAGTTTACATACTGGCAGAAATAGCTAGACATTTATGTCATGGACATTTATAGGACACTTCTGGATTTGTTGAAAGCTGCGATAAATGTACGGTCCTTCATAGGTAATGGAGCAAATAATCAGTGTTTACATCTGTTGGTATAGAAGTGTCGACAAAAAAGCTAGTAGCCATGATATTTATCACGGACATTAAATTCTTCTCTTTGTAATCAGTGTTTACATATGATGGTATAGAAGAATCGACACTTATAGCTCGTAATAGAAATATCTCCCTCAGACATAAATTGTTCGGTCTTTACATTAGTCACAATTTTTGTCTGCCACAAATATCCTGCAATAACTATCAGATGTAAGTGCCAACTAAGTAAGTTACTGTTCAATTGTTTTGCTAAGTCCTATTAGATTTGCCGTCAAAGTGATTAGCTTCCTTTTCTGCTTTAACGAGGAAAAATAAAATAAAAATATATTAGGATGCTGTAGTTCTTGGGAGTAAGACCATTGATATAAATCCTAGAGAAGAATAACTGTATTTTCTCCTTATAAAGTGCCAACTACATTATTTGCAATTTATCCGTTCCTGTAAATTTTATTACCTTTTATCGAAAAAAATGATTTTATTTCTTACCAGTAAAATAGAACAACATGCAACAAACAAAAGGATGTAGTAGCTCGAGTCTCTTTCGCACTGGTTGCTATATATTGCTTGTCAAGTATAAAGTCACCATACAGTGATTTTTATGGGGCATATTACATTTTTGTCAAAATAATCTGTTTCTCGTCTGTAACCTGGCTGCAACAAACCTGCTAAAAGACATTATGATGCAGTAGCTCTTGTATCTGATTCGCCCTAGCTATGAAATATTGCTTATCGAGTATAAATATATATTCCCCCGAAGATATGTCAACCATATAAGTGGTTTTTGTGAGGCTCTAGTGTCTCATTCACAATGGTTGTTCTTTATTGCTTGTCAAGTATAAATACATATCCCTCCGATGATCTGTCAACCATATAAGTGGTTTTTGTGAGGCTCTAGTGTCTCATTTGCAATGGTTGTTATATATTGCTTGTTGAGAATAAATATATATCCCTCCGATGATCTGTCAACAATATAAGTGGTTTTTGTTAGGCTCTAGTGTCTCATTCAAATTGGTTGTTATATATTGCTTGTCAACTATATATATATATATATATATATATATATATATATATATATATATATATATATCCCTCCGATGTCTGTCAACCATATAAGTGGTTTTTGTGAGGCTCTAGTATCTCATTCACAATGGTTGTTCTTTATTGCTTGTCAAGTATAAATATATATCCCTCCGATGATCTGTCAACCATATAAGTAGTTTTTGTGAGGCTCTAGTGTCTCATTCAAATTGGTTGTTATATATTGCTGGTCAAGTATAAATATATATCCCTCCGAAGATATGTCAACCATATAAGTGGTTTTTGTGAGGCTCTAGTGTCTCATTCACAATGGTTGTTCTTTATTGCTTGTCAAGTATAAATATATATATCCCTCCGATGATCTGTCAACCATATAAGTAGTTTTTGTGAGGCTCTAGTGTCTCATTCAAATTGGTTGTTATATATTGCTGGTCAAGTATAAATATATATCCCTCCGAAGATATGTCAACCATGTAAGTGGTTTTTGTGAGGCTCTAGTGTCTCATTCAAATTGGTTATGTATTGCTTGTCAAGTATAAATATATATCCCTCCGAAGATATGTCAACCATATAAGTGGTTTTTGTGAGGCTTTAGTGTCTCATTCACAATGGTTGTTATATATTGCTAGTCAAGGTTAAATATATATCCCTCCGATGATATGTCAACCATATAAGAGGTTTTTGTGAGGCTCTAGTGTCTCATTCATAATGGTTTTTCTGTATTGCTTGTCAAGTATAAATATAAATCCCTCCGATGATATGTCAACCATATAAGTGGTTTTTGTTAGGCTCTAGTGCCTCATTCACAAGGTGTGTTATATATTGCTGGTCAAGTATAAATATATATCCCTCCGAAGATATGTCAACCATATAAGTGGTTTTTGTGAGGCTCTAGTGTCTCATTCAAATTGGTTGTTATGTATTGCTTGTCAAGTATAAATATATATCCCTCCGAAGATATGTCAACCATATAAGTGGTTTTTGTGAGGCTTTAGTGTCTCATTCACAATGGTTGTTATATATTGCTAGTCAAGGTTAAATATATATCCCTCCGATGATATGTCAACCATATAAGAGGTTTTTGTGAGGCTCTAGTGTCTCATTCATAATGGTTTTTCTGTATTGCTTGTCAAGTATAAATATAAATCCCTCCGATGATATGTCAACCATATAAGTGGTTTTTGTTAGGCTCTAGTGCCTCATTCACAAGGGGTGTTATATATTGCTTGTCTAGTATAAATATATATCCCTCCGAAGATATGTCAACCATATAAGTGGTTTTTGTGAGGCTCTAGTGTCTCATTCACAATGGTTGTTCTTTATTGCTTGTCAAGTATAAATATATATATCCCTCCGATGATCTGTCAACCATATAAGTAGTTTTTGTGAGGCTCTAGTGTCTCATTCAAATTGGTTCTTATATATTGCTGGTCAAGTATAAATATATATCCCTCCGAAGATATGTCAACCATATAAGTGGTTTTTGTGAGGCTCTAGTGTCTCATTCAAATTGGTTATGTATTGCTTGTCAAGTATAAATATATATCCCTCCGAAGATATGTCAACCATATAAGTGGTTTTTGTGAGGCTTTAGTGTCTCATTCACAATGGTTGTTATATATTGCTAGTCAAGGTTAAATATATATCCCTCCGATGATATGTCAACCATATAAGAGGTTTTTGTGAGGCTCTAGTGTCTCATTCATAATGGTTTTTCTGTATTGCTTGTCAAGTATAAATATAAATCCCTCCGATGATATGTCAACCATATAAGTGGTTTTTGTTAGGCTCTAGTGCCTCATTCACAAGGGGTGTTATATATTGCTGGTCAAGTATAAATATATATCCCTCCGAAGATATGTCAACCATATAAGTGGTTTTTGTGAGGCTCTAGTGTCTCATTCAAATTGGTTGTTATGTATTGCTTGTCAAGTATAAATATATATCCCTCCGAAGATATGTCAACCATATAAGTGGTTTTTGTGAGGCTTTAGTGTCTCATTCACAATGGTTGTTATATATTGCTAGTCAAGGTTAAATATATATCCCTCCGATGATATGTCAACCATATAAGAGGTTTTTGTGAGGCTCTAGTGTCTCATTCATAATGGTTTTTCTGTATTGCTTGTCAAGTATAAATATAAATCCCTCCGATGATATGTCAACCATATAAGTGGTTTTTGTTAGGCTCTAGTGCCTCATTCACAAGGGGTGTTATATATTGCTTGTCTAGTATAAATATATATCCCTCCGAAGATATGTCAACCATATAAGTGGTTTTTGTGAGGCTCTAGTGTCTCATTCACAATGGTTGTTCTTTATTGCTTGTCAAGTATAAATATATATATCCCTCCGATGATCTGTCAACCATATAAGTAGTTTTTGTGAGGCTCTAGTGTCTCATTCAAATTGGTTGTTATATATTGCTGGTCAAGTATAAATATATATCCCTCCGAAGATATGTCAACCATATAAGTGGTTTTTGTGAGGCTCTAGTGTCTCATTCAAATTGGTTGTTATGTATTGCTTGTCAAGTATAAATATATATCCCTCCGAAGATATGTCAACCATATATGTGGTTTTTGTGAGGCTTTAGTGTCTCATTCACAATGGTTGTTATATATTGCTAGTCAAGGTTAAATATATATCCCTCCGATGATATGTCAACCATATAAGAGGTTTTTGTGAGGCTCTAGTGTCTCATTCATAATGGTTTTTCTGTATTGCTTGTCAAGTATAAATATAAATCCCTCCGATGATATGTCAACCATATAAGTGGTTTTTTTTAGGCTCTAGTGCCTCATTCACAAGGGGTGTTATATATTGCTGGTCAAGTATAGATATATATCCCTCCGATGATATGTCAACCATATAAGAGGTTTTTGTGAGGCTCTAGTATCTCATTCACAATGGTTGTTCTTTATTGCTTGTCAAGTATAAATATATATCCCTCCGATGATCTGTCAACCATATAAGTAGTTTTTGTGAGGCTCTAGTGTCTCATTCAAATTGGTTGTTATATATTGCTGGTCAAGTATAAATATATATCCCTCCGAAGATATGTCAACCATATAAGTGGTTTTTGTGAGGCTCTAGTGTCTCATTCAAATTGGTTGTTATGTATTGCTTGTCAGGTATAAATATATATCCCTCCGAAGATATGTCAACCATATAAGTGGTTTTTGTGAGGCTCTAGTGTCTCATTCAAATTGGTTGTTATGTATTGCTTGTCAAGTATAAATATATATCCCTCCGAAGATATGTCAACCATATAAGTGGTTTTTGTGAGGCTCTAGTGTCTCATTCACAATGGTTGTTCTTTATTGCTTGTCAAGTATAAATATATATATATCCCTCCGATGATCTGTCAACCATATAAGTAGTTTTTGTGAGGCTCTAGTGTCTCATTCAAATTGGTTGTTATATATTGCTGTTCAAGTATAAATATATATCCCTCCGAAGATATGTCAACCATATAAGTGGTTTTTTGTGAGGCTCTAGTGTCTCATTCAAATTGGTTATGTATTGCTTGTCAAGTATAAATATATATCCCTCCGAAGATATGTCAACCATATAAGTGGTTTTTGTGAGGCTTTAGTGTCTCATTCACAATGGTTGTTATATATTGCTAGTCAAGGTTAAATATATATCCCTCCGATGATATGTCAACCATATAAGAGGTTTTTGTGAGGCTCTAGTGTCTCATTCATAATGGTTTTTCTGTATTTTTTGTCAAGTATAAATATAAATCCCTCCGATGATATGTCAACCATATAAGTGGTTTTTGTTAGGCTCTAGTGCCTCATTCACAAGGGGTGTTATATATTGCTGGTCAAGTATAAATATATATCCCTCCGAAGATATGTCAACCATATAAGTGGTTTTTGTGAGGCTCTAGTGTCTCATTCAAATTGGTTGTTATGTATTGCTTGTCAAGTATAAATATATATCCCTCCGAAGATATGTCAACCATATAAGTGGTTTTTGTGAGGCTTTAGTGTCTCATTCACAATGGTTGTTATATATTGCTAGTCAAGGTTAAATATATATCCCTCCGATGATATGTCAACCATATAAGAGGTTTTTGTGAGGCTCTAGTGTCTCATTCATAATGGTTTTTCTGTATTGCTTGTCAAGTATAAATATAAATCCCTCCGATGATATGTCAACCATATAAGTGGTTTTTGTTAGGCTCTAGTGCCTCATTCACAAGGGGTGTTATATATTGCTTGTCTAGTATAAATATATATCCCTCCGAAGATATGTCAACCATATAAGTGGTTTTTGTGAGGCTTTAGTGTCTCATTCACAATGGTTGTTCTTTATTGCTTGTCAAGTATAAATATATATATCCCTCCGATGATCTGTCAACCATATAAGTAGTTTTTGTGAGGCTCTAGTGTCTCATTCAAATTGGTTGTTATATATTGCTGGTCAAGTATAAATATATATCCCTCCGAAGATATGTCAACCATATAAGTGGTTTTTGTGAGGCTCTAGTGTCTCATTCAAATTGGTTGTTATGTATTGCTTGTCAAGTATAAATATATATCCCTCCGAAGATATGTCAACCATATATGTGGTTTTTGTGAGGCTTTAGTGTCTCATTCACAATGGTTGTTATATATTGCTAGTCAAGGTTAAATATATATCCCTCCGATGATATGTCAACCATATAAGAGGTTTTAGTGAGGCTCTAGTGTCTCATTCATAATGGTTTTTCTGTATTGCTTGTCAAGTATAAATATAAATCCCTCCGATGATATGTCAACCATATAAGTGGTTTTTTTTAGGCTCTAGTGCCTCATTCACAAGGGGTGTTATATATTGCTGGTCAAGTATAGATATATATCCCTCCGAAGATATGTCAACCATATAAGTGGTTTTTGTGAGGCTCTAGTGTCTCATTCAAATTGGTTGTTATGTATTGCTTGTCAAGTATAAATATATATCCCTCCGAAGATATGTCAACCATATAAGTGGTTTTTGTGAGGCTTTAGTGTCTCATTCACAATGGTTGTTATATATTGCTAGTCAAGGTTAAATATATATCCCTCCGATGATATGTCAACCATATAAGAGGTTTTTGTGAGGCTCTAGTATCTCATTCACAATGGTTGTTCTTTATTGCTTGTCAAGTATAAATATATATCCCTCCGATGATCTGTCAACCATATAAGTAGTTTTTGTGAGGCTCTAGTGTCTCATTCAAATTGGTTGTTATATATTGCTGGTCAAGTATAAATATATATCCCTCCGAAGATATGTCAACCATATAAGTGGTTTTTGTGAGGCTCTAGTGTCTCATTCAAATTGGTTGTTATGTATTGCTTGTCAGGTATAAATATATATCCCTCCGAAGATATGTCAACCATATAAGTGGTTTTTGTGAGGCTCTAGTGTCTCATTCAAATTGGTTGTTATGTATTGCTTGTCAAGTATAAATATATATCCCTCCGAAGATATGTCAACCATATAAGTGGTTTTTGTGAGGCTCTAGTGTCTCATTCACAATGGTTGTTCTTTATTGCTTGTCAAGTATAAATATATATATATCCCTCCGATGATCTGTCAACCATATAAGTAGTTTTTGTGAGGCTCTAGTGTCTCATTCAAATTGGTTGTTATATATTGCTGTTCAAGTATAAATATATATCCCTCCGAAGATATGTCAACCATATAAGTGGTTTTTTGTGAGGCTCTAGTGTCTCATTCAAATTGGTTATGTATTGCTTGTCAAGTATAAATATATATCCCTCCGAAGATATGTCAACCATATAAGTGGTTTTTGTGAGGCTTTAGTGTCTCATTCACAATGGTTGTTATATATTGCTAGTCAAGGTTAAATATATATCCCTCCGATGATATGTCAACCATATAAGAGGTTTTTGTGAGGCTCTAGTGTCTCATTCATAATGGTTTTTCTGTATTTTTTGTCAAGTATAAATATAAATCCCTCCGATGATATGTCAACCATATAAGTGGTTTTTGTTAGGCTCTAGTGCCTCATTCACAAGGGGTGTTATATATTGCTGGTCAAGTATAAATATATATCCCTCCGAAGATATGTCAACCATATAAGTGGTTTTTGTGAGGCTCTAGTGTCTCATTCAAATTGGTTGTTATGTATTGCTTGTCAAGTATAAATATATATCCCTCCGAAGATATGTCAACCATATAAGTGGTTTTTGTGAGGCTTTAGTGTCTCATTCACAATGGTTGTTATATATTGCTAGTCAAGGTTAAATATATATCCCTCCGATGATATGTCAACCATATAAGAGGTTTTTGTGAGGCTCTAGTGTCTCATTCATAATGGTTTTTCTGTATTGCTTGTCAAGTATAAATATAAATCCCTCCGATGATATGTCAACCATATAAGTGGTTTTTGTTAGGCTCTAGTGCCTCATTCACAAGGGGTGTTATATATTGCTTGTCTAGTATAAATATATATCCCTCCGAAGATATGTCAACCATATAAGTGGTTTTTGTGAGGCTTTAGTGTCTCATTCACAATGGTTGTTCTTTATTGCTTGTCAAGTATAAATATATATATCCCTCCGATGATCTGTCAACCATATAAGTAGTTTTTGTGAGGCTCTAGTGTCTCATTCAAATTGGTTGTTATATATTGCTGGTCAAGTATAAATATATATCCCTCCGAAGATATGTCAACCATATAAGTGGTTTTTGTGAGGCTCTAGTGTCTCATTCAAATTGGTTGTTATGTATTGCTTGTCAAGTATAAATATATATCCCTCCGAAGATATGTCAACCATATATGTGGTTTTTGTGAGGCTTTAGTGTCTCATTCACAATGGTTGTTATATATTGCTAGTCAAGGTTAAATATATATCCCTCCGATGATATGTCAACCATATAAGAGGTTTTAGTGAGGCTCTAGTGTCTCATTCATAATGGTTTTTCTGTATTGCTTGTCAAGTATAAATATAAATCCCTCCGATGATATGTCAACCATATAAGTGGTTTTTGTTAGGCTCTAGTGCCTCATTCACAAGGGGTGTTATATATTGCTGGTCAAGTATAAATATATATCCCTCCGAAGATATGTCAACCATATAAGTGGTTTTTGTGAGGCTCTAGTGTCTCATTCAAATTGGTTGTTATGTATTGCTTGTCAAGTATAAATATATATCCCTCCGAAGATATGTCAACCATATAAGTGGTTTTTGTGAGGCTTTAGTGTCTCATTCACAATGGTTGTTATATATTGCTAGTCAAGGTTAAATATATATCCCTCCGATGATATGTCAACCATATAAGAGGTTTTTGTGAGGCTCTAGTGTCTCATTCATAATGGTTTTTCTGTATTGCTTGTCAAGTATAAATATAAATCCCTCCGATGATATGTCAACCATATAAGTGGTTTTTGTTAGGCTCTAGTGTCTTATTCACAAGGGGTGTTATATATTGCTTGTCTAGTATATATTTATTTTACCCCAATGTGTGCACCATGTGAACATTCAGTGGTTTGTGAGACTTATTACATTTTCTGTCAAAGTAATTTGTTGCACTCCTGTAACGTGGCAAAATTGCAATTAAATTTCTGACAGATATTATGATGTAGAAGCACTAGAGACTAATTTACAATAGTTGTTATAAATTTCTTGTCCAGTATAAATTTATTTTACCACAAGGTGTCAACCAAGTCACCATTCGGTGGTTTTTGTGAGGCTTATTACGTTATTTCCCAAAGTAATTTGTTTATCTCATCTAACGTGGCAAAATTGCAAGAAAACCATTAAACGATATTAGGATGCATTGGTCCGTTGGAGGCAGAACATTTTTAGCTCTGCCCTTGATGTGAAACAAATGTACCACTAATTCAATGAAAAGAGCTTCTTTTGGCGGTGTTCCCAGATCTCGGCGGGATACACGGCTTTCAACATGACTATCTCTTTTATACTGTTGCCGGATGCCCGGCCTACATGTAGTGTGCAATTCAAACAATTGAAAAGGATTTTCCGTTTGTGTTTTTGTTTAGTATTGCTAAAAAAGATTAAAGGGGGCAAATATGGGACTTTCCTATGCTTTTATCGGCAAATTCTCCGTTTCTTATTTATTTATTTATGAATTCGAATTTTAGAGCAGGTGTCGAGAACAAATAAATAACAGCATTCAAGCCGTATTAATTCCAATTGAGTAACGTAAAATATTGTACAATAATAAACTAAGTAAAACATCGATTTAAAATAATCCCCACTAATAAAAATAAAAATAGGTTTAATTTCTTCAAACATATCAAAACACTGCATTTATGTATGTATATAATATATATATATATATATATATATATATATATATATATATATATATATATATATATATATATATTAGCGTGTTACTGTTTCGGTTAAATTGAATTTAATTGACGAATTAAGACAAATGTGTGGGGTCAAACGACATTTCGTCTTTCAAAAAAATCTTCAGCCTCTAAATCTTGACCGATTTTAATGTACATTTTTTTTAAATGAAAGCTAATAACATTTACAACAACTATGACTAGCCAGATTTTTATTTGTTGTTCCCCTTGTTTATTAAATTACGTGTAATTCACGAACTTTTACAATGGAACATAAAAAAAATATTTTATTTTTCATCTAATTTAATATCAACACTGTATATATATATATATATATATATATATATATATATATATATATATATATATAGAGAGAGAGAGAGAGAGAGAGAGAGAGAGAGGGGATATTGATAAACTTAATGCGAATAATTGCCATTATGTACAAATTGTTATGACAAAAAGCAAGAAAACCACTAGAATATATTAGAATGCTGCGTGAGGTCCAAATATGCAAAGTACCATTCAACGTTTCTTGTGAGTCCTATTACGTTTGCTTTCAAAGTAATTAGTTTTTTCTGCTGTAATATCGCAAATTTAAGGAAATCGCTGGAATATATTAGGATGCTGTAGATCTTGCGAGTTAGTTACCATTCGACGGTTCTTGTGAGTCCTATTACGTTTGCTTTCAAAGTAATTAGTTTTTTTCTCTTGTAATATCGCAAAATTAAAGAAAGCCGCTAGAATATATTAGGATGCTGTAGATCTTGCGAGTTAGATACCATTCGACGGTTCGTTGTCGTTGAAATTGCCAAGTTCGAGTATGAGGGGCTTCGTTTACAACTACCCTTTTTATATAAAAATTAGTTTTTATTTCCAACGCTTCGGCTTTAATCTCGAGCCTTTATTAGAGCTACGAGGATAGGAAGTCCTGAACCAAAGAATGCAAGAATGCTATATTTCATCCGTTAAAATAATCGTCGCTCTATGACTTTAAGGAATAGAGGCGAATTCATTTGTAAGGAAGTTAAATGCTGAGCGGGAGTTAAATGGACCTGAAAGGGAAGAGGGAAGTCGGGTTAAAAATACGCTAGTGGATCTGAGAGATATTGGAGCTAGCTAGGGACTGGAGCCTACCTGCAGCCGCTTTGTAATTAAACCAATGGGTCATAAAGCAACCCTCTTATATAGCAAAAGGCACTTCACATTCAAGGAGACACATGTCCGTTCTTCAGTCAACAAAACATCTATCTTGGACTGCATATATATAAACAAACATGGAATTGATATACTTAATTTTCTGTGAAATATTTAAACGCCTACTCCATTGACATCTTGAATAAATGTGATATTTTAGGCACTACATTGCACAGAAAAGTTATAGTAGCAGAAATCACTCACCCGGTCTCTTGGAATTCCCCCCTTTTGTCAACAAAAAAACACCGAGATTATTTTTTCCAGTTTTTACGTTCCACGCGCAGACGGTTCGTCGGATCAAAATATGTCTAACTCTCTATGGAACAAATGTCCATCCATTAGCATGGGCGATATGCTAGTGATATCCCCCTCCCGATCAGGAATGCAGATTCCTAATGATATTTGCTAGTAAAGTACTTAGGGACTTTTCCATTCATTTAATTACATTTGGCGGAACTATTTTCTATTAAATATTCCGCCAAAAATCATTTTTCGAAGACCATTTTCGAAACAATTTATATTTTTTAAAAATCAGACGTACTTTACTAGATTTAACTTTCTTCTTTCCAAATAATTTTAGTTTTATGTTTTAAATTAAAATTTGCCACCTGCACACTGTCGCCCGTGAAAAAAGGGATTTCAATTTTTCAGGCACAGCGCCACCATTTTGTTTTATTTCCCACATATGACGTATGACATAAAGACTTGAACAATATACATAAAGACGGTAAACATAAATTTCTGATTCGATTGTGAACTTCCGCCATAATTGAGGGGTGCGTCACTTATATTTGGTTGTGATCCTTTAACCGAGGAAAGTAATAGTATTGTTTTACGAAGTCAAGGGGTGGTTCGGATTCGGCTAGGAGAAATAAACGTCAGATCTTCCTGCAAAAATCATCTGTAAATGTGTCTTTTCCGTTCTATCGGTGAAATGTGGAAGGTTTTTGTATGTGTCAATGTATATTCGGAACCGATGGTTCGTTCCCTTGTGCTAAAAAATGTTTTCTGAGAGTGCTAACAAATGAATTCTTCCATAAGTGTTAAAAGTTCGTTGCCTGCACTTTCAAGTCTCTCATCTTCGTCTGTATGATGGATAGTTTGAGCGTATGAAAGGAAAACTGTCTAATTTATGTCGAAGGTCATGAAAACAAGTGTGAACGTGGCGTCTTTGATTATGTACATACCGTGAAATCTGTCTTGTGATTTTTCTTAGTCTATATTTCTATTCGAAATTGGGGGTAAACATTTTATAATCTATCTAAAACGTGGGGCGCATTTTCGACTTTTAATTTACAAATACTTGTGTTTCGAACTTCATCTTTGTAGAAATATAAAAAATAAAAATAAAATAAAATAATTTCGTTTAGAGCCTACTGCTCAAATTCAGGAACATAAATATGCTTTAGGTCCACCCAACAAACCTATGTAATATACTGTATAACATACAGTCTTCTTTTTCGAACATGGTCACCGCGCAGCCACACGCCAGTGGACACTTTTTTGTGACGCTTTCTTGTAACGTTTTTTTCAGTTTAGTCATCGCTAAAGTATATCTATGCTAAAAAAACCTATTTAATGGGGAAGGGGGTGGGGGGAGTACGAATGATCAAGAATTTTTATTTTATTTTAACAAGAGGCAAATATACAAACAGGATCACAGGAAACAATGTTCTTGTCGTTTTTTATTATTCAAATTTGTACACAAAAAATACACAATAGATAAGGTGGTAAACATATATTCATATAGGTATAATTTTTTTTTAATTATTTTTAATTACATGAATTATCCTCACAAATGACCATAATAATTAACGTAATGTAATAATTTAGTAATTATTGAAACAATATAGAAACTAAACGAATAATGCAAAATTACACAATAAAGTATAAAATAATTTCGAAGTCTCTTATTCTCTCTCTCTCTCTCTCTCTCTCTCTATATATATATATATATATAGATATATATATATATATATATATATATATATATATATATTACATTACATTAGTACAGAGTGGTGAAATTGGTACAAACCTATACTGCTTGTATATTTGTTACTAAGAGCTAGCAGACAAGCTTTTCTGTGCAAGATAGACTTATCTTCACCCATTTTTCTTGGCGCGTCTTTTTTGTTGGTTGGATATTTTATGTTTCCTAATTAACTTCATAAATTCTCTATGACGTTGAGGTCTAGTGATTGGAGGTGTGATTTTATAGTTTTGGAGATATTACATGAACCCATTCTCTTGCGAGATAAGAAAAGTACTTGGGATCGTTATGACTAAAAAAGCGAAATAATTTATTATTCCAAGCCTGGTTGCAATAATGTTTTCAGAATGTCACAATATTAATGTTTCTCCATTGTTTCCTCAATAAAATGATGATATCCTACCGCCGAAGCAGCCATACACCCCCTAACCATAACATGATCACCTCAATTTTTGATGGTCAGGCGAAGATTATTTCCATGGAGCTCTTCATTTGCCTTTCTCCAGTCGAAATTTGTTCTATCAGGGCCAAACAAAGTGAATTTTGACTTATCTAAAAACAAAACAGTTCTCCAGAAGTCCTTCTTTAAATAATTCTTGGGAGAAATAATTTGCATATTTTTATAATTTTCGTTGATGTAAGAATTTTGCCCTGCAACTCTATCATTGTATTGCATTTTTTTTAAGATTCTTTGAATGGTTTCAGCACACACCGTTTTATTTAAACGTTTTTTAACTAATGTAGCATACTTTGCAGCACTTCATTTTGAATTATTTTTTATTTGGCACATAATCCAACGTTTGTCATTGCCAGTAAAACTTTTCTATTTGTATAAATGTTGTAGAGCCAATTTGATTACCTAAATTCAGTGTATGGCAATGAATCATTATGCCCTAATGTGCATTGGCATTTAAATTGTAACAAATTGAGAACAACTAGCAATAGAAATAGAAATCTTGGTTTGCATCATTTTGACTGTGAGTCACTCTATATTCGACGGATGTTTTCGTGTCCCGTTGGTCATAGAAGTTATACTATCCAGATCGTGTCAGCAGTTCAACATTATAACTGGGTTTACTCTGTAAAGAAAGAGAGAAAACATTCTTGTACATTTATACTATGTTTTGTCACATAACTTAAGAATAATAACTCATCATATTTTTAACCATCTACCTGTTAACTTCATTGCTCAATTAGGGGAAAGAATTAAATTTCTCAAATGAAGAGGATAATTTCATAAGTGTTACATATATGATGTAATTTAAGTTACTTTTTTTACTTACGCCCTTAGAGTTCACTGTGTTTCCAAGATTCGGTCAAAAGCTATTCCTTATGTCGATTCATATTAAACATTCTGTCGGAACACAGCAACTAAACAAATAAATACAAAATACTGCTTGGTCAAGGTAAGAAGTCAGAATCGCAACAACTGTGTAAATTGAACACCCCTCAGTATGGCAATGGATATAATTTACATAAAACCTGTGACTCGCAGGAAGTGCGTAAGAAAAGAAAAGCGAACTATTAATATATTTTATTTCAAACGTAATCCTATTTTTGCAGGAAAGCTACACACAATAAACAAAATTTGAATCCCTACCAAGCGAAATTATAGACGCTTGACAGGCCGCTATTCCCTCCCTAAACAACCCTGACACCCCCTAGATCAAGTACCCTAGACTAAGTAGGCCTAAGTCCCCCATTTATAAATTGTCACAGTCCCTTAAAGTACGTAAGCGTAGAATAAGGCGTGGTTTTAAGTCCACCTCCAGGCACCAATCCATTGGGCCTGCAGCTCTCTATGCACATAATAAATTTTTGGGAGGGTAAAAATAAAAATTTTTCTGCGCTCATTCGTAGGTTGGAAAAATAATTGTTTTCATCTTCTAGAATTGAGCAGCCCCACCACCGAAAAACCTACTGAACACACACACACACATATATATATATATATATATATATATATATATATATATATAGAACTCTGGCATTTTGGGGTCTTGAAAATGCAGATTTCTCACCGGTACACAGTGGGGCGAGTGACTGGGTAGGCCGGACATTCATTAATATCTCCGGTTCTACTTGTCCTAGAGTATTGCTTCTGGTGTCATTTTAAAACAAATCCAATGCTCTATTCAACTATAGGATCGGCAATTTCACCAGTTGCGATATAACGGGTAGGATGACTTTTAAATATGTACATACATATTAAGTATCTCTTTATTTTTTTCACGAGTTCACAAATGCAAAAACTAAAACTATAAACTATAATATATCTAGTCGTAAAAATTAAAATAAATCGATTTATTTAGTATAATAAAGAGAATTTTAAGCTGAACGAATATATAATATTTCTAACATTTCAAATGGGTTTTATTTTTATTATTTATAACAAGCATTTTTAGAATTGAATGTTTTTTTTTTGTTTTTTTTTTTTGTTTTTTTAACTAAATCCGTGTTTGTCTTTCTGACGAATGCTCGAATGATTTTGATCTTGTAAAAATACCTGGATTGGACTAAGATGGATGTTCTTAAGAATATACCTCTGGAAAAATTAAGTCCCTTCCATCTATTCGTGATTTGTCCTCAAAAATGGGTCCAAAGATTTATTTGCAGCATTCCATTTAAGTTGAAAATGTAGCACCATTTCCTTAATTTAACCAGAAAACGGGTTTTCGCATTATATGTAATCGCAAAACCAAGTAAGTCAGTCGGCTTTTCCAAAGCCCTGTCAAAATCCTTAAAATTAATATTGGTGGATCTAAAAAGTCAAAATACATCTTCAGTTGCGGTAATTTTCATTGTGTCGTATTGCGAGTTAACATCGGGTCAATTCCTAGTTTGGCTTTACAGAGGATAATCAAATAATAAACAGAAGCAACGACTAATGGGATTAATAAAATATCAACAAAAGCGCGTAGGTATTTTCACTTAAAATGAAATATTTAACGAATTGGCAAGTTTAGGCAAGATCTGACGACGTATTAAATACTCCCAAAATAGTGCCAATATGTATTTTTCGGGGGAAATACCGGCGATTTGCGAATTTGATTAAATAGCATTATTTTCTGCTCGATGTAAATAAAAATAATTAGGTGATTTTTTAAAAACCTTTTGTGCCAGTTTTTAATTTATTATAGCACCCTTAATGTGTACTGGAGGCAAGAATAATTTAAAATATAAAATGAGAGTACACCTATTTAAAAAGCCACAAATATATTATTATTTAATATATTTGAGCCTATCATTACGCAAAACACATATCATTCTGCTTTTTTTTTTTCATACGGGTTTCATTCCCCGACGAAACTAGCCAAATTATTTATCTTCTGACTACACAATTTCCTGTTTATTAATTCTGATAATTATTCTCCGGTTTTCCTCTTTAGTCTTTCAGTATATGTTATGTATCGTGTATTGTTGTCGGAATCTTTGGAAATGCTAATGAAATATCAATCTGCTTTTCCGAATGTCAGTTACATCCTTGACAGCTTTTCTGTTACTTCACTGGATTAAGCCCAAACAAATAAAAAAAAATCCTAAAAACCTGTTAAAATCAAGACAAACTGCAGTTATGGAGAAGAAACTTATTTATGGAACCGGATCGAGTATGTGTTTCAATAGCTCACATACCTAGAACGTTTTTCTCTTTTAGTTTAGGGAGAAATTCGTGTAAATATATGAGAAAAGTATAAATATAAAATTACATGGAAACTTTTATGATGCCGGATCTCTTATTAATCTACAATTGCATAAACCAATTAGCAACTGGGGGAAAATAAACTTCCTATAAATCAGTTCTCTACATTTTATTGAGTGATATGATGCCGGATCTCTTATTAATCTACAATTGCATAAACCAATTAGCAACTGGGGGAAAATAAACTTCCTATAAATCAGTTCTCTACATTTTATTGAGTGATATGATGCCGGATCTCTTATTAATCTACAATTGCATAAACCAATTAGCAACTGGGGGAAAATAAACTTCCTATAAATCAGTTCTCTACATTTTATTGAGTGATATGATTGTGATATAAAATTAATCTGAATTTTAATTGAAATTAATATCGGCCAGTATCTGATGATTAAATTGAATCGGCTAGTATCAGGAAATTCTTATTTGTTTATCGCTAAGAAAATTAGATTATTATGAGTTTTCCTTACATTCATTTTATTTGATCCTGATGAGCCTTTTTTTAGCGTGTTTCTTCGCTCCCTATAGGTAGTAAAATCGCATTATAACTATAACAACGGGAGTGCTCGAAAAATGCCGCCGAGAAATTTCACATTTTTATAAGCTATAGGTCATCACCACATTAGCAATTAGTCAAATATATATATATATATATATATATATATATATATATATATATATATATATATAAATATATATATATATATATATATATATATATATATATATATATATACAGAGTGAATCGCAATTTAATGACAAAACTCCAGGCGACGAAATTAGACAAAACATTTAGTTCAACACTACCAACCACACATTTCTATCTCACCCCGTGCCAAACATACAGACATATGCCGTTCTAAAGGTTTTCTAGAAAAAACTGCTTTTACACAAAGTATCTTATTCAAGCCGCAACATCAATTCTAAAAGTAGAAATTAATATAAGCTTTTAGTAGCGACACTTTTTTGAAAATCACTACACTTTCAAAAAAATTCAAAAATTTAATCACCTTTCCAACGATATACTCAGAACTTATATTATCACTCAATTTAATAATGTAATATGAATTCTGGAGTGAAAAAACATCAAATAAATAAAAGTAATATTATGTTTATTTTCGTGATATTAGCAGAAATAAATGAAAATTATTCCTAATGAAATTGATATTAAATGATTGTGAAGTTGAATAAAAAAACTATGGAAATCGCCCAATTCGTGAGTAAATTCAAATAAAAAAGATCATTGCACACCAGGTAAGCAATTTACTATTTGGAAAATAAATTCGATTTTTTTACAGCGGATTGGGCACGAATTCTTTGATGCACAGTAAAACCAATGCTAATTTTTTTTCCTGTACTTTACCGATTTCATTAGTCCAAGACAAATCATACTTCGACGACTAGTTTACCCAGAATAACTTACTCATTACTGTTATTGCACACACGGTGTGCGAGCTGTCTTATAGCCTCTGAAATCAATTACACACGCGTTGTGCAATCGGTCTCGAATGGGTTAAGTCGCAAGTGTACAAAGTATATTTAGGGCATCCTAACCACCTGACCCTAACTACCTGATCGCAAAGATTCGCGATCTTTTTCTTTTTCTATTTACCTCACTTTTTAATTAGTTATTTCTTTTTAAATGCATTGAACAGTGAAATACCAATAACTGCTTCTATTCATTTACTAATGGCACTAGGGATACGGAAGGAACCAAGCTATCTAACGCACTAAGGATATGGAAGATGACGCAGTTCCGGCGAGTCAGACATTTTATTATATGATTTTGGCTGTAGTCAAAAAAATATTTAGTTCCTTCATTTTAACTGCACCAATTGATTACCTTAAACGAACGATATTTTAACACTAATTTTGGGATTCATTATAACGAAGTCCGAAATTTGATCGACACCCGCATGTTCCCGGGTTTAGAAACACAAAGTTGCTGATATACTCCCTATTTGATCATCTATTTATATCATCAATTGAGGTGGGTAAAGTGTAAAGGAGGAGATTAATATGAGGCACTTGAAGGATGAGGCCAAGTGTGACTTCATTGGTTATGATGGTAAAGGGAAGTGAGAGAATAAGCAAGCTGGCGTCAGTGATATCGATTGACTCGAGCAAGAGGAGACGGTTCCTAGCTTTGCGTGTGGGTTGCAAACAGGCCAGAGATTTACCACGGGAATGGCACTTGTAGGACAAGTTCTTTTTCTGCAAGAGCGAATCTTTTTTTTTGGCGAACTGAGTAAATGATCTCCTCGTGAACCTTTCTTGGACAGAAAGATAACTATTTTCAGATCTTGGGATTGTTCTTATAGCTAAGTTCTTTACAGCAGTAGCAAACCTTCCTTGGATGGCAACCTATTTACAGATAATGGGGTCGTTCTTATAGCCAAAACGTTTGTAGGGCGTTGATCTTTACAGGAATAGTGAATCATGCACATTGACGAAGTGTGTAAATGGTCCCCCCCCCCCTGTACATAAATGAAGAAACGCACCCTTCTTAAAGACCATGGGTTCATTTTAGGGTGAGATTCTTGAGAGAAAGATCGAATCCTCTTTGTAGACGAACGGTGTAAATGGTCTCACAAAATATTTAAGAGAAACGTAAGCTATTTACATTAGAAGAGCAAGTTTACAGTAGAAACGAATCATCTTTCTAGGCGAACCTTGTAAATGCTCTCCACATGTATGTAGGCGAGATGTTTGCAGATCATGGGATTTTTCTTATATCCAAAGCATTTGTAGGGCATGTTCTTTACAGCATAAGTGAATCTTCCTTCTAGGGAACACGTGTAAATGACCCCCCCCCCATGTTTACAGGAAAGGAAGCCATTCACAGAACTCGGGGCCGTCCTTCTGGCATTTGTAGGCTAAATCCCTTATTGGCAGAGCGAATCTTTCTTGTAGGAGACGCGTTTTATTTCCTAACAAGGGAGATCCATTGTAAATTGTAAGAGATGGTTCTTTTATGGAAGCAATTTATAGGTCAACTGTTTGTTCTTCTAGCAAAAATAGACATACCTAGAAAAAAAAAATTATTTTATAAAACTAATTTGCTGTTAGGGTAATTCAGGTAAACTATGCTACCTGAAAAAGTTTGTTTCTCTCTAGCCTCTAGTAAAATTGTGTGCAATAAGACCGGATCGACGCACCATAATAAAAGGAAAAAAAATAAGACCGGATCTTTCTTCTAGGCAAAAAACGTATGGCAAAGACAAAACACTTGTATTGAAAAGAGAGCTGCCATTTGCGGAAGAGATTAACGGTAAAAGCAGATATTTCACAAAGACAAACAATGTTTAGCGAAAAGAGAGCTGCCATTTGCGGAAGGGATTAAAGGTAAAAGCGGATATTCCACAAAGACAAACAATGTTTAGCGAAAAGAGAGCTACCATTTGCGGAAGGGATTAAAGGTAAAAGCAGATATTCCACAAAGACAAACAATGTTTAGCGAAAAGAGAGCTGCCATTTGCGGAAGGGATTAAAGTTAAACGCGGATATTCCACAAAGGCAAACAATGTTTAGCTAAAAGAGAGCGGCCATTTGCGGAAGGGATTAACGGTAAAAGCAGATATTCCACAAAGACAAACAATGTTTAGCGAAAAGAGAGCGGTTGTAAAAGCAAGCAGTCCTCTTTTTAGCGTGGTTCCTCCCTCCCCCATAGGGAGGAACCCCGCTTATAAGGTTGATACAATGAAACAATCCGGAAGTGCCGACAAGAAAATTTCGCGTTTCAGTACCCCTAGAGACCGAAAATAACGGTGGTTCAAATTTGTATATATATATATATGTATATATTTATATATATATATATATATATATATATATATATATATATATATATATATTTGTCTGTTCGCTCTCTAGCTCGAAGACGAATGGTCCGATTTTGATGAAATTTGGTACAAAAATCAGTCGTCCAATATGAAAGGTCAAGTTTGTTAACCAGCAAAATCCGCCCACTGGAAGATGGAGTTTGGGGCGAAATTCGCGCAGAAAAAATCGTAACGCTTACGTTTTTGAGTTCATAAGCTTGTAAGTACTCTTTTTATAGGCTTCTTGGGCTAGAAAAACGAATGAAACCATTTTCAAGGCGATAGCTTTAACCGTTTTCGAGAAAATTGGAAAAATAGTTTTTAAATGCCGTTTTTGGTTTGGGTACTTAGAATCATGGGATTCAGTTGAAACATTTTCTGCATGTTCTACTTTCATTAAAACTAATATGTTGAAATTTTGGTTACGTTTGGAGTTCAGGAAGGGTTAGAATAAAATATTTTATTAACAGACATAAAAAGTTTTGGTAACTTTGTATATTTTCCTTAATATCTCGAAAAAGGTTAAGAATTTGGTAAACGAAAGAATACCATTAGAAAGCTTACTAAATGCTCTACAAAAAAGGTTCTGATGAAAGTTTTGATTAGGCGATGTCAATCGGAGAAATAAGTGCTTAAAACATTAAAGTAATTCATTTTGCTTATTCGAACTGTTCTTTTTGTCTGTTTTTATTCCTTGTTATTTTTTAATTGCTTATAGTTGGATAATGTATTTTACAATAAAACAGATTAGGCAAAATAAGAAAAACAATTCATTGTTAGAAATATAGCTTGCCAAGAGAAAGAGATTCGATGACGTCTTTTGAATATTTTCAATTGCCTTTATGCTGTTGGTTTTTTTATTTTATTTTTTAATTGATTTTATCTGTAGAATTATTACTATAGTAAAAGAACACAGGAATGTGTGAAAATATTTGATATTTTCCAATTCATTGAAACGTATGAAATGAAGTATCGGTAGAAGAGGATTCTAGGGTCTTGCGGACCTGACCCCAGGTATAGCCAGCCATAAAAACCCTTTGAACAAAGGCCGAGGAAAATATCATCTGTTTCTATTCTATGCTTTTCAAATGAGAATAGGGATATGAACAGGAACCGGGGTCTCCCGTGGTCTAATGGCTAGCGCCTTGGATTCATAAGCGGGAGATGGTGGGTTCGATTCCCAACCTCCGGCAGGAATTATATCATCCCACGGCTCGCTGGTGAAATTCCTCGCTACACCCTGGATGTCGGCGCTAATGACCTAGATGTAGATGTGCCGTAAAAAAAAAAAAAAAAAAAAAAAAAAAAAAAAAAAAAAAAAAAAAAAAAAACCTGGAACCGCGCTAAGATGACGCAGTTCCTGCGAGTCGGACTTTTTTTTTACGTTCCTTAACGTAGGAAAACCAAATGCAACCATTTTCAAGGCGATATCTGTAACCGTTTTTCAAAAAAGTGGAAAACATGTTTTTGAAACTTGTTTTCGGTTTGAGTACTTAGAATTGTGGGATTACATTGAAAAATTTGCTACATGTTTGAAATTAATTTAAACTAATATTTTTAAATTTTGGTTACATTTGGAGTTAAGGAAAAATTATTATTCGGGGAAAAATTATTAATAGAAATGAAACGTTTTGGGATCTTTGTATATTTTCGTAAATATCTCGAAAATGTTTGAAATATCATAGTAAGTAGGAGGTGGCCATTCAAAAGCTTACTAAATTTTCTGTCAATCGGAGAAATAAGTGCTTAAAACTTCGAAAGTGTTTGTTTTGTTCTTTTGAACGGATTTTTGTATTGTTTTTAACGCACTTTTTAATTGGTAGTTTCCTGCTGTGGCGTCTTAAACTTCCTTCACTTTGTGGTTTTATTTTATATTTTTAACGAATGATCAAACCCTACCAATAACTGCTTCTATTTCTTTACTAATGGCACTAGGGATATGAGCGCAACTGCGCTAAGATGAGTCGGACTTCATAGGTATTTAATTCATCTTCTTTTTTTTTTTTTTGTGTGTCACTTATATATCTTCGTAAGTCTAATTCGTTGATGTTGTAACACATAATTATGCTGCAGCATTTCTTCCTTCTCTATTGAAGATCACTTTATAGTCCAGTAGTGAAACCTGACAGGGATATAGTCTCACGTGTGTGATTGTTTCCTTATAGTCTCCTTGAGAAAAACACATGATTCTGTCCGTGATTTTCGCAAGGACTCCTTGTCTGTAAATGTTTAAAGGTGAAATTCTTTCGTTGCATTTAGATAGAGTTACATCTGCTAAACGACCTGTCTTTGTGTTTATATGGCTTACTTTCTAGTCAATCCGTAATTTTTCAGTTCCCTAAACCACACTCTTTTTAACCTTAATGGAGTTATTTTCTAGAGAAAGGTTAAACTGATGTAGTTTCAGATCGTTATCAGTGTCGATTTGTTTAAAAATGTTCTCACAGTACGTAAGTTGCCTGTCCGGATAATGTATACTCTTTTTAGCGCGGTTCCTCCCTCCCCCATAGGGAGGAACCCCGCTTATAAGGTTGATACAATGAAACAATCCGGAAGTGCCGACAAGAAAATTTCGCGTTTCAGAACCCCTAGAGACCGAAAATAACGGTTGTTCAAATTTGTATATATATATATGTATATATATATATATATATATATATATATATATATATATATATATACATATATATATTTGTCTGTTCGCTCATTTCTGGCTTCCCTGATGGTCCGATTTTGATGAAATTTGGTACAAAAATCAGTCGTCCAATATGAAAGGTCAAGTTCGTTAACCAGCAAAATCCGCCCCCTGGAAGACGGCGTTTGGGGCGAAATTCGCGCAGAAAAAATACGAAATTCGTAAAGCTTGCTCATAAGCTTGTAAGTACTCTTTTTATAGGCTTCTTGGGCTAGGAAAACGAATGAAACCAATTTCAAGGCGATAGCTTTAACCGTTTTCGAGAAAATTGGAAAAATAGTTCTTGAATACCGTTTTTGGTTTGGGTACTTAGAATCACGGGATTCAGTTGAAACATTATCTGCATGTTCTACATTCATTAAAACTAATATGTTGAAAGTTATGTTACGTTTGGAGTTAAGGAAGGGTTAGAATAAAATATTTTATGAACAGACATGAAAAGTTTTGGGAACTTCGTATACTTTCATTAATATCTCGAACACGGTTGGGAAATCGTGGTAAGTGGATAGAAACTATTTGAAAGCTTACTACATTCTCAACAAAAATTATTCTAAAACTATTTTTGATTAGGTTATGTCAATCGGAGAAATTAGTGCTTAAAACTTCAAATACGTCTGCTTTGTTCTTATGAACGGGTTTTTGTCGTTCTTTTTGTAATTTTTGTCTCTTTCCCTTGGTTTTTTATTGCTTTTTATTTTTGCAATTTCTTATGTTAGGAAAATGTATTTGTTTGTAAAACAGGATAGGAAAAATGAGACCAATTTTCTGTTGCTAGAAATAATGAAAATTTTGGGAACTTCGTTTACTTTCATTAATATCTCGAAAACGGTTGAAAATCTTGGGAAGCGAAAGGTTACCATTCGAAAGCTTACTAAATGGTCTACAAAAAAGGTTCTAAAGAAAGTTTTGAATAAGCTATGTCAATCGGAGAAATAAGTGCTTAAACTTTGAAGTAATTGATTTTGTTTATTCGAACGGTTCTTCTTGTTTGTTTTTATTCCTATTTTTTCATTGCTTACAGTTGGATAATGTATTTGTAATTGGTTGCTGTTTTTAACTCGTTTCCTGCTTCACTCCACAGATAGGAAACACGCTTCTGACGTCGACCCAATGAGGTCATCCGAAGTGCCTAATAAATGATTTCACGTTTTAGAACAGGTAGATATCGAAAATAGCTGTGCTTCAAATTAGAATCTATTGTTGAGTAATTATATGAATCTTTGGATAATAATTCCAATAGTTAAAATTATAACTACATTGGAAAATATGTAATTAATAGAACTCATTAAACCTTTTACAGAGAACTCTATTTTTTATTTTAATTTTATTGAGCAACAGGTCTTTGCATATATTTGAAAACTCTGTTGATATAACCTCTATATCGTTTTTGTTTGATTCAACAATAAGAAATCCTTTTTTCAATGATTTTATGTTTTTAGGCCAATCTATAATTCCTGCGGGTTAATATGTTTTTTAAATTGAAGCTTTAAAGCCTCAACAGGAATATTTGTGTAATCACCCTTAACAGTTAATTTATTAGAATCATGAGTGACCGTTTTTGTGTTACAACTAACAATCTTTGAAAACGAAGTTTGACTATCCTTGTTATTGTTATTTTCCTTCTGTTTGGCCGAGATTTTCTATTCATGATATAATTCTCCTTGAATTTTTTGACTAGATCAAGAACCTATTTTAAGCACTCTTAAATTCCTTAATTTAATTCAGGAAGTTTATCAAGCTTGATATAATCACTTTTGGTTAATACGGGTGGTCTATACCGAGTCCTTTTTTTGTAAACACAAAGAGCTTTCTGAGTAACGGTAAAGGGCAGTAAAAGTATATGACTTTACCTGGAAGTAGACCCTGCATATAGAGAATTACAATACGAGACCTTCTCATTCTTTCTTTCACCAGCTACCGTGTAACACCTTAGATCTGTTTATATTGTTAGCGCGGTTCCTCCCTCCCTTCATAGGGAGGAACCCCACTTATAAAATTGATCTCATGAAACAATCCGGAAGTGCCGACTAGAAAATTTCGCGTTTCAGAACCCCTAGAGACCGAAAATAACGGTGGTTCAAATTTGTATATATATATATATATATATATATATATATATATATATATTTGTCTGTTAGCTCATTTCTGGCTTCCCTGATGGTCCGATTTTGATGACATTTGGTACAAAAATCCGTCGTCCAATTTGAAAGGTCAAGTTCGTTAACCAGCAAAATCCGCCCACTGGAAGATGGCGTTTGGGGCGAAATTCGCGCAAAAAAAATCGCAACGCTTACATTTTTGAGTTCATATGCTTGTAAGTACTCGTTTTGTAGGCTTCTTGGCTTAGGAAAACGAATGAAACCATTTTTAAGGCGATAGCTTTAACCGTTTTCGAGAAAATTGGGAACATAGTTGCTGAATAACGTTTTTGGTTTTGGTAAACAAAATCATGGGATTCAGTTGAAACATTTTTTGCATGTTCAAATTTTATCAAAACTAATATCTTAAACTTTTGGTTAGGTTTGGAGTTAAGGAAGGGTTAGAATAAAATATTTTATGAACAGACATGAAAAGTTTTGGGAACTTCGTATATTTTCATTAATATCTCGAACACGGTTGGGAAATTTTCATAAGTGGATAGAAACTATTTGAAAGCTTTCTAAATTCTCTACAGAAAAGATTCTGAAACAAGTTTTGATTAGGTGATGTCAGTCGAAGAAATAAGTGCTTAAAACTTCAAATACGTCTGTTTAGTTCTTATGAACGGATGTTTGTCGTTCATTTTGTAATCTTTGTCTCTTTCCCTTAGTTTTTTATTGATTTTTATTTTTGTAATTTCTTATGTTAGGAAAATGTATTTGTGTGTAAAACAGGATAGGTAAAATGAGACCAATTTTCTATTGCTAGAAATAATGAAAAGTTTTGGGAACTTCGAATAATTTCTTAATATCTCGAAAACGGTTGAAAATCTTGGGAAGCGAAAGGTTACCATTCGAAAGCTTACTAAATGCTCAACAAAGAATGTTCTGACGAAAGTTTTATTTAGGCGATGTCAATCGGAGAAATAAGTGCTTAAAACATTAAAGTAATTGATTTCGTTTATTCGAACGGTTTTTTTTTTGGTCTGTTTTTATTCCTTGTTATTTCTTAATTGCTTATAGTTGGATAATGTATTTTACAATAAAACTGGTTTAGTAAAATAACAAAACAATTTATTGTTAGAAATATAGATTTCCTAGATTCCAAGACCTTGTAACTAGCGGGACCCTTTCTAGTGTTGACCGACCTTTCCATGTAAGATCGTTAATCAAGACCATTCAAGACTGGTGGAACCAAAATAATAACTGCTTCTATTTTAATCTTCAGGCGATTCGCCAAAGTTGCGAAGCCTTATCAATAAATAAATATTTTAATCTTTCCAAAATAGACTAGGGATAAGAACGGAACTGCGCTAAGATGATGCAGTTCCTGTGAGTCGGACTTTTTTTTACTCTGATGCTCAGTGTTACAATACTTTCGTTCTGAAGTGACGGAACATTCGAATAGAAAGTAGATGATTAATTCGAAAAAGTTGAATATGCGGAAACATGAACCATAAAATTTGGGGTCTCCCGTGGTCTAGTGGCTAGCGCGCTAGATTCATAAGCGGGAGATGGTGGGTTCGATCCCCACCGGTGGCAGAAATTTCCTCACCTCAGGGCTAGCTGAGAAAATTCCTGTCGGCGCTAATGGCCGAGATTTGTCGATGCGCCGTAGGAAAAAAAATGAACCATAAAGTCTATCGCTCACGATTTGGGCCGAGAAAGGAACCCTAAAATACATCGCTCACTACTCGGTGCATAAAATGCACCCCATAATCCATTGTCCCCGATTAGGAGGGTGAAATGCACCCTAAAGTCCATCGCTCACTACTCGGGGCGTGAACTGAACCCTAAAATCCATTGTTCATGACTTGGAAGGTGAAATACACCCTTCTTTCCATTGCTGACTACTCGGGGCGTGAAATGTATCCTAAAATCCATTTTCCTCGATTAGGAGGGTGAAATGCACCCTAAAATCCATCGCTCACTACTTGGGGCGTGAAATAAACCCTAAAATCTATTTTTTACGACTCTGATGGTGAAATGCACCCTACTTTCCATTGCTGACTACTCGGGCGTGAAATGATCCTAAAATCGTTGTTGTTGTTAAGGAAAGTGCAAATAAACCGTCAAGTCTATTGCTCACTACACGGTTGGTGAAATGAACCCTAACAATGTGGTTCACAACTAGCGAAATGAATCCGAAGGTCTATTTCTCACAACTCAAAGAGTGAAATAAGCCCTAACGGCAAATGCTCAATTGGTCAAATGATCCCTTAAAGCCATCGCTCAAAACTTGGACAGTAAAATGAATCCTTAAGTCCAATGCTCACGACTTGAAGAGTGAAATAAGCCCTAAACTAATTGGCCACAACTTGGAGAATGAAATGAACCATAAAGTCCATTCCTCTCGAATAAGAGAGAGAAATTAACCCTAAAGTCCATTACTCAAGACTAAAATTACCTTCCATATTATTTTTCGCTCTCGACGCTATTTTAATGAGCTCAGATAAAAACTTGCTAAAGTCTGCATTTTTCTGCGGGAGGGAAAAGTAACAACGCTGCATGATGTATTATATTTAAATTTTAGTTTAAATTACGTGGAAAATGTATCATCATGTATTATAATTATAAAAAGTCCGATTTTCTGGAACTGCATCATCTCAGCGTGGTTCCGTTCTTATGTGTCATCGGGAAAGCTTCAAATAGAAACATTTATTACTTTGGTTAGACCTTTCGTTAAATACGTTTCTGGTCCCAGTACGTAACAGAACCAGGGCCTGGGACCCTTAATTGGAAAAAAGTCCGACTCGCAGGAACTGCAGCATCTTAGCGCGGTTCCGTTCATGTCCCTAGTGCCATTTGATAAGCTTAGAAAAGAAATAAACTTATTTTGTTTATATATCTCGTGAAAATTGTCAAAATCCTCTCGAACATCTCGAATAAAAGTGATATTAAGGCGTCAGGGACACCGACAGTAGCTAACTTTTACACAGAAGCGGAAATTACAGAATCTGGCTCTCATTCTAAAGCAAAGGTCTATAAATCAATACAAAATATGCCTAATAAAGCCTTTCTAGTAGATACAGAAGCATGGGCGTATATGAGGGGGGGCTGAGGGGGCTGCAGCCCCTCCCGAAATTTTGAATTGATGATAAAAACTTCTCGTAAAACCCTTAAAAATAAATTAAATAAGATCACTTAGTTCATAAAACATATTTTATTTTACGTGTAATAGCGTTTTAGTTGCCTAAAACTATTCCAAGCTCTAAATATTTAGTATTCCATACCCTGGAAATGGTCTCAGCCCCCCCCCCCCCCCGAAATTGTTTTTATATACGCCCATGTACAGAAGGATCAAGAAGAAGTACACAAGATTGAGAAGAATACCCTGCCTAATATAGCCTATATAGAATAATATGCCGAATAAAACCTATCTAGTTAATACACAAGGACAAATAAAAGTCTTGACGAATAACAAGTCAAGAAAAAAAACTTTATTTAACAAAATAAAACAAAGTTTAGTTGCCCAACTAAATATAGCAAATTAAGTCTATGGAGTAGACACAAATGGACCAAAAACAAGTCTTGTGGAATATTGTTTTTTTTCTAATTAAATACTTTTTATCAATATTTAGTATATAACATTTGTTGAAAACTATTGATTGCTAATTGATGAATCGGTTTACAACTAAGTAGTCTTTATGAATATTTAGTATATAACCTATGTTTGGATCTGTGTTTTTGGGGTGCTCTCCGCCTAGGCTTTGTATTTGCGTCGGCAGATACCTGGGATATATTTACAGCTCTTGAGGATTAACTCTTAGCAGGTAAATTTCCTGCTGACCTTCTGCTTCTACGGGCATTGACCTTCTGCTTCTACGGGCATTTGGATTTAGGACTTAATATACATATGTAGACTAAATCATAGCAAGAAGTAATCCTCCGTCGTCGGTTCTTAACTATGTAGACTCGCTAATGTTATCCAATCTTAGATACATCGTATTTAAAATCCACAGCAAAAACACGACATTTCATCAGAATCCCCTGCTGAATAAAACTTATATAGAATAATATGCAAAATAAAGCCTATCTAGTGGATAAAAATAGAGGAAAAAAGCCGTTCGTGGTGGTAGAAAATCTTAAAAGTATTTCGCTCAGAAATCTCCGAAATATTGTCACTAATTTTACGTATCCTGTTTTATAGCCAAATAGATTTATATTCTATAATCAATAAGAAAAACCTACTAACAATAAAAAACTATGGGTAACAGATGAAAATAGGGAATACCAAGAATAATTGTAAAGAACGAAATCAACACCAGTACTGTAATCTAGATATTCATACGGCATCTTCGAATTCTAACAAACAAAATATTGATTCTAATTATACGTATCCTGTTTTATTGACAAATACATTTGACTACTATAAGCAATTAAAAACACTAGGGAATATGCCAAAGAACTCGGAATAGGAGCCTCGACAGTTTCAAGACATTTGAAGGAAATCGACAAATCCAAAACTGACATTTCATACGGTACAGCCTGATATATTTTTAACAATGAATTGCTTATCTTATTTTAATTAATCTGTTTTATTGTCAAATACATTATCCTACTATAACCAATGAAAAAAACAACAAGGAATAAAAACAAACAAGAAGAACCTTTTGAATAAACGAAATCAATTACTTCAAAGTTTAAGCACTTATTTCTCCGATTGACATAGCCTAATCAAAAATTGTTTCAGAATCTTTTTTGTAGAACATTTAGTAAGCTTTCGCATGGTAACCCTCCGTTTACCAATATTCCTAACCGTCTTCGAGATATCAGGGAATGTATACGAAGTTCCCAAAACATTTCATGTCTGTTAATAAGATATTTTATTCTAATCCTTCCTTAGCTCCAAACGTAACCGAAATTTTAACATATTAGTGTTGATTAAATTCAAACATGCAGAAAATGTTTCAACTGAATCCCATAATTTTAAGTATCAAAATCAAAGACAAAAAGAACAGTTCGAATAAGCGAAATCAATTACTTTAAAGTTTTAAGCACTTATTTCTCCGATTGACATCGCCTAATCAAAACTTTCATTAGAAGCTTTTTTGTAGAGCATTTAGTAAGCTTTCCAATGGTATTCTTCCGTTTCCCAAGATTCTTAACCTTTTTCGAGATATTAGGGAAAGTATACAAAGTTACCAAAACTTTTTTATGTCTGTTAATAAAATATTTTATTCTAACCCTTCCTTAACTCCAAACGCAACCAAAATTTCAACATATTAGTTTTAATGAACGTAGAAGATGCAGTAAATGTTCCAACTGAATCCCATAATTCTAAGTACCCAAACCAAAAACGGCATTAAAAAATTATTTTTTCAGTTTTCTCGAAAACGGTTAAAGCTATCGCCTTGAAAATGGTTTCATTCGTTTTCCTAGCCCAAGAAGCCTATAAAACGAGTACTTACAAGCTTATGAACTCAAAAACGTAAGCGTTACGATTTTTTTTGCGCGAATTTCGCCCCAAACGCCATCTTCCAGTGGGCGGATTTTGCTGGTTAACGAACTTGACCTTTAAAATCGGACGACAGATTTTTGTACCAAATTTCATCAAAATCGGACCATCAGGGAAGCCAGAAATGAGCGAACAGACAAATATATATATATATATATATATATATATATATATATATATATATATATATAAATATATACATATATATATATATATACAAATTTGAACCACCGTTATTTTCGGTCTCTAGGGGTTCTGAAACGCGAAATTTTCTTGTCGGCACTTCCGGATTGTTTCATTGTATCAACCTTATAAGCGGGGTTCCTCCCTATGGGGGAGGGAGGAACCGCGCTAAAAGGATTCGGCGTTCTCATTTTCTTGTCTTCTTTTAATATAATACTAATTTTACTGATAAATGCAATTTAAAAAAAGCAACCAATTAAAATGTGAGTTATAAAACTGCAAACCCCCGTTCAAAAGAACAAAACAAATAAATTTGAAGTTTTAAGGACTTATTTCTCCAATTCACATCGCCTTATCAAAAATTAGTTCGGAACCAATTTTGTAGAGAATTTAGTATGCTTTTGAATGGTTATCTTCCGGTTACGAGAATTTCTAAACGTTTTCGAGGCATTAAGGAAAATATACGAAGTTCCCCTAACTTTTCGTGTCTGTTAATAAAATATTTTATTCTAATCGTTCCTTACCTTCAGACGTAACCAAAATGTAAAAATTTTAGTTTGAATGAATTTCTAACATGCAGAAAATATTTCAACTGAATCCCATGATTCTAAGTACCCAAACCAAAAGCTTCATTATACAAATATTTTTTCCAATTTTCTCGAAAACGGTTACAGATATCGCCTTAAAAATGGTTTCATTCGCTTTTCTACGTGAAGGGACCTATAAAACGAGTACTTGCAGGCATATGACGTGGGAGCAACGATTTTTTCGAACGAATTTTGCACCAAAAAAACATGTTCTTGTGGATGGGTTCTGCTGGTTAACGAACTTGGCCTTTCAAATTAGACGAAAGATTTTTGTACCAAATCTCATCAAATCGGACCATTTTTGAGAGTGTAAGGGAGCGAACAGACTCATTTGTTCATATATATATATATATATATATATATATATATATATATATATATATATATATATATATGCAAATTTGAGCCACCGTTATCTTAGTGATCTATAGGATCTGAAATGTTCTTGTGGGCACTTCCGGATTGTGTCATGAGATCAACCTCATAAGCGGGATTCCTCCCTATGGAGGGAGGCAGGAACCGCGCTAATATATATATATATATATATATATATATATATATATATATATATATATATATAATTATCAGAGTGTTTAGTTGACTAAATAGAGGTGTCGTGCTTCTTTATTCTAGGGATCATTTGTTAATTAGATTATATTCACACGGCACCGCTCTGACAGGGTTAGCTCCTGAATAAAGTGTCCAGCTTATCAACTACGTTTAGCACTAGCCAAACATCAAAGATAACTCATAGAAACTCACGTTCCAAGCCAACACAAACATTATGGTCTCAGGGTATTGGCTGTGTCGGAATCATGGAATAGCAGACTTCTTACGTGTATAATAATAAGACTACGCCCAGGGCACCAGACGAAAACAGATACTTCTACCGGTTGACCCGGACGAATAGCCTCATTCTCAGACTTAACCATGGGGAAGTTAGCAGCATAACTAGTGAACCGTTGGTGACTTCTTAATAGCCAAAATACACGTAAAACTATGGGAGCAATGTGACTCGTTAGCTCGGTATGTCTGAACTAAATCAATGATGCTGGTGTAAAAGACAAGTCGAATGAAATCGACATGGACTGGCGAGCTCCCGCCATGTAACTGTTTCGTTACAATATAATGATGAGGCCCGGGAGTAAACGTCCCTTCCCATAGAGAGGTGAGCAAGCACTGCATAATAGCTCTATTTACATGAAAATTGACACAGATTACCAGCGGGAAACAGGTTCCGCTTGTCCACTCAGCTCGGGTTGGGAGTCGGTTCCAGATCGATCTCATTATACAGCCGTCACCTGCAGGCTCGGTCTAAGAGGAATCAACCCAGTCGGAAGAATTATATTATCACTGCGTCGCGAGGGTTACGCAAGCCGTGACGTCCGTTTCACGAAGCGAAAATGTCATATCAGGGAGTGAAAAGCCTTCAAGAACGTTGTACTCCATGTAACAGTAGATAGCCATGGGCTAAAATGAGCCAGATATCTCCAGGAAAGGAGCTCTGTCTAAAACTTGGGATCCGCACTGCCCTTGTCAACACAACCTACAACTACGTTTCCCCACAAAGCGGCGATATTTTATAAGGAGGTGAAAAGCCTTGTAGAACATTTGGCTCCAGGTTACATAAAAAACCATACTCATTATAATCTGAGAGGTGCTGGACAACGCAAGCAAAGAGCTTCTTTCTAAAACTGGTGTCATTGCGCCACGTCAACGCAACGTACAGCCGCAAAGGGACGGAAACATGAGCTCTCATCGGTTACTGAAATTTATCAGTATCCTACGGGTAGTATGGACTTGGCAATTAAAAGGAGCCAACTCAAATATGCACAAGAATACGCAGCTTGTTTTTGTCTGTTGTTTTTTTTTTTAAGGCGCACTGACATCTGGGCAATTAGCGCCGACATCCATGGTGCAGCCGGGAATTTTCTGAACGGGCCCATTTACGAGGAAAATCCCTACTGCCGGTAGGATTCGAAGTCTTCATCTCCGTAATGAGAATCCAAGGCGTTGGCCACTTGACCACGGGGAGACCCCTGAAAAAACTTTTATAGCAACTATTTCCACGGACATTCACAAATAACGAAACAATACATTTTGCGAAGTTGCTGAAAACAAAGGACCAAATAATTGCTTTAAATGTAAACTATTGGAATCATGACGCAATCACGCTCTATAACGTGCATGGCACGTCAGGGAACAGCTGGTTTATGATATAAATGCTCAAAATAAGAAATTTTGTTTTTATTATTGGCTAATACATAGCAGTCTAATAGACAAACATTTTCGGAAATCGGACGTCTGGATGTTTTTGTCGGTTGCCACAATATTTCCATGGCACAAATTGGATTTGCATAGTGTCACCGGATTCACGTACATTTTTGTCACACGTCGGTCGTTACGGATATGATGGCGTTCAACAGTTACTTACATAAATTCATAAGTGGAGACAAAATGGATGTTCGGTCATTCCATCATAAAAATCGCTCTCTACAATATTTATTACTAAAAATCCTTAGTACAACCCACCAGTGACCTTCTTGTCAACAGTAAAACCATGTTTCATATGAATCCCGTTTTTTTTGTAAACTCCAAAAGTAAGAAAAGAGTTTATATCAGAGTTTACGTGAATATCAACTTGGATTCGAATGCCAAATTAACGTAAATCTAAACTTTGATTTGGGGCTTCAGACCGTACCCAGCCAGCATTAAATCAATTTAATGGGTTTCTGCAGAGAGGAAAGCAGGCGGCTAGAGCTTAGGGTGCGTTTACATCTGATAGTTATTGCAGGATATTTATGTCAGACAGAAATTATGACTAATGTAAACTGCGAATAATTTCTGTCTGAGATATATATTTCTATCACAAGGTATAAGTGTCGACACTTCTACACCGTCAGGTGAAAACACTGATTATAAAGAGAAGAATTTAATGTCAGTGATAAATATCTTGGCTAGCTTACTAGCTGTATTGTCGACACTTCTATACCAACAGATGTAAACACTGATTATTTTCGGTAAATGTGAAGACGCGGGGTCTCAGCGCCGATTTTCTTCAAAGTACGTATTTTGATGCAGTAAACACGAATCCGTTAAAAAAAAAAAAAAAAAAAAAAAAAAAAAAAAAAAAAAAAAAAAAAAAAAAAAAAAAAAAAAAAAAAAAAACTCACTCTCGACTAGAAAAGAAGTTATGAAGCACTAAATTTTACTGTTGTGCGGGTTGTGAAAGGTAATGTAGCCTACTATGTTTGTCAACATGCGCATGCGCAGGTGTGGAAAAAGTCCTTAAGGGTGGGTTTACACTTGCTAGTTATTGCAGGATATTAATATCAGAGAGAAATTGCGACTATTGAAACCCATGTAAAATGTATGTCTACAATAAATTTCTCATGGTAGAATTTATTGGGGTACATACATTTTACATGGGTTTTCATTAGTCGCAATTTCTCTCTGATATAAATATCCTGCAATAACTAGCAAGTGTAAACCCACCCTAATAAAGAAGTCTAATTGAGATTTACCATTTTTTTATTTCAACTTATCTCCAGTTATTTATTCAAAAATGTTTTTTTAAATAATAAACCATTCTTTAAATTTTTTGTTTCGCTGCTGACAAATATTATATAACAGAAATCCCTTCATAATTAGCTAATGCCTTTATAATTCCTACGCTCGATTTGCGCCATTTAATTATTTAGAATAGTTAGAGGAGTATTAATATCAATGAAGTTACACTAATTCATTATTTTGGTACATAATAGAGAGGAGCTAATCAATTTTTTAGTTGAAAATAACGTTATAATTAATCAAAAAATTTGTGGAAAATGTGGGGAGCTATTGCAAGTAAATAAGCTGGATCTTATATAATAGAATTCTATTAATTTTAGCGAGTTTTGATATCTTTTTGAGAGAGCGTAGCGAGTGGAAACGCACAGCACTTTTGCCCATAAGCGACATGTTACGACAGGTGAGGACGCCCAAATTTATAATGATTTGTTAATAAATAGTTTATAAACTTTTCAACAGTTCTTTCTTTGCCAATCTTACATCTCCGCGCATGCGCATGTTTACAAATACGTTGTTTACGCCAGCTTTCAGAACCCGCACAACAGTGAACTTTAGTGCTTTATAACTTCTTTCCTAGTAGAGAGCGAGTATTTTTTTTTTTTTTTTTTTTTTTTTTTTAACGGATTCGTCTTTAGTGCATCAAAATACGTTATAGTGCAAAATTTCAAAACGATCGGTGCCGAGACCCCGCGTCTTCATTTTTACCTTATTTTTTAGTATAGAACACAAATGTATGTGTGTAAGCATGCCGTACATTTATCGCAAATTATATCAAATTCAGATATATGTCATCGAAATTGGGGCATTTTCAAGGCTTCTCGGGCAACATATATCGACACACATATATATATAATATATATATATATATATATATATATATATATATATATATATATATATATATATACATAGTGTGTGTTAAAATATAATTACATGTGTCCATACGATTTTCTTGAGAACCAAACAGATCAACACTTACTTTTACGACTGCCGACTACTAACAGAAGCAGAAAACGGACCAAACTAAGACAATTCTAATTAAAAAAAATGAGATTCAGCCAACGACATAACACAATTTTTTTACGTGCCATAATAGGGCATTAAGAGAATTTACTGAGCAGCGTTGTATAGCAATGGGAAGATTAAAACACGTTAATAACCATTTTACAGTGGTAGTTTTACATTACATTTCATTTTTTCTAGATTCAATTTTATTGTTTATCATTGCATCTTTTAGTGTATTTTAATTATTTATTTTTATATCGTGTTGATTTTTCTCCTTTCTTATTGTATTATGAATAGGTTGATTATTTATTAACTGGAATCATAGGCGGGTCTAGACAAACATTTCTGGGGGGGGCTAATTCAGTATGGGCTTACCGTCATGCTTGGGGGTGTAGAATCAAATTTTTATAACCAGCCACCTGGAAATCATTATGAAAGAATTTGATAAACTATGAACATACATTAATTAGAACTTATTACAATTAATTTGCATAAACAATTTATTTTTCTAAGTTAATCGAAAAATATTGTGAATTTTCATTCTTGGGGCTAAGCCCCCCCTTTAGCCGCCACTGACTAGCATTAATAATATGTAAAGAAACAAAATATGTTAATCAAATTTAAGTAATATGCTCATTATTGTCTGCAATATATATATAAAATGACTTTTCTAGTCGGTACCTCCCGCCTGCCTCATCGAGTCAATGTTGAGAGAATGGGCTCCTTCCTTTGAAGGGAGATTGAAAATTACTAAAAAATAATTAATGTGTATCAAACTATTACACTCCTTTATTAGATCAAAGGTCCTTTGATTATGTCCACCTCTAATGACGATGGAATGAATACCTTCCGTTTGAAATGTTTCGCGGTTGAGTTTGATGGCTGTTGTAAGGCGATGTGTTGGTATTAGGTGCCCTAGAAGGGAGAAGGCCCGGAGAGCAGGAAGGCGAACCAATGAGCACTAATAAAGGCTACCGGTGATAGTCATTGGGTACCTCTTCTACCGGATATACCTTTTATACAACAGCAAAAATAATTTATTAGCAAGCTTTTATTTTATTTTATTTATGTCTACTCCCGTCTATAAGGCTGTACTCATGACATGTACCGTGCGCCCCATATGACAATTCATAGCTTGAATGTTCATAGGTTGAAATGTTTACCGTAGTTTTATATTATAACTAGGGAACGGATGTTTATGTAAAATAAAATTGAAAATATGTACATATATATTTAACTATATAAAATTAAATATGAAAGAAAAAATTGAAAATATGTAGTAAAAAAATACCAAAAACACTATAAAATATTGAAAAGAAAAGCATAAATAATTAGTAAGAACTTTATTATAAATGGAAATAAATAAAATTACTATAACTCTATAACATATTGAAAAATAAAGCATAAATAAAATTTAGGAGCTAATTTTATAACCGCAAAAAAGAAGTCGAAAATTCCTACAGATAAGCATTAGTATGGAAAATTGTTTGCAACAACATGCATTTTTAAATTCTCAATTGTGAAATGACGCCGGTCTGATATCATAAGGAAGTATACAGTGGTGTGCTCACCAATCAGTTCCTTTTTTTTTTCTGGTGATTTTACATCGAAAAATAGTCGACTCGTTTCCGAGCATTTCGTCCAATGCTCCAAGGAGCTAAGAAATAAAATAAAATAAGTTGAAAATTCATTATTTTATATCTCGAGTTTGGAAAATAACATCGCCATGATTACTTCACTAGTGCATTTGTTTTAGAGAGTAGATTAAAGGAATAATACAATTGTTAAAAAATAATTTGTTATTTATTTTTTAAAAACGCATCGGCTCCTAGACCATTAGCGTCGGGGAAGCATGGCTCCCAGCCAATTTTGCTTCTTGCAATTAGAAAAGACACATTGATCTAGACTCAATGGGTAAAGCATTATTTTCTTTCTTGGTTCGACGCTATTTTTTCCATTACAAAATAAAAATAGTATCAAAATATGTAGAAAAAATATGTATTTATGGCAGAAATATATAAAAATATGGTTTTTTGACAAAATATGTAAAAATATGTAAAATGCTTTAAAATCATTTAAAACCTGCAAAATTTCATCAACAATTACGATTTAAGAATCAGAAAAAAATATGTAAATACACTAACATCTGATCCCTAATCATTACTATGTATTAGAGAAATAATAAATAGATTTTTAACAATTTTATTTTTTGTATTAATTTTTGTATGAACTCATCCTTAAAACCTTACAGAATATTTACGTGCTATAGCCTGGGAAAAAGTATCAATAAACTAATATTTTTTTTAGGATAAAATACAGTCAGAATTTCTCTCTGATATAAATATCCTGCAATAACTATCCTAGTGCAAACGCACCCTTAGTCCTGCAGAAATATATAAAAATCTCCACCCTCTCCTTGTCTGCGTAAAGCATAAATTGCTTCGCATATCCCTGGGTAGCACTGTTAAGCAACTTCCTCCTATATTCATGTCTGATCCATCTCCGAATTCTAAACCAACTTTCTTAGTACACTTCGTATTAGTATTACTCTCCCTTTCAAGATATGATGAAGTATAAAAAGGCAAAAGCATTGGTACCCCATTGGTAGCCACATTCGTTAGCATTGGTAGCTTTTGAAGTGATCCTTTTTAAGTCAAAAGCAGTAGCCACTTACAACGGGAGTATACAGTGGTAGGGTTCAAAATCTGACATCCGTTTTTAAATCAAACATTGTTTTACATACTCGATTCTATAGAAGTAATTATTTTGCGAAAATATTCTATATACCTACCTACCTTTAAAAAGTTATCCATAAAAAAAATTATATTTAAAAAACGATGTCAGATTCGTTTTGAGCACATTAAAAACCCCTATATTCAATTTTTTGGAAGATTCCCCCAAAAGATATTTTAAATTTCGCTGAGGCTGGACCCGTAAAATTTTATTGTAGATTCAACAATCAGGCCATATTTCAAAGAACATTTACCCGATTCAAACCAAACTAGGAGGGTCGATAAAGGCCGTAATGAGACAAATTTCCTTCCGATCGGGGCGTTTTTACGTGTTCTGGGATCGTCGTTATATGCACAAACGTTTACATTTTATTTTTATTTCAGAACCATTTTTTCAAGTACCATCTGAAATAATACAATAGTCATTTATATGATTAGAAAACGGAGTATTTTTTCCTTTGAAAGAGCTCAAAGACGTACAAATCGGATTTTGTCTCTGCCGGACAAGGAAAAATTATTATTTTTTGTTTTAGATGATATTTACCACATTAGGGTTTCCTGGGGTGCTGATTTTAAATCTTCTATTATTTTTGGTGTAAAAAAATGTATAATACTACTTTACTTGAAAACTTGAGGTTATTTTTGATTTTTTTTTTTTTATCAAATATAAATTATTCCTTAATAATTGTATTTTTCCTTTAATCTACTCTATACAATAAATGAATTGGTGAAAAAATCATGTCGATATCATTTTTCAAACTCGATATATAAAATAAAGCATTTTCAACCTATTTTATTTTATTTCTCGGCTCCTAAGGCGCATTGGACGGAACGCTCGGACACGTGTCGACTGTTTTTCGATGCAAAATAGTGGAACCCCGATCATCTACACCTTCTGTGGTGATTACTGACACTCTTTATAATTGATTGATCAAAGAGTGATTAGCTTGAAAGCGAATTGGTGATTGAGTGCTCTACTCTTAAGACTACTTCAATCAGTGTTTCCCATTGTGTTGTGGAGATCTATAGGACAAGCAATGATAAGGCTCATTGAAATACAAACACATTTCTTCAACACTGAAACTAACGAATTACCAGGTCATCTCCAGCATTCTTTGCAAACATACTCTATAAGAAGAAGAAAGAAACTTTATTAACACGAATAATAAAGTGAGCCGCCAATCCACCTGTTCCGGTATTACTTTCTTAATTCGAATGTTTCACATTAGCTATAGCCTCCAAATCTTAACCGATTTCAATGTAATTTTTTTAAAATAAAAGCTAATAACATTTAGAACAACTTTGTCTGGCCAGATTTTTGTTTACCCTGTTTATTAAATTAGGTGTAAATAATTCACAAACGTTTACAATTTAACATAAAATAATATTATATTTTTCATCTAACTTGTTATCAGCACTAATATCGTTGAAATTAAACATTCAAACCCTGATTAGAATCGGAAAAAATCAAAATTTATTTTCAAATCATTCAAAAATCATATTATTTCAATTAATCTCAATGTTGAAGATAAATTTACGTTTTGAAGATGTCAGTCTGATTTTTTCCAAGACGAATCAGCTTTTGAATGTTTAATTTCAACAATATCAGTGCTGATATTAAGTTAGATGAAAAATAAAATATTATAAATAAATAAAATATTTACAATTGCAAAAGTTCGTGGATTATTTACACTTTATTTAATAAACAGGGGAACAACAAAAATCTGGCCAGACATAGTTTAAATTGTATTAGCTTTCATTTAAAAAAAAATTGCTTTGAAATCGGTTAAGATTTGGAGGCTGTAGTTGTTTGGCCCCACTGTGTGGCGGGGTGGCCAGGTACGAAACAAAGTCCGACTCGCAGGAACTGCATCATCTTAGCGCGGTTCCGTTCTTATCCCTAGACTCATTTAGAATGATTAAAATAGAAGCTGTTATTACTTTGGGTCCAAATTTCTAGGAAGGTGTTTATTTACGATCTTACCTGGATGGGTCGGCCAACCCTCCCTAGGAAGGACCCCGCTAGGCAGTTGCAAAGCTATATCTTGGAAATCCATATCTCTAACATTAAATTGTTTTTCTTATTTTTCTTAACCTGATTTATTATCAAATACATTATCCAACTATAAGCAATTAAAAAATAACAAGGAATAAAAACAGACAAAAAGAACGGTTCGAATAAGCGAAATCAATTACTTTAAAGTTTTAAGCTCTTATTTCTCCGATTGACATCGCCTAATCAAAACATTGATCAAAACCTTTTTTTGTAGAGCATTTAGTAAGATTTCTAATGGTATTCTTCCGTTTACCAAGATTCTCAACCTTTTTCGAGATATTAAGGAAAGTATACAAAGTTACCAAAACTTTTTATGTCTGTTAATAAAATATTTTATTCTAACCCTTCCTTAACTCCAAACGTAACCAAAATTTCAACATATTAGTTTTAATGAAAGTAGAACATGCAGAAAATGTTTCAACTGAATCCCATGATTCTAAGTACCCAAACCAAAAACGGTATTCAAAAACTATTTTTCAAATTTTCTCGAAAACGGTTAAAGCTATCGCCTTGAAAATGGTTTCATTCGTTTTCCTAGCCCAAGAAGCCTATAAAACGAGTACTTACAAGCTTATGAACTCAAAAACGTAAGCGTTACGATTTTTTTTAACGCGAATTTCGCCCCAAACGCCATCTTCCAGTGGGTGGATTCTGCTGGTTAACGAACTTGACCTTTCAAATTAGACGAAAGATTTTTGTACCAAATTTCATTAAAATCCGACCATTCGTCTTCGACCAAGAGAGCGAATCGACAAATACATATATATATATATATATATATATATATATATATATATATATATATATATATATATACATACATACATACATACAAATTTTAAGCACCATCATTTTCGGTCTCTAGGGGTTCTGAAACGCAAAATTTTCTAGTCGGCACTTCCGGATTGCGTCATGAGATCAACCTTATAAGCGGGGTTCCTCCCTATGGGGGAGGGAGGAACCGCGCTAAAAGAAGACTATATGTTATACAGTACATTACATAGGTTTGTCGGGTAAAGCTAAAGCATGTTTATGTTCCTGAATATGAGGAGAAGGCTCTAAACGCTTTTTTTTCACTTTTATTCTTTTCATTGGGTCGTATGAAGACAAGTGTACTTTTCCCGGAATGAAGTGATTTTTGTTTGTGGGTAATAGGGGTCTTTATTTGTGAGTTTTTTGTTAAAACTGCCCACTAAAAATCCTAAAAATCTTGCCTGAACAAGTTGCAAGTGTACAAAGCCATTTCTGCCTTTTAAGGAAGGCACCTCAGTGGATTGTCTTATTGTATGTATCTACTTTTTGTTTAGCCGAATAGATATTATCAAAGGATTTGTATGTAAATGAAAAGACCTTGTTGCCGTGGATTTCCGCCTCGAATAATTTCCAGTCCATTGGAACATTGATGAGTGATATAGGAGCTAGTTGTGGTTTTGTGCTTCTGTTGTTAAGTTCCGTAACTTCGCACTAAGCATTTAACCGAGAATCATAGAGTTAAGACAATATCTAATTGCGCTAGTTTCACTCACATATGTAAGTTCATGATTCTATTGCAGGAAATTCCACTTTGAAGAAGATAAATCTTTTAAATTTTTACATCAGAACGAAAGTGTAATTAAAACAACCAAGTCTTACGTTCACCGGTGGAACTAAATGTCAAATAATTATAAACAAGGGTTAAATACAATTTCTGACTTAAAAAAAAATGCGGCCGGGACTTCAATACATTTTCTCGAAGAAGAAGAACTATCACTGGCTGGAAATCCCTCAAATATAATTAAATGATCCAGGTAAACCCGATCGTCAAAAAAACTTAAAACAAGAGAGTAAAAATACAAAGCTTAGGATTATTAAAAAATAACAGAAAAAGGCCACCTACTTAGATTTTCTGAATTTAGTAGTAATTACAGAACTATAAAAGTGTACTTGGAACCCTACAAACGGAAATCCGTTAGCGAATCGATTTTTTTTTTCGCAGGAATTTCGCTCTATTTTTCTTTAATACATTAACACCTGGGTACCTCTATATCACATAAACAACCTTTTTCTAGATTTAACACAGGTAGTACTTAAGATTTAGGTCAACAATTGGGTCTTTTTTAGAACAGCTCCGTCAGTGATTTTCTAGTAACTGTTATTGTTACTAGGTACCGTAACAACCTAATCAAACATATGTTATTATAATAATAAACAAAATACAACAAGAATGCGGAACAAACAGAACACTGATCGATTCTTATTTGTGTGATTTCATATGGAGCGAGCGCCACAGAGGGGAGGATCTCATTAAAAAAAAAAAAAAAAAAAAAAAAAAGAAAAAAAAAAATCATTTCAGACATAAGGAATACTAGTCTCCGCAAAGTTGACCTATCTTAATAAGACATTTATTTGTTGTAAATATTGATAAAAATGAATCTTTTAATATATTTAATAACATATGTTTCTAAATATTTATCACCTCGTAATATTAACTAGATGAAATCACTGGCGGAGCTGTTCTAAAAAAGACCCCAACAATTATTATAAAGGGAAAAATTGGTAGCGGATTCTGCTGATCAACGAACTTGAGCTTTGTAATTAGAGAAAGTATTTATGTAGCAAATTTAATCAAAATCGATCCATTATTTAGATTGCGATTGAGGAGCGAACGGACCAATATATATATATATATATATAATTTGAATCACCGTTATTTTCGTGATCTATGGATCCTGAAACATGAAATTTTCTAGTCGGCACTTCCGGACTGCGTCATGAGGTCACCCTCATAAGCGGGTTTCCTCCGTATGGAGAGCTGGAGGAAATTTGCTAAAAGAAAGTCATTTTAATATTGGTTATTACCACATTCCTGTACAAAACGCGAAATCTCAGTGACGTATTTTATTGCATAATCAGAAGAGCGAGTGACTTCAGAAAATATTTATGGCTCTCCAAGAGGGATATTTTTGCCCAAAATATACTCATAACGTGCCACTAGTAAAAGGTGTACGTGCCAAGTTACTATTTCACTCGGGCAACATAAACAATACAAGCTAAACACAGGATATATAAACATCATTAATCCTCTTCGAGTTGAAAGAGAATTGACATTACCTTTAAAATAATATTTCTACTTGTACGTAGGAAGACGAACGTATTTTAACGCTTTTCTCGACACACGTATGAAAAACAAGACAATGTCGTGGCAGTAATCGAGGATCCAGGACCCACTTTCATGTCCCTAAGTGCAAAAATTCATTCTAATTGAAAATATTAACTTCCTTAATATCGTGTACGCTTTCAGTAGCTCCTACCAACATCATCAGAACAATAATGTATCTTCGCGGCTAAAGTTCGTACGGTGTTCCTGAACACAATATAGCAGTAGGACGTGCTTAAAGCGCATAGCGCTCGTAATAAACTATTTTGCTGATGAAATGACTTTTTCCTTTCTACTAAGCATCATCCTGAAAACCTTGACACTCGTCGGAAAGATTCATCTTTAAACTTTTATAAAATAGGGAGAAGGTCAAGGACTTTGACCTTGTGCCTATATTATAAGATTCGACGAAAATTTGGGGCCACTTTAGAGAATTACTAGCTTTAAACTTTGATTAACACGTTGACTGCGAGGTCCGACGGATAGTCGGAGTAAGAGTGCCCATAAAAAAAAGGAATATCTCAAAAGATTTGATTGCGCAGTCCAAATCTCGAGATATTCCTCGCCGTGTATGAGACAGACTTGAGGCTAGAGTTGAACTGTACAGTCCATCGTATTAGAACGAAAAAGCAATAGATTAACTCGACAGTCTATTTGCCAAATTTGCAATAAAAATACTTTGTGCGGTTTCAAAGGTCATGTTCCTGAACCAACAAAATCGGTCCACATGAACACAATTTTGGACCAAATTCATGTAAAGAAAATCGGTAGCACTTACATTTTTATGCTTCCTGGTACACATTTTTTAAGTGCAATTAGACGCGAGGAATCAAATGAAACCATTTCTAAGGCCATATCTATTACTTTTGTCGAGTGAAATGGAGAAAACTAGATTCATATTTGGATTTTCGGATACATTCTAATATATGTACATATATTGAAACCAGTTGATAAATCGTAATAAATGTAAAGGATCCATTTTAAAGCTTATTGAATTTCTTATAAATACGGTTCTTATGGAATTTTTGTAAAAGCTATCAAATTCGGAGAAATCCTTAGGATACTGTAAGTTTCTTGTTGTACCGCCTAAGATTTTGCTTCGCTTTGAGATTTCAATTTACATTTTTCACGAAAGCTTAAGACAAAACATTAACCGTTTTTAATTCAAGGTTTTCAAATGACACTATATGTAGATAAGAACCGAAGGGCCCTTAAGGGGTAATCGAAGTGCTTAAGCAGTTGCGATCGAAATCGAAGTCATTTTCTTGAATTTATAAAAAAAAAAAAAAAAAAAAAAAAAAAAAAAAAAAAAAAAAAAAAAATCAATATTTTTCAATTCTTTATATCTAACGTTTTATATGGGATTTTAAAGTTGTTTTTTTTTTTAAAAAGTTTCGATTCTTCGAAAAAGAATGGTGGCGTTGTGACTGACGAAAGGAAACCCTCTTTTTTCACGGGCGATAGTCTGTAGGCGGGAATTTTTAATCTAGAACGAAAAACTAAAATTATTTCGAAAGAAGAAGGTACGCAGGATCTTTAAGACACATTAAATTTTTCGAAAATGGTGAACAATTATTTATTTTCTATTAAAAAATCCGTCGAAAATGGGTCATAAAATCGTTATAATTCAATGAATCGAAAAAAATACGTACTTTACTAGTAAATATCATTAGGAAGATGCAGTTACATTGTGAAGTTGGTTGGGCAAAAATTGAATACGCCAGAATACCGCTCGATTTATAAAAGATAGTATTGATAAAACGACTTAAATATTTAATGTTCTGAAATGTTCATTTCTTTCCTATTTAATTTGTTTTTTAAAGTGACCATTCGAAGCTCACTCAAAAAATTGTCTTCAAATCAGCATCGCATTCACTCGGCATCGGGACTTCGCTCAGAAAATCGTATCTATTGCACATTTAAACATTTTTTCTTCGCATAAACACTCCTGGATACCATTGTTGATTAGTTGAGGAAGAATTTTACCCCCCCCCCCCCCAAAAAACACTTAAGATGACGAAGTTTTCTGGGAGTCGGACTTAATGAACTTTTTTTTTTCGATTTATCTTCTTCCAATTTGTATGCACTACGGTATATAAAGGTTGTCTCGGACCAGTAGGAATATGTAACAACGAGTCCATCGCCAAAGGAGGTCTGCCCAAAAAAGTTGAGATTTGCCACAGATACACCGCAAGGCCCAATACATTCATTTAATTAAACTTCCAGATGGTGAGTTCGTCCACTTTACTTGGCACAGAAAGCATAAACACTGATTCACTCTCTGCCAACTAGTCCGCCAAGTTCGGTCAGTGCTCCGTCTATCCGAGTAGAAAAATTCCCAGTTTCGGGTGCCCATTCATCAAGTTATATGGTATTTTTCACCATTTACTACATGAAATCGAGCTTCTTAGTACTAACAGGGTGTCTAGTACTTTTGTGAAAGCCAAAAATGAAACTTTCGTGGCCATTAAAAATAAAATATCTCCCAAAAAAACTAACGTTAAAAAAAAGGCCAAGTTCCAGGACCCCCCCCCCCAAAAAAAGTTTGCCTATGAAAGTTATGATATCATAGTATTGGGCCAACTTTTAGGCTCTTAATATCTTGTCCAGAGCCTAATAATACCCTCTCACTTATTTGTGCAAGTCCAACTTTTCGTTAACTTACATTCGGCCGAGGCTATTACAGGGTGTCCCCTAAATGTCTAGTCATATTGTGAGAGGTGATAGAGGACCCTTAGGGGAACAAAAAATGTTCTATGACGATTTTCTGAATTCTCGCCCATAAGGGAGAAAACGTCGTTTTATTTTTTTATCGAGACAAACGTGGTTTTTAGAAGAATAGTCGTTGTAGCTCCGTCCCAGGTAGTTCTACTAGAAAGGAAGTGAAACGAATCGAAAGCTGAGTAAATTTACTATAAGACTAGTTGATAGTAAAAGTAAAAATGAATGAATGTAAGTATGTCTATCTTACCAAAAGAAAGCAATTCTAAATTAAAAAATCCTGCGCATTGAGGAGTAACGCAGGAAAGAAATATCAAGAAAATGTCAGGAAATTTAGAATAGCTTTCTTTTGGTAAGATATACATACATTCATTCATTTTTACGTTTACTTCCAACTAGTCTTATAGTAAATTTACTCAGCTTTCGATTCGTTTCACTTCCTTTCTAGTAGAACTACCTGGGGCGAAGCTACAACGACTATTCTTCTAAAAACCACGCTTTTCTCGATAAAACGACGTTTTCTCCCTTATGGGCGAGAATTCGAAAAATCGCCATAGAACATTTTTTGTTCCCCTAAGGGTCCTCTATCACCTCTCACAATATGACTAGACATTTACGGGACACCCTGTATATATAAGTTATATAGAGTTCCTACAAAGCCAGCATTTCCGCCAATTTCCGCCGTATTGCGTAGGCCTGGCGCAGTACCCATCCAAATAAATAAAATACAAATACTATTCTCACATCCATCGTAATTTGTAGACATCCTTCTACTCAATGGCCAAATTCATAATTCGATACTGAGATATCAATTATATCAGCTCATTATGCTTGTCGGTGATAAGAATATCTGGTTTATTATGGTAAACAGTTCGGTCTGCAATCTTAGATTCGTAGATATAAGTTGTATATTTTTCCAGAAGTCTTGGAGGAACGTAGCGACCAGGGGAGTATATACAAAAGAATTTCGGGAGGGGGGAGCACTGAGGAATTTGTGGGTATGGAATACTAACAACCAAGAACTTGGAATAATGACCCAACTAAAACGCTATTACACCCGACATAAATTATGTTTTCTGAACTAAGAGATGTTATTTAATTTATTTTTGAGGTTTTAATGATACATTTTACCAATGAAATCTGCAGCAGCCCCCCCCCCTTATATACGCCCTTGGTAGCGATAATACGGTAGCGTATTTTCCATATTGCCGAACCTTTGTAATTATGCTTCATGATATATCTTAGCAATAACGTTATGTCTCTGAAGGTTATCAGATCGCGAAAGAATTTTGCAGCCTCAAACGCATTCGTGCGAAAAAAAAATCGTAGCTCTTATGTTTTCACGTTAATATGCTTCCACGTACACTTTTTATAGGTCCTCTAACATATTGAAACGAATGAAACCATTTTCAAAGCGATATCTGTAACCGTTTACAAGAAACTTTAATACAACTTGTTTTACTAGTTTCTGGTTGATTCGGATTCATCCAAACTAAGATATTTAAGTTTTGGATTTGTTTGGAGTTAAGGAAGTAAAAGAAAAAAAAAAACATTTTATTAACAGATAGGAGTAAATTTCGGGTTTCCGTATATTTTCATATATATCTCGAATACGGTAGGAACTTCGAGGTACGTGGGCAGTAACCATTTGAAAGCCTCTTAAATATCCTACAAAACGATTCTGAATTCATTTTTGATGGAACAATATCATTTGGAGAAATCATCATCTCCTTTGTCGAATTCCAAAAGCTTAACATGGCGTGAGTGGTGTCTTGGGAGATACTTTTCTAATGAAACATCAGCACAGAATAATATTTTTTAGCCGGAGTAGGCTACCAAAGAGCTTTTATGAACGTCCAAATTGTAGATATGTTATTCAAACACTCAAAACAATGTAAGAAATAGACAAACAAATTTTTACTCTCTTGGTACCAGCAGTGACGTTGCTGCTAGCTATTCAGATCGCGCAACTAAAATGGATGCCAAAAGTGTTCACTTATTTCTGATAACATCACAAAAATGAATATTATAATAGTTTTATTTATCAGTTGTTTTCTCCCTTAAATTTCCAATTACATTATGAAATTGAGAGATAATCTGTGTTCTGAATATTCCACTAAAAAGTTAATTAAATTTTAGAACGTTTGTGTGATTCGGTAGTGCAGAATGTTTTTTGGAAGACTAGTGATTCTCGAAATTTTGTCGCTAACTCGACTTTTTGATTAATATCAACTTTTTGAACAGCTATTGTGGTTCAGTTTCGAACTTGGAAAGAGTATTAGCCCTAAATCAAATTAATTCCTAATTTCAAATAACGTTCAGAAAGCAGAGAAAATGTCTACAAAAAATACGGATGTTTCTAAATAACCTTTGGAACGGCATATGTCTGTAACAAAATCCAATTGAAACGTTGGGTTGGCAGCATTTAACTACATTTGGCATTACAGCATTTGTCCAGTTTAACCCCTTCGAGTATTGTCGTCATGTTCCGATACACTTTGTATACATATATATAGTATATTTTGTTCATTTTCCGAAATTCCTGGCTAATTGTTGAGTTGAAGGTGACCTTTTGAAAGCTTAATAGAATTCCTGACGATTTTTTAATTAGATACCGTTTATACCACTTCGACTAAGATTCGTCGAGTTCCGTGGTGTGTAGGACATTAAGAGATTTGCTTTCTTGCACAGGGAGCTAGAAAAGGAGTCCTGGAATAGAAATATCGATTGAAAAAAGTTTCCGTTCTAGCAGCTAAGAGTAAACAAAACGTCAGTCTCCGGAATCGCTTGTCAATAAAGGCTCAAATAGGGCCACAATGCTCTCTTTATCCATTTGAATGATCTAAGAAGACATTTTCGAAAGCTTATCTTCGTTGATTGCCTACGAAGAATGTAGAAATTGTAAACAAGAGATTATGGAATTGAGAGAAATTGCTGAGAGTAACTGATTTCTCCATTTTAATTGCGATATTATCTATCTATCTTCTGTTATCGGTGGGGCCGTGTGGCATAATTACTGAGAAGTGCCTACCGTTTTCTATAAATAATCCTGCAATTAAATAGACCTGTTGAACTGTTTAATTATTTTGTATATTAGTTATTGTATTGAGAAAACATTAAAAACTTGGCACTTTTTACAAAATATTATCACCTTATTTAAGTTTTTTTGAATATATTTTTTTGGTTAATTGTGGATTATAAACATCGTCGTTCCGTTTTTTTAAAAAACAAAAATCTATTTTACAGTAATGCTTCCTCGATAAACTAGCACCCGGCTGCTAGGATTGCTAACAAGTTAAGGAGCCACATAAAGCTGACCGTGCGAAAAACAGCTAATAACGTGATTATTTACATTGGCATAACTTTTTTATTCCTGAACCGATTGACATGAAACAAACACTAAATGTTGGGTGAAGCTTACTTCAATACGTTAGTGAAAACTGCATCTAAATCGGATAAGGCGTAACAGATATTAGCGCGCACAAACAGACAACAATCCTAACAATCGTTGTTTTGGGTGCTATTGCGTTGATAAAAGCCCCAAATGATATTTTTTCTCATGTTAAGACAGCGGACCGTTTTTAAAATATGTATAGATATGCTACAGAATTATTATTGTAGGTTACCTAACGATTTAAAGAATTAATCTGAACTAATTCTTATTAATGAATTGCTATTAATTATCCTCCTTTACACCAAAACATAAGATTTGAATGCACGGTAACAATTATGCGACTCAAAATGTCAAAAAGTTAATAATTGTTCAGACTTTCAAAATGCCGAAATATGGTCCATCATAATGGAGAAAATGTCTGTCCCACATGATTTAAATAAAATTAGCGAGTTTCTGAGCATGTTGGTGATTTTTTTTAAATATATTCGCGAGCACCCCGCAACGAAGGCGATCCGCCCAAATACAGATATAAAATTGAATTACATACTCATACAGGACATAATAATTATAAAACCTTAGTAATTAACATGTTGCATAGTAATTATTAAGTCCGATTACGTAAAAATACAATCACACAATTTAAAATATCTATCTAATTATATAATTAGGTTTATGAATAACTAAAAGCTAAACAATGAAAATAACTTAGAAAACAGTTCCTATGTACAAAATGTCTATACATAATCATAACAGTAACTATGTACAATTTAGATCCCTTGAATAATATGACATAAGAGCAACAGGTAGCTCCCATGTACAATCACAGTTACCCAAGGAGGACCCTATGTAAAATCATGACATGTTGAACACATCACGTCATGAGTGATTGTCATTTCAAGGACGATGGTAAATAAGTCCGTCACGCAGGATCTGCATAACTAAGCACTTTCCTCAGAATTTGGGTAGTGTAGACTGCTTTCCAGAACAATTTGCTTAAAATATCCTACATAAATAAAATAAAAACATGAATAGTTCTCTTTTAAATTTGTAATGAGTAACTGATCAATTAATAATTTGCTTCCAGAGTTATGTTTACACATGGTACCTATTACACTTCGTAATAAATACAAAAAAACCTCATATTATCGTATTTTGATCTAACGCAGGAACAGGATACAGTCACTCTAGTGGTAGAAAGCGCTCCTTGCGGCGGCTTTGTGAACCTACGTCTGACGGGCTTTTCTATTGAAATATATTACAAATTAAACCCCGCTTTCCGATTGACCGATTCAGCTCATTTCTACAACACTTCTTTCTCATGAGTTACCCACGACGTATACCGCGTTTCGTTACAATACAGCAGAAATTACGACCGGTATGAGTATATTAAGAATTTGGGTCAGGAGTAAACCCCCCCCCCTTCTAATGAACCGATTTAGTTTATTTTTACAACACATATTTACCTGTAGATTACCACTACGAATACCGAGTTTCGTCGAAATATACCAAAAATCACGGCTGGTAGTGGCGAATTGGTATTGTGGGTCCGGAGTAAACCCCCCCTTCTAATGAACCGATTTAGTTCATTTTTATATCTCACTTTTCTGTCTATATTACCACTACGAATACCAAGTTTCGTTGAAATATAACAAATATTACGGCTGACATAGTCAAATTAGTGTTTTGGGTTCGGGGTAAACCCCCCCTTCCGGTGGACCGACTTTGGTGGTTAACGAACTCGTTCAATCGTTTGCTAATTGAATGCTATATACCAAGTTTCGTGACGAAAAAACAAAAACTCTGGCCGCTATCGTGTTAACAGACATATATATATATATATATATATATATATATATATATATATATATATATATATGCATATATATATATAGATATATATAAATTTTAACGGGGGTCATTTTCGGTGTCTACTAGGTAGGATCGATAAAGATTTGAACACATTTTTCAAAAATTCCGTCATGAGTCCAACCTCAATAGCTACTTTCCTTCGGAGGAAAGTGCTAAAACCACAGTTTGTGTCGTCTAGACAATCAAAGGCAGAAATACATATAGTATTGGAATTTAAATTAGATAACCGTAGTCCATACACACACATAGACATGTAGATTGTTTGGAAAGTTTGGTCTGGCGTGTGTTAAATTTTGGTAAAAATATTGTTGTCTTTTAAAAACATTAGTATAGCGGTGATACGGCGACTGCTATCACCGAGTAGTTTCTTCGTGTTTCGTGGAATTTCCAAGTCTTGTCTCCAAGTACAGTCTGTCTGTTGGTGAAAAAAAAATATATGTGTTTCCTTTCTATATAATATTGGTTACAAGAAGAAGATTAAATCATTTTATAAAAAAAACGAACTGCATGCATATATAAATAAAAATTTGAACATCCGTTATTTGCGTGATCAATGGATTCTGGAAGGTGGGCTTTTCTAGTCGGCACTTCCGGATTACGTCATAAGGTCGACTTTATAAGAAGGTTTCGTCCCTATGGAGGAAGGGAGGAAACGCACCAAAAGTGTCACTTTGTCCACAAAACTCCAGCAGAATAAGATAATGTTAAATAGGTCAACTGGGAGGAACATTATCCGAACATAAAACTGAGAACTGCAAAACTCAACAAACGTTCGCGGAATCACAGATTACTACTCATTGCCAGCTCGTGCCATGGGCGTATATAGGAAATAATTTCGGAGGGGGCTGGGAAAATTTCGGGGGGGGGGAGCTGAGACCATTTCCGGTGTATGGAATACTAACTTATTTTTATGAACTACATGATCTTATTTAATTTATTTTTAAGGATTTTATAAAATTTTTACCGATCAAATCGAAATTTCGGGGGGGGGGCTGCAGCCCCCTCAGCCCCTCCCCTTATATACGCCCATGGCTCGTGCATGGGTGCTTCCGCATGGCTTGATTTTATCACAACGCCTTATCTTTTTTTGTTCGAATACAATTTATCGGTTCAACCGCTTAAGGATCACGCCCGAGATATCCCGTGCATGTATGCCGTTTCGGTTTACCAACGAACGAGTTAACTCGGGCGTCGAAGATTTTATGAATATTTAATTCTATCACTCTTAAACTTATTTACTTACCTATTATTACCTAGACTTTAGTTTTATATTACTATCGAAATAGACGGTGTATATATTTTAGAATCGTTTGATTCAATAGAAATATTTTCTACATGTTTGAAATTCATCTGAACTAAGATATTCAAAATTTTGGTTACATGTGGATTGAAGGAAGTTATCGAATAAAAATATTTTATTAATAGACATGAAAAGTTTTAGGACATTCCTATATTTTCTTAAACATCTCGAAAACTGTTAGAAAGTGTAAGTGGAATGTCACCATTCGGAAGCTTGCTAAATTTTCTACAAAAACATTTTACAAAAACATTTCTGAAGCAACTTTGATTGGGCGATGTCAGTCAGATAAATTAGTGCTTAAAACTTCGAATGTGTTCGTTTTTTTTTTTTTTCTTTTTTTTTTTCTTTTTTTCTTCTTTAGAACGAGTTTTTGTCTCTGTTCAGCTCACTTTTCAATTGGTTGTTCTTGTTTTTTTTAATTGCATTTAAGAATAAAATTATTAAGTATTTTAGAAAAACGAGGTCAGAATACGATAAACGTTTTTATAATAGCGTTTTTCTTAGAGCGAACGTTGAGTCATTTCCGCTTAGGATACAGTCTGTTCCTGTTGAGGCGCCTTAATTCTTCCTTCTCTTTGATATTTTGTTTTTACTTTTTAAGGAAGATAACTGCTGCCTAGACTTAACATTTTTGAGAGACGCGTCTCTCAAAAACGGGTACAGATATCGGCTTAAAAATTGTTTTATTCATTTCCCTGCGTTAGAAAACTTGGAAAAAATGTACCTGCAAAGCTCCCAGCCATCTTTGCTTCTTGCAATTAGAAAAGACACAGTGATCTAGACTCAATGGGTAAAGCATTATTTGCTTTCTCGTTTTTCCCTTTATTTTTTCTATTACAAAATAAAAATAATATCACAATATCTAGCAAAAATATGTATTTATGGCAGAATATTTAAAAATATGGATTTTTGACTGAATATCTATATATATAAAAATCACATGTCTGTCTGTTTGCTCCTCATAGAAATCAACACAGTTTGACCGATTTTGAGCAAACTTGGCACACAGGTAGATCTTGATCCAAGGAGTGTCATCGGCTAAGTCAAAAATTTCTACCAGCTCTTTGTCTGTGAGTATGTTCCATATACAAATCCACACTATTTGACCGACTTTGACCAAACTTGGCACACAGGTAGGTCTTCATACGGGGAGTGCCATAGGCTAGGTGAAAAACGTCTACCAGCTGTCTGTCTGTTGGCCATTTGATTTCTAATTTAATTTTGCTTTTCTAGATGCAGAAAGTAGGTGTAGCGTGGCACGCCGAGTAACAGCTAGTGTAAAATAAGAACCTATTTAAATGCTTTCTAATCAGGTAAAACGTGCAGAATTACATCGACAATTACGATTTAAGAGTCAGAAAAAATATGTTCATACAATAACATCCGTTCCCTAGTGATCAGATATACGTAACAGGGGTAAGAGTAAATAAGGGTGAGAAAATGTGTACTAGAGGAAGGAGTTGGACGCCCAAGTGGTAGAAGAGGTTGGTGGTTTGGGGTTAACGACATCATCGATCTTGCATCCCCAAGGGCCTAGCTAGTAGGAGCCTTATCACCCAGAACTGACCCCTACACCTGTCTCTTGGTCAAACCCATCGCCAATTCCCATCTCTATACCTCCCGAGGACTTGGGATGCTCCCGTCCCGAACCAGTCCAGGTGCAATATTGCCACCGTATCATCACACCCCAGATATCGTAATAGCCTTATCAGGAGTACTCACCTGTCAGCCCATTGTCGACACACACCGTAACTAATTCAAAGCCCCCATCGAAATCTCATCTACCTGCATTATTGTTTTTATTATTTTCTCAATAGATACTATTAATCGCTAAGCGCCTTACCTGCGATACACGTGTTTTCTCCCTGTGTGAGAGGGATTCCAAGAGTTTAACCTTCAAATGCGTTTAAATTTTAAGGGTAAAAATGCCAAAAATTTATTGTTATAAATGTTTTTTGATAAATGTCTCCATGGACATGTATCGCACTTGACGACAGATTTTTGTACCAAATTTCATCAAAATCGGCCCATTTTTGAGCTTACCAGAGAGCGAACAGACAAGCATATATATATATATATATTTGAACCACCTACATTTTCGTGATCTATGGGGTCTGAAACGAGAAAGTTTCTAGTCGGCACTTCCGGATTGCGTCGTGAGGTCAACCTCATAAGCGGGTTCTCCCTATGGAGGTAGGGAGGAACCGCGCTAAAAAACACACGTTCTCACAAATATTAACACTTTCGCTGCGGCTGTCATTGTTTGGGAATACTTCAGTATCGGGTGTATTTCTTGTTTGATTTTTTCATGTAGACTTTTTGTTTCATAACGCATTTATAAAATATCTTCCAGTCAGCCACGGAAAACGGAAAACACTGTTGGAAAGCCCAAACAATACTGAAGGCAACTGTATTTACCTGGAGCTGTAAAAGTTAATTCCCTCCATTTACGAGCCCTTTGAATCTAATGGGAATAGTAATGAAGGAGTGTCCTTCCGAAGGGACACTGGTAAGCGGGTAGGATCGCTAGTGTCCTTCCGTAATGACACCCGCAGTGAAAGTGTTAAGCAACAATTTGGAAAAACATTAATTCTTGTAACAGCAAACTGATTTGTAATTAATTTTTGACGATATGCGTTTCTATACACTTTAAAGTTTTTGGACATTTATTTGCATTACTGTTTGACCATAAATGTTATTGTTAATGTCAACCTTAATGCTTTGTTAGTATTTTAGATAATTCCTTAAGAAAAAAAATGTGATTTCTTAAAACACGCTTTCGAACATTTAGAGACATTTGAGAGATATTATTTGCCTGGTGGATACTATCAAAATTTGGCTGGTGACGTTTTGAATTCTTGACTAATTGATAATCAATGATTGACATATTATTTGCGGGTATCGGCTAGTTACTACCATCTCCTTCAGACATTCGGGAAACCAAAGAATCCTAGGTCGCTCCCGCAATATTTATCAACGCATTCTTTTGGGTTGCATGGGTTGTACTTAACCAAGATTCATGAAATTCATTATGTTCATATGTTGACACAACTCATCCTGAGCCAAAAACTTTTCCTATGATTTTCTTTTCTAAAACTCGGATCATCTAGCCATATTTAGGGCCATGGTTCGGCGCCAAATTTAACTAACTTTGTAGCGATTGAAATTTCTATAAGGCTTAGATTAGGTAATGCTGAGCAGTAAGCATCACAATATAGTTTCCAGCTATGATCCTTTTCTCAATTTCATTCATTGTATAAGGTACATCAAAGAGTGAAATCTTTGAAAGGTATGGCCGTCCAGCGTTAAACTCTGCAAACATGTATTTTCTTTATGTCGTTGGCCACGGACATCTGCTCTTCCTCTGCCAGAAACATTTACTTCAAAGCATGGCTCATTCAGGCAACTAGGCGGATTTGTGATTATGCGGAATTTTTTTTAAAATTTAGACACAATGATGCCACTCACATTAAAGTGCAGTTCTTCGTTGAATAGGGTGAAGATAAAACATCAACTTGCCGCACTCCGGTGCATACCACAGACATACGAGACTTACTTCTATGTTGATGTGGATAGGTTTCCTAACTGTCTTCAATATTCCAAGCTTTTGAAGCGCACCTACCAGCCCAGCTCGAAAATATTAATAACTACTCAACCAACCCTAAATTTACATGATTATAAGAAAAAGAAATACTTGTTTTATACCTTATCTTCCATTAGAATCGCATAACTTTCAATTGAGTTTTAATTATATAATTTTTTTTTCAGGGGCTGGAGAATCAGGAAAATCTACTATAGTTAAGCAGATGAAGTAAGTATATAGTAGTCGAAATGTTTAAAACAACCATATCTAAAGATGTGGTAGAATACAAATTAGATAATAGTTTTGGTTTATATTGAGAAAAAAGATCTTTTTTGTTTTTGGGTACTAATATTTTAGACAACAAGAATAAAAATTATTCCACAAACAAAAGGAATTATTTTTATTATTATTAGGAAGCTATTTTTGGGTTTACAATTTTATGTAAATGTACATAAAGGTCTGGAATAAGTGTGTATTCAAAATTATTATTATATTATTATCATTTTCTGTAAATTGTTATTATTAGTATGTTCCTTATACAACATAATGCCTTGGACACCAAGGAGCCTAAACCTAAACCTATTAGAATTTTAATGATTTTAATTTCTCGCAGAAGTTTACTGATATTAGGGATTTTCTTATGACTTCTGTTGATGATTCTTCTGTTTGAAGAGAGAAAGAACTTTTTTTTTATAATATAGTATTTATACAATATGTACTAAGTGTACAAGATATGTGCAATAAGTAATTCCCAAAAAAGGGGTAATCAAAAACATTACTGTATAATATTTGGATGTCATTATTGCTATTCCAATTTATGGAAATTTATGAAAGCAACGTGTCTCAATTTAAAAAATAAAAAAGCTGGCAGAAAGGCCAAAAAAAGAACGATTGCACTCCTAGTTAAATTTATTAAATGTTATCCTATTTCTTAAAACAGCCTCAACATTCTATCGGTGAAAAGTATAAGAGATTGGCCACAGGATAAAATTAGTTTCTTTCTGGTTAAGCGACGATGTTTCTGAACTATGTTCAAATACGGGAGTGCTATGAAAAAACTAATAATTTTGAAAATGTAAATTTCTGTCACAATTTAAGTATAGTTAAAATTATTAACCGAAGTGGAAAAAATTAATTAGCCTGTAAAGTTTAAGCTATTTTGGGGTATGCTAACTCCCGATATGGGTCCAGTAAATGCCGAGATAATGGTTTGACGCATTGCTTGAACTGTTCAAAACGGATACTGTGACCTTGTAATCTTTGTCTTTGAGCAATTTATATGTTGAAGACATTTTTGAGAAAGTGTTACTCTCTTCTAAATTAAAGAATAAAAAAAAATTAAATAGGAAAGTAAATAGTTTAATATCAAAGTACGTACAATTAAAACTATAGCTAGAAAAATAAATTAGAATTACATAGATGTGACTGGACAAATAACAAGCTTAGCACAATGTACTGGCTGCCAGATCATGAAGGTTTAGGAAGAAGCTCCGCAGATTCCAAGACAATTTGAGCTCAACTGATCAAATAAACACGAAGACTTCACCAATGTAATTAGATAAAATATTATAAATTATTGGCAAGAAAGCTTGACTCGACAAACGACAATAATTACGTACAGCCAAAAATACAACTAAGGAGTGGCCAGCCAGCTACCATGGCAACATACGAGAAGATATGGTACTTGCTCGACTCAGAATTGGCCACAAAAAACACACGAATATCTTATGACACGACTTAAGGGGTAATACTACTTTGTAACTTTTTTTTTATGGGCGCTAAAAGTCTTCCTTAACTAATCTAAAATGATATTCAAGAGTGTTTATGCGATAAAAAACTTTTTAAATGGTCAAAAAATACGTTTTTACGGGTGAACTCCCGATGCTGATTGAACACGATGCTGATTTGAAGATAATTTTTTTCGCGAGCTTCGATTGGTCCTTATTTATTGTTTTTTTGTTTTTTTTTTTTGTTTTTTTTTTGTTTTTTTTTGTCCTCCTTCTATAGATTTCACAATTAAAACCCATTTTTTATCTTTATTACAAGAAGAAAAATTAAATAGGAAAAAGAAACATTTCAGAACATAAAACTTCAAATGCGTTTTCTCAAAACTATGTTTTTCAAATCGGGCGATACTCTGCCGTCTTCAGTTTTTGCCCGATCGACTTCAAATTTTAACTGCAGCTTCCTAATGATATTTGCTAGTAAAGTGTGTTCGATTCATTGAATTATAACGATTTTATGACCGATTTTCGACGACTTTATTAATAGAAAATGAATAATTGTTCACCATTTTCGAAAAAATTAATATATCTTAAAAATCCTACATACTTTACTAGAGTTAACCTTCTTCTTTCTGAATATTTTTAGTTTTTCGTTCTATATTAAAAATTGACGCCTGCAGACTATCGCCCGTGAAAAAAGTGGGTTTCCGTTCGTCAGACACAGCGCCGCCATTTTTTGTCGAAGAATTGAACCTTTTTCTTTTTTTGGATACTTTAACATCCCATATAACACGTTAGATGTTATAAATGACTTGTCATGTAATAAATAAACTTTGATTTTGATCGCATAAGGCAGTATTATCCCTTAAAAAAAAATCTGTGATATATGCAATAAAGACTTCACCGTAAAACACCATCGTACGGAATTCAAAAGACGACACAAACTAAATATTCCACATGACATGAATTGAAAGACAGCAGCTAGTACATAAACACAATACTCTCTTACTTACAGAACACTAAACTATACAATCTCATTTGAAGACATCTGCTGAATATCCTGTAGCTTTCAGGAATATTACAGACATTTTTAAACTTATGTTTATGGGAATAAAAGGATCAACATTTTGATTAGAATGCTGGTTCATGAGACCATAAAGGAATCACGCATTTGGAATGCGTGCAATCGCTGCAGTTGCGAACAACTTATAAATTAAAATATGTGATAGAGATATTTCTGATTTGAAGGTTGAGTCGGGTATGGTCGTTCATAAGAAATGGTTTATCTTGCGAACAGTAAATAAACCTTTCGCCATACGTAAATCGCTCGGTTTATAGACGCCACGGCAATTATTCTCGGCTTTCAGCACCAACTTTCCATTCGCAAATCGCACTACATAGATTGTTTTGAATTTGAACCATAGAAATCCACCCGGCATATCAATACTCAAACCTTTTTCCCTCGAGATCCTGGTCCTGCCATCTAGATGAATCCATAGAATTGGATATTTTTACACTTTTCACTTTTCAATTCCCTCCCTGATATTATGGATTATATCAATATAAATATACAAATACTAACGAATTTCCCGATAAGGCGAGAGATAATCCTTATTGGCTGGTAAATATTTTACAAGCTGATAAGCTTATCAAATTGGCCAGCACAATTTTTAATATACTCAATCTGGGATTGTGATGGAGAGCTCTCCTTCAGTTATTCAAGAGCTAACCGAGAAAAACATTCAATTATTAAGGAGTTTCGATCCACTTCTCTAGCCTCCACTTCAGTTCTAGACCTACAAACACTCTAATACTCATCCTGAAAATGTTTTTATAGATTTGTTTTATTTATTTATTTAAATTTTAACGTCCATTATTATTAACTATGAATTTTAGTACGGGTTATCTATTGGTTACCAGCCTTTTCTAGCCAGGATAGGGCTGATGCCTTTTCTATTTTCTAAAGAAAAGCCACAACCCCATAGTGAGAATCGAACTCACGGCCACGGGTCCTCCAATATTTGCTTTAACTATACGCAAAAATATATATGAAAAAGGTCCATCTCGCTGGAGGTGGGCAGACTCGGCATATTTGAGAATTCGTTTTTTCTATTGTTATATTTTTGTTGTTATATTCTATAGACAATCAAGTGTATTTATCTTTCGTTTAGTTTCATGTAGCTTCGTACACTCCATACATAATTCTCAAACATGTAATATATTTTAGATTATTTTTATATGTTTTGTATTTTTTTTTTTTTATATAATACTTAATTATTTTTGTTTTAACTTATTCTATCCATTTTTGTCCTCTTTAAAATAATTTGTTTTTTTTCTGATTTTTATGTTCTTATTTTCGTTTTATTTGTTTAATAGTATTCATTTAAAGGTTAACATTTTTATTTACTAATATTGTGCAAATAGCCAAAGTTGGGTTCGACGTATAATTAAAATGTATAAAAACTTTTACATTTGTTATAAACAACTGTCTTAAAAAAGTAAAAAATAAAAATAAATACTTAGATGCTCTATACCCGATTTAAAAGTAAATATATAAAAATCAATCCCGTAACAGATACTGGGGGTCAGATATTGTAGAGAAATCTGATTCTTTACCATAAGACAACAGAGATAGTGCCCCCGACATTAATTGAAAGCTAATTGGGCCTCTGGGGGACGCCCAAGGGCCCCGAATAAAATCCACGAACAACGACACTAGATGATAAAAACATCTTTTGAACTCCACGACATTATTTGAATGCTTTACCACTGAGCTAACCTCGCCCTGCATACCCCTAAGTAGATCATATTTCAGGGGAAACACATTTGAGGGATGTTCAGGAACTAATTAGATGAATTATGTTGAAATAAATAAAAGAATACATTACTAGAGATGGCTAGGAGCCACTAAGTAGGTAGATAATGTTGGGTTATATAGAAGAATACATTGTTAGAGATGGTCAGGAACTACTAAGTAGGACGGTGGATGTTGGGTTGTATAGAAGAATACATTGTTAGAGATGGTTAGGAACTACTAAGTAGGACGGTGGATGTTGGGTTATATAGAAGAATACATTGTTAGAGATGATTAGGTACTACTAGGTACGTAGATCATGTCGGAATATATAGAAGAATACATTTTAGAAATGGTTAGGAACTACTAAGTAGGACGGTGGATGTTGGGTTATATAGAAGAATACATTGTTAGAGATGGTTAGGAACTACTAAGTAGGGCGGTGGATGTTGGGTTATATAGAAGAATACATTGTTAGAGATGATTAGGTACTACTAGGTACGTAGATCATGTCGGAATACATAGAAGAATACATTGTTAGATGTGATTAGGAAATACTAAGCAGGAAAATGATGTTAGCATATATAGAACAATACATTGTTAGAGATGGTTAAGAACTACTAATTAGACAGGTAATGTCGGAATATATAGAAGACTACATTGTTAGAGATGGTTAGGAACTACTAAGTAGGACGGTGGATGTTGGGTTATTTAGAAGAATACATTTTTAGAGATACTGTGTTCCGATCGAATTGTACATCCACATAAAGAAAGGCCTTCTGAAGTGTTTTAATTTTTTTCTGACCCGTTACAAAATACAATTAATCCGTGAAACTAGTACAAACATGTTTATTGTTTATGACTTTATTGGGCATTTGAATGATCAGTATCTACATAAACGATTTTCAAACGTTATCGATATATACATACATATATATATATATATATATATATATATATATATATATATATATATATATGTATATTCTAATCCGCGTATTTCTGGCCAATTAACAAGATTAACTTTCCAAAATGCGTCGTACGTCTAAAAAATTATGACTTCTTTTTCTTATTTTTTACTACTTAAGTTTTATTTATTATACCCATATTAAGACTTAATACGGGTGGTAAGTGGACCCCACATGCAGTTTTAATGAACCCGGTGGAGGTGACATTCAGGCCACGAAACATATAGTTTTTTTACTGACCTACACCTCATGTTTCCAAGAAAAGTGAATATATATATATATATATATATATATATATATATATATATATATATATATACAGTAGATTCTCGCTAATCCGAACACCGATATTCCGAAGTCCGACTAATCCGAACTAGAAAAAGTCCGACTCGCAGGAACTGCATCATCTTAGCGCGGTTCCGTTCTTATCCCTAGTCTCATTTGGAATGATTAAACTAGAAGCAGTTATTATTTTGGGTCCACATTTCTTGAAAGGTCTTGATTTATGATCTTACCTGGATAGGTCGGCAAACCCCAGGAATGCCCCCGCTGGGCAGTTGAAAAGTTATATCTTGGAAATCCATATTTCTAACATTAAATTGTTTTTCTTATTTTACTTAACCTGTTTTATTTTCAAATACCTTATCCAACTATAAGCAATTAAAAAATAATAAGGAATAAAGAAAGACAAAAAGAAGAGTTCGAACAAGCGAAATCAATTACTTTAAAGTTATAAGCACTTATTTCTCCGATTGACATCGCCTAATCAAAACTTTCTTCAGAGCTTTTTTTGTAGAGCATTTAGTAAGCTTTCTTATGGTAATCTTCCGTTTACCAAGATTCTCAACCGTTTTCGAGATATTAAGGAAAGTATACAAAATTACCAATACTTTTCATGTCTGTTAATAAAATATTTTATTCTAACCCTTCCTGACACTTCAGACCTAATCCAAACGTTCGATAAGGTAGGATTTGTATTTGAAATAAAATATTACATGTTCGATTTTAAATTTATTTAGGTATACTAAGATTTGTACACAAAAATTGAATTAGAGATTTACAAAAAAAATAGTTTTGCATAGGAAAGCCTTTGAAACATGTCGGGCTAAACATATCAAATAAAGTATAAAATGTGAACGAATGCTGTACCGAAAAAGTGAAATATATATATATATATATATATATATATATATATATATATATATATATATATATTAATACGAAATAATTTCAATTAGGACTTCCTCCATTCCAAACGTGGCGGAATTTCGATGAAGTTAAATAATGTAGGACTTCTGCTTAAATGTAGAAATGCTCCTCTGCGTATTTGATCACAAAAAACCGAATTTCTATTTATTCCAAGCCTTCTCGAATACCAATATATCCTTGACCTGGATTCATAGTTTTTTCCCGCGTCCAAATACTTAGAAACATTTACATGGAAACCTATAAATGCGAGATCGAAGCTGCAATTTTTTTATAAGTATTTTGCCCAGTTCCCCGTTGGGCAGATTCAGTTGGTGGTGAGCTGAACTCGTTTTAAAAAGATTTTTTTTTTTTTTCCAAAATATCATTAAACAACTAATGAACTTCAATTATACATAGAAACAGCTTAGCAGACAGCAAGATTTATATTTTTGAACGATTTTATTTAATTTACAAAGTAATAATTGTTTTTAGATTGAAAACATTATCGCTCACTTACTGAATGATCATTTTTTTTACATAAATTATTATATTTCCGTTTTTCCCCCAAGAGTAGTTTTTTTTCATGACCTTTAAATTGATAGGTAATAAAAAATTGTGATTATTTCATGGCATCTGGTGATGGTAATTTTCGTGCCCTGCTTACTAAATTCGCTCTGAAGCTTTGTAACCTCTTAAAAGGGATAAACGTTAAGATTAAATTAACCCCCTTACATATATATATGTATATATATTCTTTTGTTAGGTGAGTATTTTATTTTCTATATCATGCTAAAACTTCTCTGACTAAGGCAAAATTGATCGTGGTTCTAAAGAATTTTTATATCCATCAGCAATTACTGTGCTTGAACCAGTTCTCAGAGGCAACTTGAGTCATAATTATTATCTAACAGTATCCACTTGCTGATTCACCCCGCCTCACATCCAGGCTCCACAGGGTCACTGTTCTTGTAGACTCTGAAGGCAATATTCGGAAACCACTCTCAAATAGTTGGCCTCTGCTCTATATGGTAGCAGTACTTATTTTACTTTTTAACAACTTTTTTCTATCTGTTTCCCCAAACAAATAGAAGAGAACACGACTAAACAATTGTCAGAAGCAGGTTCGAAGAGCTGGAGATTCTGAATATTAACGTGCACGAAAAAATACTCCGAGCTCTTATTATTATTATTAATAAACGCAACAATTACAAAAAGTATTGAATATCCAAAAATCTTGAAGAAAACGTTTTCAAAATTTAAGAAAACAAACATGCTTAGCGACGTTTTGCCGAAGAAACCGTTTCCAAAAGAGTAAGAATAGACAAACTGCAATTACCATCAATTATCTACCAAAAACTTCCATCACGCAATGTACAACACCTGCCTCATACAATACTTTTTACAACACATCAAGATAAACTGCCTCAAATACGACCCATCAGACAAAAATTCAAGATAGCCAATGCACTACTACATGTCTCAGAAGGTGACGAACAGACAATTTAAAACACTTCACATTTATTTAAAAAAATCAATATCTACTAAGACAGTTTAAAGCGGCACAAGAGGAAACTGACAGTATCCTAAGCGGAAATGACTCCCCCGCATGCTCAACGTTCACTCTAGAAAAACACTCACTCCCTGTTGGGCGCTACAGTCCACATCGGAGGAACCGCGCTAAAGCACTCACTCACTGTTGGGCGCTACAGTCCACATCGGAGGAACCGCGCTAAAACACTCACTGTTGGGCGCTACAGTCCACATCGGAGGAACCGCGCTAAAACACTCACTCACTGTTGGGCGCTACAGTCCACATCAGAGGAACCGCCCTAAAAATAGTTTCAAATGTATTACTGTCTATTAGCAGAAAGACATTATATTATAATATCATGGCGTACCGTATGAAATGTCAGTTTTGGACTTGCCGATTTCCTTCAAATGTCTTGAAACTGTCGTGGCTCCGACTCCGAGTTCTTTGGCATGTTCCCTAGTGCTTTTTGAGGGACAAGCTTCAACCCTTTCTTTCAGGTGCCCATTGTCAAGCTTGGTCTCTGGCCTTCCTCGCTCCTCGTTCTGAGCGAGGAGCGAGTCTAGTCCAATTACAAGTACTAGTCCAATCATGGACGTATATAAGGGGGGGCTGAGGGGCAAATTTTGATTTGATCAGCAAAAATGTGTCATAAAACCCTTAAAAATAAATTAAATAAGATCACTTAGTTCATAAAAAAATCTTTTATGTTGGGTGTAATGCCGTTTTAGTTTGCTAAAACTACTCCAAGTTCTAAATTGTTGTATTCGATACCCCTGAAATGGTCTCAGCCCCCCCCCCCCCCGAAATTATTTCCTATATACAACCATGAGTCCAACGGCGGGTTCAAACTAACACCCACATACTTTAACCTCTTACTGTAAGGTATCTCCTTCCGTTTAAAGTAATCGTTTCTCAATCCTTCTAAATTCCTTAGTTTTTCAATGGGTGCCCTTTAGATTGATATTTCGTCCCTTCTCATTCACTGTTCCGCCGTATTCTTCAGTGAATTTTCCATTAGTTTTATCAACAACGCCTGAACCTTACATATTATAATTATCACTTTATCATCAGCATACCCTGTTGCCTTTATACCCTGTACTTTGAATTATTTTTAATAATGATTCGCACGATTTCTTTTTATGATAAGCAAGTTGTTTCCTCAGGTCACTAATCTGAGGATTTGTCATATCTATAAACCGGTCTAATACTTTCTTCAATGAATTAAAAAAAAGGAACTGCGTCATCTTAGCGCGGTTCTGTTCTTATCCCTAGTGTCATTTGGAAAGATTGAAATAGAAACAGTTATTATTTTGGTTTCCACCTCGTGAAATGCTTTTATGGTACATGATATAATGGGCAAACGTACCCCTACCATCCTTTGAATCCTTATTTTATCTCTTCAATATCCTGACAGATATCTCTTCAGGACATCCTGTTAGAGTGTCTTATGAGCATATTTTTCACCGTTAAGACCTTCTTACATTTCTGCCTCTTTTTGTCCGAGTAAAGAGCTTTCTGCTTCTCCTCCTCGCTTTTTTCCAGGGTTTTACTCCACCATGAAGCACCTTCATGTATTTCCTGGTTTGTTATTTTGGAGTTCCCCGGCAAAATGACCTCGGTGATCTTATCATTAATAAGATTAATCTCGAGTGGGTTACTGAGGTTCGGCAATCCTTCAATCCCTGTTCCAATTCCAGCAAGTGATATTCTCAATTCGTATTTTGAGAATTCCTGTATTTTAGGCTCATCATTAGCGTACCTCTATGTCAAACCTAATATATATATGGTCTAAGCCTACAAATTTTTAAAAAACATGCCAATTTTAATTAAATTAAATTAAAGCGTGTCAGCTCTTCCACCATAACGCGGAACAGTTTGTTTATACTGCCAAGTATCAAGTACTTCACGCCTATTCCTCGTCTCGAATGTAGGTGTGTTTCCAACATTCTTAACATCAATGTTATTGACCCAACTCAAAAAGTAACTCACCTCTAAGGTTGGTTTCGAAGCTTCCCCATATTTGATGTCGAGCGTTGGCGTCGGTGCTCCGCTGCGTTCTTTTCTTTCTTTAGACATTCCTCACGACATTTTTCATCCTTTCACGCCTAGGTGGTAGACATCTGCTGGTCCCCGGGTACGCAGGAAGATGATATCACGAGTCCTCTTCCAATGACCTCCATTTCCACCGCTCTAGGAAATAGGAATCTTAGCGAACATGAGATTGTGTTAGAGTTAACCAGAATACATGCTCTGGGATCACTGCATTCAAATTTATAAGTCACGTGACCTTTAAACCCCGGGCCCATAATTTTATCGTTATTTATCCATGGTTCGTGGATTAAAACAAAATCAGTATTGTGACTTACCACTAACTGGAGCAGAGCTTCCGCGGTAGCCTTGCAGAGTTCAAGGTTCACCTACTGCAGCCGAGCCATCTGATTGATGAAGGATGGGGGAGGTTCCTTGGCAAGTTTGGCGAGTGCCTTGTAGCCTTTGGTCTTGACGTCAAGTGAGGTTCTGGCCCATCCACCCTGATTTTGGGGATCAGTAAGAGGTTACTATGATAGGTGACTATCCTCCAAGCCATCAGGGCTGTCTCACAATACACCAATTGTAGAGGTAGGTTAGGCTTCTCCTCCATTTTGCGTCGGTCGTCCAAAATCGGTCGAGAAACAAACATGTTTGACCGGCCAAGAATCGGTGCACCTCGGCTATCGGATCGGATCGGGACCAATGTAGGTGCCCCTAAAAGTTTTATTTACACTTTAGTACTTGTTTACAAGCAATAATACTTGGCTTGATACCTGTTGTTTTCATTGAGTAAAATAGATACGGATGGAGCAGAAAAGGAAACAAAATGAATCTGAGAATGAGGGCGAGAAACGACCTTCTTCCATTGAGTTACTGGAGTAAACAGCTGATGGCCTCGAAGAGAGTTGATAGAAATAGACTAGAAGCAGAGACGGGATTCTAGGCAAAGATACTATCTAACTAAACCCAGCTCCACTCAGGGGTTTTATCTAGTCTAACGGCATAGCTCTATTTTCCGCATTTTAAGATCATTTCCTTACATGTACTCTGTCGACGTATGGTCTAGACATTTGTCTTATTAGATTCATAGAATGGTTGGGGCTCAGCTAGGAGAAAACGTCAGAAAGATGTATATTTCGAACGTTAACAATGATATAATTCCTACAACAAATCCCTTGGGGAAAGGAAGACCACGATTACTTTAGTTCAGGACTTCCCAACCAGGGGGGCACGCCCCACTTGGGGGTGTAGGGAAATGTCAGAGGGGGCGTAATAGTTTCCGAAAAAAAATGTATTTAACACGTATGTAGATACATTAACTGGTCCGAACCGTATTGCCATTCTATCGCCGCTATACAAGTTTCGACAAGACATAGCACGACTTGTGACGCGACTCCTAGCTTCCTTCTTCCATCCATCTAGAACTCGTAAATCAATCTTGCTTCTCTAGCTTTAAAAATACTTATTCCATTTCCATCCACTTATTTATGCGAGACAGGTATTTCAGCTCTAGTTTTAATAAAAACTAAACAGCGCAATCGTAAGAGCATACAAGCTGAAGTATTTCATTAGTACTTTATTAGTGATTTGATATATATATATATATATATATATATATATATATATATATATATATATATATAGACAAATAAATGTTATCGGGGCTCAATAAAAATTAGAACAATGTCGTTGTTTTTTTAACTTTGCTTGTAATAAACTGTTTTATAAAAGCGAGAAACAGAAAGAGGAAGTGTTTTATATCCGCCATCAATCACGCAAGAATGACACAGTTTCTGTGAATCATTATAATTTGTGAAATTGTTTAACCAAACATAAATTAAGTTGTAAAACATTGTATTGTCAAGCACTTATTCCAGGCATAGTGTACATTTATTTAAAATTGTACATTTCATAGAATAGATACTGTTCTAATGTATATATAATGTAGTGATTGGTATTAATAATCTTTTAAGTTTAGTCTATCATCAGGGCTGCAAACAATATATTGGGCATTTTTACATAGAATATAATTGTGATAATAGGCAATCATTGATATTATCATACCATAGGGCTTTATAATGGGGGGGGGGCTGAGGGGCCTCCACCCCCCCCCCTTTAAATTTTTTTTTAATCGGAAAGAATGTCATAAAATCATCAAAAATAAATTAAATATGATCACTCAATTCAGAAAAAGTGTTTTTAGGTGTAATAGTGTTTTAGTTGGCTAAGAATTCTAAGTTCTAGTTTGTTAGGTTTGAACGACAATACATTGTGTGTATATAGCAATATATAAAACTATTCGGTCTAATACAAATTGTTGCATAACGATTTTACAAATCATGGAAATGGAACAAAAATGACAAATTATTCAGTTAAAAATAAAATGTTATTAGTTCATTCTGCCGTTTTGGTAAAATTTTTATCGGTAAAGTTTTTGGGAGGGGCCTGGAATTTGGCCTTCAACGTTAGTATTTTTGTGGGATAGTTATTTCAATATTTTAACATAAACACTTTTTTTTAATTATACAGGCTAGAATTATTTTATAAGCATTCTAGTAAAATTTTAAAACAAATGTTTCAGCAGGAAAAATTATTTTAAAATTTTTATTTTAAAAAAATAACGTATAAGCTTTAAGTATCGGTATTGACTTTAAAAAAAAAAAAATCCCCAAAACAAGATTGTTTGATGATTTTCTGTCTAAAGGCAAATTTAATTTATAATTTAAGCTCTAAAGGATTACAAAACAAATTGCTAATTAAATTAATTTGAAATTTAGAAATAAATTTATTTTTCTGGATTTTGTAGTGTATGTTAAACAAATATATGTATACAGGGTGTCCCGTAAATGTCTAGTCATATTGTGAGGGGTGATAGAGGACCCTTAGGGGAACAAAAAATGCTCTATGACGATTTCCCGAATTCTCGCCCATAAGGGAGAAAACGTCGTTTTATTGTTTTTTCGAGACAAACGTACTTTTTAGAAGAATAATCGTTGTAGCTCCGTCCCAGGTGATACTACTAAAAAGGGTGTGACACCAATCGAAAGCTGAGTACATTTACTACAAGACTAGTTGAGAGTAAACGTAAAAATGAATGAATGTAAGTATGTATATCTTACCAAAAGAAGGCAATTCTAAATTTCCTGACATTTTATTGATATTTCTTTCCAGCGTTACTCCTCAATAAGCAGAATCTGAGATTTCCGGGTTTCAGAAAAACTTTCTCATTTAACCAGCTTTCCATTCATGTATCACAACCCTGTGTTATTGAAGTATTTGAACGATTTAAGAACAAAAGTTTTTAAAAAAACATGGATCTGTGAAAAGAAAATTATATTTTTTTCTTCAGTTTATTCAAAAAGCTGAAGGGAAATATTTATTTTTATAAATGTTTACATAAATATTAAGTAAATATTTACTTAAAACAATAAAAAAAAATTACTTCCACGAATATAAAAAAATTTCCTAAAACAGTAAATAAATAAAATACACATTTGTTTTGAATTTGTTCATTCAGGTAACTAATACTGGGTCCAGGAGGCGGCCATTAAGGAACCCCAACCACACATTAACCACAAAAATTATTATTTTTACCTAGATCACGCATTTGAACACATTTTTACAGGTACTTATATTTAGAAAACAAATGCTTTACCTTAAATTAATACTGATGGCTACGCTTGTGAAACTCACTGGGATTCTGAGCCCATGCGTTTTTGTTGTGGTAATTAAAAATTCTATCCCTCATAAATAATATGTACATAGTCCTGTAAAAATGTGTTCAAATGCGTGATATAGGTAAAAATAGTAATTTTTGAGGTTAATGTATGGTTGGGGTTCCTTAATGGCCGCCTCCTGGACCCAGTATTAGTTACCCGAATTAATAAATTCAAAATAAATGTGTATTTTATTTATTTACTGTTTTAAGATTTTTTTTATATCCGTGGAAGTAATTTTTTTATTCTTTTAAGTAAATATTTACTTAATATTTATGTAAACATTTATAAAAATAAATATTTCCCTTCAGCTTTTTGAGTAAACTGAAGAAAGAAATATAATTTTCTTTTCACAGATCCATGTTTTTTTTAAAACTTTTGTACTTAAACCGTTCAAATACTTCAGTAACACAAGGTTGTGATACATGAATGGAAAGCTGGTTAAATGAGGAAGTTTTTCTGAAACCCGGAAATCTCAGATCCTGCCCATTGAGGAGTAACGCTGGAAAGAAATATCAATAAAATGTCAGGAAATTTAGAATTGCCTTTTTTTTGTAAGATATACATACTTACATTCATTCATTTTTACGTTTACTCCCAACTAGTCTTATAGTAAATTTACTCAGCTTTCGATTGGTTTCACTCCCTTTCTAGTAGTACCACCTGTTTGTCTCGATAAAACAATAAAACGATGTTTTCTCCCTTATGGGAGAGAATTCGGGAAATCGTTATAGAACATTTTTTATTCCCCTAAGGGTCCTCTATCACCCCTCACAATATGACTAGACATTTACGGGACACCCTGTATATATATATATATATATATATATATATATATATATATATATATATATATATATATACAGAGGAGCTTCTTAGGCTGAAATTATTATGAAGGTGGCGATTTTTCTGTCAAAACAAGGAGAGGTCCCTCACTTGAAAAGAGTGATAACCTCAGTATCCCCTCTTAAATAAATATATGTTAAAAGCGTGGCTAAAAATATTTATTTGTATTATTAGAATACGTAAATTTTGGAGCAAGAGATGGATTTTTTGATTGCAATATAAATTGTATAATTACATTTACACATTTTTATTGATTCGTAAACTTGGTTTTCTTTTGTGATTATCAGGCACTAAGGTTTGAACCTTAGCTCCGAAACCGCTTTGGCCAATAGCCCTATTATTTAAATTGTGAATGCCCAATATTTCATGTTCATTATTGATGATGACTTACAACTTATAGTAAAATGTTAACATCAAAATAATCATTACATTATAAGAGAATAATTTTAGACTACTTATACTATTAGATATTAATATGTTGACCACGTCCAACAATTTTATTTTCTCTTTTTTTTGGATTTTAAGAATTTTAGTATCTGAAATAGTTCAGTTTAAGGTTATTGGCATCTCTTCCATAAGTTACATCAAATGTAATTATGAACACATCAAAATTTAATTTATTTTTTTCTGCATAACTGCGTTATTATTTTAGTTACAATTATAATATAGTGTATAATATTATAATTTATAATATTATACACAATTATAAATTATATTGAGTTTTTTCTAATGCCAATGTAAATAATCAGCTTTTTAACTGTTAACTGTGAAAGTGTTGAGATGTATAAACCCCTGCCAACGGCCATAGCCACGTTGAATGCACCGGTTCCCGTAGATCACCGAAGTTAAGCAACGTTGGGCGTGGTCAGTACCTGAATGGGTGACCGACCACTTGCTGTTGGCATTATAGAAAAGGGCGGCAACCTGTAGACAGCCCGGCGTTAATAGCCCTAATGTTGATACGCCGTTAAACACACACACAAAATGTATAAACCCCTAAAAAAAAATCTGCATAGCATTAAAGTCATCACAAATTTATTATTACTACAATTTAGGGAATAACAAAAGAAAACGAATGATGATTGTAGGTAAACCTATAGTTATGTACTTCATCGTTAAAACGTTTATGGCAAATTTACATGGATCCAATTAATTTTATGTAGCAATCATGGCAGATAAAGTACAAAATATAATATATACGTTCATTTCAAGTACCACTGGATGTATGTATATATATATATATATATATATATATATATATATATATATATATGTGTGTGTGTGTGTATTGAACGTTACCCTGAATTGTGTTTTAGTAGAGAACCTTATTGAAATGAAAAATATTAAAGATATAGAGAAGTAATTTTAACTCTATATTTAATTTTGGTTTAAGTAGAACAATTTTTTTTCTCGTAGTTTGAAATAAATTATTATTATTTATTTATTTATTATAAAATATAAAAGAGAGAGATTATATTAAATTACTAAATAAAAAAGTCAGAAAAGAAAATCGTTTAAACAATGAGGTAATATGAGAAATGAGGTATTATTCTCTTTCTTAATATAAGAAATTTAAGCCATTTAACAATTTATTTTTTTCACAGAATAAATAATTAGCTAAGGTTGGCTATAGTGAGTAAGGTTTTCTTTATTCAATTGTTTCAAACCCCGTATGATTTTAGTAAAACGTTTAAGGAATGAATACAGTTTTACATAAAATATCGCAGTATATATTTGAGCTCAAAAAGATTATAGGTCTATTATTGCATCAAAATAATAGAGAATACATGAACATATACAGAATAACAATTTTCTTGTCCAGGCTTGGGAAAACTGTAGCGTTTTCTGCAAAACAACACTGATCAAATGAGTGCAGAAATAGTTTATTTCTGTAGGTTAATAAACCTTAATAGGTTTATTTTACACGTTGTTTTTCACTATCAGTGTTAAGAAAAAACGCACATTTCTGCTCAAATGATGGTTTTAGTCACGCAAAGACTAGTTTGCTTGTGATAGCGTATAAGTTCTAAAAGGTATATAAAATGAACAGTTATTCTGTTTAATCTATAAAGGATGTCATAAACATTACACAGGTGCTTCCAATATTTGCAAGAAGCACAGAAATAAAGAAGTCTGAAAAGTCTTATTGAAATATCTGAAAACAGAATCAGACAGAAAATGGTATTTACAGGAAAAAATAATGCGGGTCCTTGTAATGCCAAGTTCAAAAAGTGCATTTAGGCTATTAACAATCTCGAACTCTTGATAGATTTCATTTTTATAAAAAAAATATTCAAGAATCACAGAAGACTATTAAACTTATAGGAAATCATTTTAATTAATGCATCTGGTAAAGAAAAGTAACTAAAGCTAATTTTGTATTATTATAAATAATATTTTTCGTCCTTTTAAACTGCAGAAACAATAAAATATTAGTCACTCGTACATATGTACTTATTATTCAAGATGTCGCAAGATAACTTTGACAAAAATTGGGTTTGAGGATTCAACTTCTTTTAAAACACTCTTAGTTGTGAAGTTTTGTTTTCGCACGGGAAACGTTTATCCACAAAAACTGGTTTGAAATCCTTTTCTCCTATATTCAATATCGCTCTATACGAATCTCCATCAAAACCACATGATAAAAAATTACCTACGTTTTGTACTTTTACGGTGAAAGCCTTTATTTGTCCACAATTATTCAAAAAAATATTAATTAGCTTGATCGTCAACGAGAGAATGTTTTAAAAAAAAAACAGCTGAATCTCGTTATACACATTTTTTGCTTTACTTATGATCATTCATGTCATTCATAGTGAAGCAACTTTCTTAGTCGAATATATTCAAGGCGGAAAGTAAAAAAAAAAAAATATTCAAAATTCAATTAATTTATTCATTTCAGCTGTACATTATCTTTTCACAAAGAAAAATCTGAGGTCAAACTTATTAAAAACGCATTGTCATTTTTATCTTCATTTCAAACAAAAAACTTATTACTTATTCAAGCCTCTTATACATGACGTTTCGGCCATTTAGCCATTTTTACAATAGAGGGAAAATGTATAATATTATCATAAAACCCCCTTATTTTTCCTTTAAATCAATTTTTTATCCCTCTCTCCAATATTTTTATGTAATTTAAAACTTATTTTATTTTAAAAACAGCTGCCTCTTTTTACAATCTGTAATCTTTTTCGTCCTGGCATTACCTTCAAATTATTTTTATGGAATGCATTATTGTTATTTTAATACAGTTATTTCGTCAATTCAATTATTAAGAAACCTTACATTTATTCTATAGGTTCAAATTTAACCCTAATATTTCATGATATAAAATACAAAATTTACGTCCCATATTGAGATGTCATAACTTTAGTAGTTTATTCTGCACGTCATTTGTAGTCAAGGGGCGCAGAATTCAGCCTCCTTCTGTTAATTATCGGGATTTTTTTCAGCGGTTGGGAAAATGTTACCAAAAACAGTAACATTTTCAGAAAACCCTATATTTTGAATGTTTTAGCATACTCTTTGGCAGGCTTCTTCACTTAATTTTTTTTTAAATTATTATACGGAATTATCTTTGTTTTTTTTTTTAGCAGAAGAAAAGCATGTCAAAGAGCATGCCGAAGTACAATGGAATTTGTATTCAGGGTGTCCCAAATAAGACGGCCCAAACTAATTTTGCGGCCAAACGGTTGGTCAGAGAAAAGAATGTCAGAGGTAAAAGTTGTAGGGTTTGACCTAATCTTTCTAAATATGTAAATTATTTAACATTTTTACCGCTCATTTGCGCTCGGCGCTGGGTGAAATGTTGGGGTTTGCAGATGACCCCTATTATTATGCACATCATTTTAAAGGGGGAAAACAAACCCTTTGCTGCAAACCGCACTTCATGCGATTCAAATTTTATTGTTTTAAATTAAAAAGATGTTTTGGAAGCACTTACAGAGGTCGGTTATGAATGTGTGATACATGACTTTGAAGTATTTTTTCCTCAACTTTCTGAAAAAATATGGTCGATCCTCTAAAAGAAATATTTTTCCTAATAACTTTAATAAAATTGAAAATAAGGCATATTTTTTTTAAAGTATTTAGCGCGATTTTTCATTTGAGACTTTCAATTTAAATTTCCATAATAAATTGTAAAGAAAGCTCTTATCTTGCAGTTTCAAAGCTTTCATTTTACTGTATTTTTATTCCGTCAAAAATGAATAGTGTCTTTAAAGATGCCACCGTCAACATCCAGACACCTTTGAAGTCTGGAACATATGCTGTCAACTGCTCTGATATGCTGTCAACTCCTTGTTCCTCCAATATGGCTCTGCAGGCTTTAGCAATCCGTCCTCGCATTTGGTCTTGTGTACTAGGCGGATTAGAATAGACCATATTTTTAAGAGTACCGCACAGGAAGAAGTCCAGCGGAGTGAATTCAGGTGGCCAAGAAATAGGGCCATCCGCCAGTTCCTCTTGAAATCCGTGTTTCTCTGGCAATCTCCCGAACACTCATGTGTGGATTTCTCCTAACAAGGTTCAAGATGACGTCCTGGTCTCTTCAACGATGTCTTCTGGTGAAAGAGAAATGTCCTTGTCGTGCGTTTGACACCAGACGCAAAATCGTTTTGTAAGACGGATGAACTCGGTTTGGGTAATACTGCGCGTAAAGTCGAGCATCCATCCGAGCTTTACGTCTACACTCCCCGAAAAAAATAATCATATCCACTATCTCACAACTCGTGAATTTCATGGTTGAAAGCGAATATTACACTAATAATAAACAAAAGCAAAATAATGAACCATAATCCAATAAGGAATATCGGATCCAAAGGATTAGATAGATAATATGAATGATCAGATTTAGCTTAGTTAATTCCTAAAGACTAAATACTTAAAAAATATACCTTATTTTCATTTTTATAAAAGTTACTAGGAAAAATATTCTTTTAGAGGATCGACCATATTTTTTTCAGAAAGTTGAGGAAAAAATACCTCAAAGTCCTGTATCACACATTCATAACCGACCAATAAAATTTGAATCGCACGAAACTCATTTGATTTCAAAGACATCGAAGTGCGGTTTGCAGCAAATGGTTTTTTTTTTTAATTCCCTTTAAAATAATGTGCATAATAATAGGGGTCGGGGCGCTAATGGCCATGTTGTAGGTACGCCGTAAAAAAAAAGAAAAGAAAAAAAAAAAGAAGAATAATAGGGGCCATCGGCAAACCTCAACATTTCATCTAGCGCCGAGCGCACATGCGCGGTAAATATGTTAAATAATCGACATATTTAGAAAGCTTAGGTCAAGCCCTACAACTTTTACCTTTGACATTGTCTTCTCAGACCAACCGTTTGGCCGCAATATTAGTTTGAGCCGTCTTATTTGGAACACCCTGTTTATGTTACCGGCAAAGTATAGAATCCAGGCATTATTTAGAATGCCTATGCGGTTTAGGCAAAGTATAGAAAGTATTATATTTTACAACATATTACACACATTGCCTAGGCATTGTATAAAATGCCTAGGTATTCTATAGAATGCCCGTTGCTTATTTGGCATTGTATAAAATTAAAAAGGTTTTGAGTTTACTCTATACACTTTAACCTAGGTAATTTGAATAACTTTAAAAATTGGTTAAAAACAAGCTCGTTTCGTACGGCAAAGAATTTATTTAAAACAATATATTAAATGAGATTGTTATTTACATATTTAGAGCTACTTGTTGGAGCAGGGCTGAGTATTGTCACACTTAGAATTCCATTTTCTTTGCTCTTTTAGACATTTACATTCTGTACTCTTGACGCTTCCCTATATTCCGTCTTTCATACTTTGCCTAAAGCGCAGTAGGCATTCTGTAAAATACCTAGGGAAAGTATAAAATACGCTTTATTTCATACATTGCCGGCTGGATTTAGGCGTTCTATAGATTGCCTAGGCATTCTATACATTGCCTGATAATCTACTTTGCCGGTAACATATACATCCCCAGTAAAATTCTTTAAGTTTTGACCTTTGATTAATAAAGACCCAATTTATTCGTTATACGATTCCTATTGCAATCAAATTCTCCAGAGAGACTACTATTTGTTTCTTCAATGAGATGTTTTACGATAAAACTGAACTCCACAGCCCACGTGTCCTTAACCAGAAGTGCATCAAAGACGATAGTCTATTTTACCTCATAAGTTCTCAGACTAATTTTAGTAAATAAAAATAATTCATTTCTGAATATGTGGTTTTTAACATTTTTCTAGCCTGTTTGACGAAAACAACAACTATCCTTCGCCGTACTTCTTATTCTTTGGAAAGCGTAGGAGCACAGTGGCATTTGTCTAAAGGGTAGATTTTTCTCTAATATAAACTTATATAAATATTAGCACTTAAGTATTTTCAATGTTTTAATAATATAATAAAAATAACAATAAGTGGTCTTCACATGTCTTCTTAAATGCTCATCATAGTGTGATAATTCATACAAAACCTATGTAATAGTTCTGAATGTTTATCGTGTATTGATTTGATTTATTCTTGAAGATACTATTCCATGTGATTCATTGTAGGATATTATAAAGTAAATAGAATAGGACGGTGTAGCACAAGAGTTCCATACGGTGTTTACATCTAGCAAGTAGTTAAAGGCCTAACATAATGTAAGTCAAATAAATTTGTATCTGTACGTTACACTGCTGCATGTATTAAATGTTAATTGCTTCACTGTATAACGTAGATTAGGATTTTCAAAAATCCGACAATGAATGAGGAATATATATACATTTTTATTTATATTTATATATACATATATATATATATATATATATTTATATATATATATATATATGTATATTATATTTATATATATTTATATATATTTATACATATATATATATATTTACATATAAATATATATTTATAATTATTTAATTCTATTTTCATCTCTGTTTCTAATTCTTTTAAAACATCTCTGTTTTAAAGTTATTCTTGGAGATTAAATGAAGCCAAACATTGCGATTGTAGCTCACAGGAACGAAAGTATTGTTGGACACAACAGAAAAAATCAATCCAAACTGTTTGATGAATGAAGTGACGTTTTATTTTACGGTTTTTCATTGCCCGCAAATTACCTTTTGCTTTAGATTTAGATTTAGATTTATATTATTCACTTTTATAGAACTTATATAATTCAACATATTATTCTATAAACTCAAACATTTTATTTTCCTTTACGACGCTTCAGGCGTTTGGATTTAGGGCCAGGCTATCACCTTTTTATAATGGCTGCGTCACGTGGTTTTCCCAAGCGGTCACCAATCCATTTATTGGCCGACGTTGATTAACTTAGGTGATCAACAGAAACAGGTGTATTCAACATGATTGGCAGTTGATTTTTATTTATTTTATTTCATTTTTAATTATTTATTGTTGTTTTTCGTCTTTATTATTAGTATTATTATTCGTTTAATTATTTTAAACCGGCTATGAGCTAAAAATGTTTAGAGTATTCACAATATTTGTAGTCCTTATCTAACTATACCGTCCTGTATTGCTTTGTATTAATTTACCTCTTAGAGCGTTGGCATTAAAACGTGATATATTATGCTAATGGAATATATGTTTTAGCCACAAACAAGCAATTTGGTGCTTATGTTAGTAATAAATTTTCTAATGATGAGATGAAACATATAAGCCTTGTTTGCCCTAATTCGGACACTAACCCGCCTAGAAGGCTCATGAGATAATCGCCTCGCGATCAGTTAACTGACTAAGGACAAAAAAGCATTCAAAAGTAGCAAGTTCCAGTATTGATTGGCTCCTTCCAAAAGTGTTATTATCATTATTATTATTACTATTTCTTATTCATTTTTTTATTTAGTTATTTTTATTGATTTGATTTTATTTATTTTGTCTTTTAATTCTGTTATTAATCAATTTCAGTAAATATTATTATTTATATTTGAGAGTAAACTTAACTAATGTACTCTCCATATGTACTGATGTTAAATAAATAAATAAAAAAACAAATCGGCCACGGGTAATAACGGCCCCTTCTTTTCTTGATTGTCGTGATGAAGTAAAATTCGCTTTAACCCATTCGAGTCGACAATTTTTTTGAACACGGTCCCCAAGAGCGAATTTTTTTTTCCTTTATATTGTTCATTTTTAATTTTTAAAAAATGTATACTGTGGAAATCATCCATTTATTAAGTGAATTCTCAAAAATAATATCATTCTTCGGAAGAAGCTCGCTCTTCGGAAATTTTTTATTGCGAGTAGCGAATTGAGCATCATTAAATTTTGTTTTCCTGTACTTTACACATTTCATTAGTTCAAGAAAATAATTTTTCAACGACTATTTTACTCAAAAAAACTAATAATTTCACATTACTGTTATTGCAAACACTGTGTGCAATCGGTCTCGAATGGGTTTACGAATGAAATCTATTTAGAAGAACATGTTTTTGGTTTTTCCTAAGAGGCAGGCAATCTATAATCAATTTTATATACCCAAAAATAATTCTGGTGTAGTAATTAAAATTGCCCAAGAAACCATTGAGTGTTTAAATGGCGATTAAACACTGAAGATTGTCAATTATAAATATTTATTAATTTTTATGCAATGCCTCAGACGACAACAGAGGGAAAAAATGCCGTTAAGCACACAAAAAAACAAAAAAAAACAAAGGGAAAATTATCATACATGTTCAATGATTTATAGTAACGAATTTTGGACTAGGTACGCGTTTTAAAAGGCATTTAAACTTTACGCCCTCTCTCTTGAACGTCTTTTATTTAAATAAATTATGACGTCCATTTATCTATTATTTTAGAACGTCTTTTTTTCTATTATTTAATTTTTTGATTGATATATTATTTTGAAAAAAAAAACACAAATGAAAAGGCAATGAATAGTGGTTACTACTAAGCTTAAATACAAAACAAAAACAAAATTAAATATATATACAGAAGTAATATTTGTAATAATTAATTCATGGAAGGGTTAAATTGTTTTAGTTTTCCTTGTCAAGTTTTCTTATTCGTTTAAGATTAAATTTTGTCAAATCCTGTCTGCAAACCCTTAAATTTTTCAAATAATTTAGAAGACATTTAGATATCTTCCTTTCCTAATACTCAAGAATATTTAAAACTCATTTGAAAGTTTGATAAAATAATGTTGATTGAAAAAAAATTAAAATCAGTTTATCAAAATCTTAACTTACTAAATTCAGCTGATATCGATATCATCTAAATGGGAACGTAGAATGGGCATGTTTGGCTACATTGTTTTCTAATAATTTTTACTGTTTGGAAAATTTCTCGAATTCTTCGATTATAAGTTAAATTAATTGAAATAATATTTTCAAAAATAAAAATTGGTTATGGTAAAGTATGCAACATGTCGGATAGATTTCTATTTGGTCTGTTACTAAGATGTTTCTCAATGTATTCTAAAATGAAATTAACTTTAATTAAATATTTACTCAAGAATACAGTTACTTTTAGCTTTATTATTTTTAATGTAAAAATAATATGTATCTGTCATTTAATTATTATCGGTGTTAAGATTTAATCGGTGTTATTATGTAATCAGTTCTGTGTACTTGATGTTATGCTTATTCACATATAAATAATTAAGTGTATTGGCTGTCATATAATTAATTAGTTATTAGGCTTGGAATATAATGTAACGTGCAGACTGGTAAAGTATAGTATTGGAAGACATGGAAAAACGGACGAAGACTGTTAGTTAGAATGTAATGGTACTGTGATAAAATCTTCAAATTGTTAGGACTTATTAAAACTTGATAACTTTTATTACTGAAAAACAAAAGAAAAAACGTAAAAAATCTTTAAATTACAAGATGATGACTCATTTCATCAATAATTTATTTTCAAAATGTAATATATATTTTTTAGATAAATCTCCTTCATTATTTTCTCTTATTTAAGCCATATAATACCTCTACAGGAGCGTTTTTCTTTTTACTCTAGTTTTCCTATTATAACAATATGCATAGTTTCGCTTACATTTAAGAAATTCTTTTATTTTTCAAATATTTCTCAAAATCTGATTTCAATATCTTGATCAACTATTGCGGTGTTGTAGTCAGTATCATCTGTATATATTAAAATTGCTCCTGAAGAGGTATCATACGTACATTTTTTTTAACATAAAATTGGGTGAAACAAACAATAATAATAATAAGTTATTTATTTTGTATAAAAATTAATTTTGAAAAACAAAACTTAAAACTGGGAAAAAATAGATAGAGAATAGTCAGTTCTTACCGGTCCATTTCTAATCTGTGAAAGTAATTTGAACTGAATTAGTTTAGTATCTCTATTTTTATGAATTTATATATAAAGTAAGAAGTAAAAGTTATTAAGAAATTACATATTTTAATAAATTTAATACAGCATTGAATCAAAAATATTTTTTATTGTAGTTTAGTTAATTTGTAAATCTAACCTTCAATTAATCAAAGATTAACAAAATTAATCTATTATATTTGTCGGATTTACTGCTTGACTAATATCAAATCGGGCATCTTCCATGCTGTAAGACCAATTTAAATATAGTCCAATATGTTAGTTATGGCTGTTCTGCTTGCAAGCTCCATGCGTTGCTGATTGTTAGCGGATGCTCTAATCTTTGCGAGTTGCTTCAGTAAAATCCATGTAGTACGGATTACTTGCGCGCAGTGCTAGTTAGAGTAAGCTCCGTGCAGCGCGGGCTACGCGCATAAGCTCCGTGCAGTGAAGCTAGTTAAAGAAAACTCCACGCTGTGAGGCTAGTCAGGGTAAGCACCGTGCAGTGCGGGCTACGCGCATAAACTCCGTGCAGTGAGGCCAGTTAAAGGAAACTCCACGCTGTGAAGCTAGTCAGGGTATGGTCCGTGCAGCGCGGGCTGCGTGCATAAGCTACTTTCGTGGGTTGCTAGAGGAATTTACATGGCTTTAAAATATGCCACTTACATGAGGCATCAATACCAATCTAAAACTTGTCGAGAACAACTTGTAATTTTTTTATACTTAATTTTATTATATATTTGATTAATGGAAACACATTTCACTTATTTACCATTTGGGGTGATTATTTCAGACAAAATAGATTTAAAAAATGTAATTAATAGCTTATATCCATAAGAAAAGACTGCTTATGATGAATTAAACAGAAAAGAAAGGATTGCGTCGCTATGATAAATGTTTGCAAGGCGCGTTTGAGATAAGAAAATATATTTACTCTGGTAAAAAAGATATAATAATATTTGTGACTATATATGATATTGATGTTCTATGTTTATTCTTAGATGTAAAATTATTTTTACATCGTATACCTACATTTTACGTAATTATTGACATATAAGTGTTCTCAAAATATGCATGTGAGTGTTCATATAGATTACTCCCTTGTATCTCATTTTGAAACATCTCAATGTCTTAAGTAGCGACAATGCAATCAGATGTAGCTATAGACGTAGAAATTAGAAGGGGCATATCCCACTCGACCAAATTATTGCATGTATTAAGCATATATGTTTCATTAAATGAAGTGCAGTGATTTGGAGAGTTTAAGCTTTAGGAATTGATACGGAATCAGATATTCCGTAGGCCGTATGACGCACAAAATAAATAATCCAAATTTTTCTGTGATATAATTTTTGCTTAGATAGTACATAGATTAGTTAGTAGCATTTTACTTAGGTTTTATTTTACACTTTTTCAGCGTATGTTGATGCATTACTGTTCCTATTCGAAAGCAGATAGCATAAGCGATATGTATATTTTACTTAAAAAATCATTCTCCTACCATTTGATTTTTGCCCCGAACATATATTAAACCAATAAATATATATATTATTATTATTATTACGGGCGTTCATTTAAAAATGTCCCTACTATGTACTGCTTGAATGTAGACTGGTCGTTCAGGAAGGAGAAGTATTGAAAAACGTTTTATGAGTTTTCCAAGGTTTGGAATGTTTTATGACATATTTAATATTTTATTAATCCATAGCTTCTTTCATTTTCTACAACAACAAAAAACGTGCCTATTTTGGTGGTACGATTTGAGCTGGGCGATTCTGAGTCGAAAAAAAACAGAGTATAAAGATCTTCCCCAAAAATATCCCTGGTATAAAGACAAAATCAATAAATGTTTTAAATTAAATCATGCAAGACAATGTTAAAGAATCCATTACTCAGTTGCAGCAATTTGAACTTGGATATTTTTTTATATTAGGCTCGATATAGAACTAACATTTGCTATAAAGTGGAGGCCTGTTAGAAACCTATTTTTTTTTTTGCAGGAGATGTCCTTCAGAAAGTTTTATACTTTTTATTCAAGTCATGGTGTTTCTAAGATTTTTTGATCAACCGGACATATTCATAGGAATATAAAATTAAATAACGCAAGCTTTTATTAAAATGTTATTTTGTTATTTATTATATAAGATATTTCATTTTAGAAAGGACTGTAGACAGAACTCAGAATGGATTTAAAAGAAACTTGCTTTCATAAATTTACTATAACAGTGCAATTTAAGGTTTTGATCGCTGATGAAAATCATCAAAATAAATGGTAAAAAATGTGTAAATGTTTTAAAATCCTTGCATGAATAAGGGGAAATTCTGGATTCAAAAATCCCACACTTGCCTTCTCACCCCAAAACTTCTTCTTGCAACCAGTGTCTCGCGATCACTTTTCGCTTATCCATAGTTTCAGAGCGTCTCCGATTGTTTATTACAGGGGTCGAAAATAGTCGTTAACGTTTATTTTAAAAGGTATTTTTTAAACTTTTGACTATTATTTTCATTTTGAAAAGTTAAAAGGTCGAAAATAACTTTATGGGTTTTAAAGTTTTTTAAAAAGATTTTTTTTACTGTTATTTTTCAACTTAAAAAAAACAACAAAGTTTTAAATTAATTGTTATTAAAATACTTAATAGGAAAAATTTTAAAGGAATAAATTAAAACTACTTATGTTTATTTTTGTTTTGTATCAACAAATATATTTCAATAAATAAACAAAAATACATTTTTAAACAAAGAACATTTCCCTTATTTTTAAGAATTAATTAAATTTCAATAATAATTTATCCTGTAAGTTTGTGGAATTTAGATTATATCTATAATCATTTAAACTATACTTTAGGGTTAAAAAGGCTCTTTCAACACTTACTCGAGTGGCTGAGCTTCCGTGTAGGATAAGTGCTTGTTGATATAGGTATGGAAGTGTGTCTTTTCTTTCTTTCCAATATTCCAGGTATTGTAAACCAACGAACCCCTGCAATTCTTGATTAAAATACTGATAACTTTTATTTCACATTGAAAAAAATAGAAGCATTACATGAACTTTTATTTTCATGTATTTAATGTTAGGTGTGCCTAAATAACTTTTACGCCTAAAACTTTTAAATAAAAGTTTTTTTTTTCCAACTGTCATTTTTTTCAATTATAAAATAAAGTTTATTTTAACAGTTAAATTTTTACTTTTTCGATAAAAAAAAAAAAAAAATGTCTCGATCCCTGGTTTAATAATATCGAAAAGAGTATTCGTATGTATCCCAAATTATTTTAATGGGCATTGAGAGTAGATTAGTATTTGGTGTTACTATTATTATTCATTCCCGACTGGACTGCCAGGAAGATAATAAACTGAGCAGAATATTCCAAGGGATATTTCGATAATTTAATTATATTATATTTTACTGTATTTTATCAAGGAATACTTCCTTAGATGCATGGTAAACAGGGTTTTAATTAGACTAGTCTTAGTTTTAAGCTTAATAATTAAATAAGCATTACTATAAAAGACAGATAGTGATAGTTAGGTATGGCTTTTACCTAACTTTAATATTACTGTTAGGCTAGGAATTATTTATTATTTTTAGGTTACGGCTTGACAATAAGAGTATTTATTATTTCCAGGTTTAGTATTACTTATAATGTTAGGTATTATTTATATTATTAGGTTAAGACACGGTATTACGGGTAATTATTATTTTTAGGTTAGGCGTAATGCCTAGATTTGGCATTATTAGGTTACGTATTAATTATAGGTCAGGTATTATTTTTAGCTTAGGCATTATTATGCTGCATGGTGCTATTACTAGGATAGGAATTACTATTAGGTTAATTATTATTATTATGCTAGGTAAAGTGTTATTTTTACTTTAGGTATTATTATGCTGCATGGTGCTATTACTAGGATAGGAATTACTATTAGGTTAAGTATAATTATTATGCTAGGTAAGGTATTATTTTACTTTATGTATTATTATGATGCCTGGTGCTATTACTAGGATAGGAATTACTATTAGGTTAAGTATAATTATTATGCTAGGTAAGGTATTATTTTACTTTATGTATTATTATGATGTTTGGTGCTATTACTAGGATAGGAATTACTATTAGTTTAAGTATTATTGTTCAGTTAGGTATTTCAATCTTAGCCTAGTATCATATATTTATCCTTTCTATTCGTATACATCAATAGCGCATGTCAGATCTAGCGCGAGGCTCTTGTCAAAGGCCTAAGCTGCAATTGCGCAAACAACAACAAGAATTTGATGACCAGGCTTGAGTACGGAGGCACAGACAACTGCCCATCAAGCTCCTGAGACACACAAGCAGACACAAACCCTTTTAAATCTAAACCCTGCCCAGTGTAATCCGTCCCTCTAAGCTGATGAGACACGTGAGCTCATTAAAGCACCTCTAAATATTAGTAAACACATTGACTCACTAAGTCAATCATCGATCATAGAGAGAATAATTGGGGGGAAATGTTGATTTTGCTGATATGTTTTATCAGTTATAAGCAATATAATCCAGACTACGGGTGCCAAAGCCCCTCCTTCAAGACAATAAGTATTTTCATAGACAAATTTTACACTTTTACTTTAACCAGCTGCTTCGAATTCTTAATTTTACTATGTTAAGAATTAACTCCTCGATTTTAAACAACGTATAGATCTTCTAAATATATAATGGTTAATTGAATAAAATAAGCTATTGGACAAAAAATTATCAAAGGCCAAAATAGGATATTATTAAGATTTTAATAAAATACAATTTCCCTGGACATCTCCTGAAAAAACAACAAAAAATAACTGCCTAGTTCATCTTACCAAAATCTTCTTTTCATATTATTTAATATTCAATTTATAGTTTCCTAGGACATCTCCTGAAAAAACAACAAAAAATAACTGCCTAGTTCATCTTACCAAAATCTTCTTTTCATATTATTTAATATTCAATTTATAGTTTCCTAGGACGTCTCCTGAAAAAAAAAAAACAAATAACTGTCTAGTTCATCTTAACTTCATTTTCAGACTCATACATTATTTTTATAAAACATTTATTTAAAATCATAGTTTTTATGTATGTTTGAAGAAACCAAAATTAAAGGGAAAAGCGAATTTTCAAATATAATATAATACTATTTATATATACAGTAGTTAGTTACTTCTCAACACATGTCGGAACTATCCTTCAACTTATAACTAAATCCAAACCTCACAAGATTTCTATCCTTTACCTTATCTAAACCTAAATCTCTCCAGACTTATGTATCTAAACAATACTGTACTAAATTCAAACATCCCTAGACTTCTGTGTCTGTACCACCCATTACCTCAAACCTGTCCAGATTTCGGTTTCTATACATCCTTTACTTCATGCAACTCTAAACCTCTTGGGCCTCTATTTTGAAACTAACCGTTTTACCTTAAAACTAAATCAAAACCTTTCCGGACTTCTCTGCCGGAACTCCCTTTGCCTAGCCTAACTAATCTTTTTCCGATATGTCTACATCTAAGACTCTCCGTACTCTTGTTTCTGAACCACTCATCATCTTATATATAATTCCAAATCGGACTTTGATGATTGAACTACACTTCACCTTGAATCTAAATCTAAACCTCTACGGATGAAAATGTTCTACTATCTGTAATCATGAGTGTGACCTAGATTGTTGCTTTGATATTTTATATGTATCTATTTTTCTTTAAAATGTAATTAACTTTCATCGTTGCACTTCATTTAAGAAATAAAATTAAGATTCTAAAAAATAAAATATTTTTTGTCAATTCACGAAGATGCCAAATTCAAAGGATCACCATGCATTTATAAATTACTTTAATACTAATATGCATATTTTACTGTATTCAAATTAATTATTTATAACTTCCTAATAAATGTTGTCTCTTTTAAATAAATGCCCCTGACCCTTAATCTTTAGTATGTAGACTATTATATATAATATATATATATACAAATAAATGTATTTATACATTAATCATGTTGTCTTAAATATTATTGGATGTTAAATTCTAAAATTTTATTAGAGGTTATTATAATGTTAATTGTTGTAAACTTGTAATTTTACATATGGTTGTGTATATTGACTCTTTTTTCTTTTTTAGAAAATACTAAAATATCCCTTCAATAATTTTACTTGAGCTGTTCCTATGAATTATGAGCTAGTGAACACATCTGCTAACCTGTTTTAGTGGGAATGTTTTTTTTTTTTTTTTTTTTTTTTTCAATTGAATTAACCATATCATTTAGCACTGGATTAATGCGGAATCTATTTTAGTTAAGATTAATATGATTTTCATAAGATTAGAAAGAAAAGCTCAAGAAATTTATTCATGAGACAAATAAGTGTTCACATTGGCGTCCTCAGATAGCAGACTTTAAAAAATTTGAAAAAGACTTATCATTAAATATTAACTGTAGACTTTATGTTTCTATGTTGGAGTGATATTTTTAAAATTTAATATAGCCTATTTATGGGACGTGAAAATTAAATTATAATTAAATAAAAATGTTTTTAAGAAACTATAAAAGCTATAACGATTTTTTTTTTATTGTAATTTTGCATATCCCACATAAATAAAAATTTCAGCTTCATGCTACCTTTGCTTATGTTTCTCTATATAATAATGCAATTTATCATGTGCTATTCCTTTTTGGTGAAAAGGGTGTTTCATTTGCGTCGTTTCAAATTCCTTTGTGCTTTGTTGATGTTGTGTGTTATTAGTAAAATCAAGAAATAAATGTGTATTTACATTGATGTTGTAGGCCTATGTTAAACGTTAGAACTTCATATTTTGTACACAGGAATTATTACTAAATTTAAGGATATTTCTTGAACTAGTAAATATTGGTTGCAAAATATATGGCCGCTGTTACAAGCTCGTGTAATATGACAAGCACAAATATTTCTATGTAATAAACTTTCATATAAATATATATATGTTGTATTAAGAATAATAAATATTGTGAGTGTAAAATTCAATGATTACATTTATATCCATTTAAATAAACTAATAAATATTCATTTGCGTCCTATGGTTATGGTGTGTGTTTCTTAAATTACCATAAAATTAGATCAAATAAATGAAACAATGACAACATTCGAAAACTCATAATTAATATTGGTAAAACGTCATGAAGGAAGTCTGCAATGAAGTGTTAATAAACATAATTTCTTTTTATTATTTCATTAAACGTCAATTCATTAAGGATCATTTATCAGCACTAAGGACTGGGATTTTTTTTGTTTTACTCAACATTAGCCTACTGGTGGCATTCCAGTCTGATGAATATTTTCTAGTCTAAAACAAAACAAGCGTAGAGAACTTCTAAGTAAAATTATTATTGACTGTTCGGTTAATATATTTTTATATTCTATTATTTGCCTATTAATCTTTAATTTAAACATGTACGAACAAAACAAGTTACTTAAGTTAACAATATCTAAATTACGAACAACGATACAATTATGACAATGATATACGAAGTGCTTATTCTGTTGCATCGGGCTTATTTTATGGCTGGGTAATTTTTTAACAGCTATGGGCCCCGAAAAAAAATGAGGTGAAGTCACACACACACACATATATATATATATATAAATATATATATATATATATATATATATATATATATATATATATACATATATATACATATTTAAACAAAAAAAAATCGGCATCATCAGGGTTACTTGACAGACAGACTAAGGGAAAAATAGAGATTAGGAAGGAGGAGATGGGGAGAGGTAGATAAAGTGAAAGAGTGAAAAGGAGAGAAACAGTGAAAGACAGAGAGAGAGTGATATAGAGGGGGAGAGAGTTGGAGGAGAGAGAGAGTGTGCGAGAGAGGGAGGGAGGGAGGAACAGAGAAAGGAGTCTAATGAAGTGGAAGGGTGGGGGGAGGGTTAGTTAAAGGAAAGAAAACGGGGGAGAAGGAATTGGCATTGAATTTTGTAAGTATGTATAATAGTTATTACAATAATATTTCAAAAATTAGTTGAAGCGCCTTTTTGTGGAAGTTGGTGGGTAACTGCGGAATATTGGCCTGTTTTCGTATAGGCTAGACGGTTAGAAACTGTTCAGTGGTTTCTCTGACTTGTTTGAATCCGATGGGGCAACGTTGATGTTCGGTGCCCGATGGGATATTCTCGAGCCTAGCCTGGAACTGTCCCGTGGAGCGCCTGACTTATTGGGTGGTCGGCTAAGGGTAGGCGCATAGTGAAGAGGTAGAGGTAGAGGTACCTCTATGTAACACAAACACATTGTTTGTAATGGGGGCTCGCATAGTGAAGAGGTAGAGGTAGAGGTGAACCGCGCGGGCCTCCTGGAGGTCTTTCCCGCCCGCTTTTAAAGACAAAATTGTTTGTCTTTTCGAGCGGTCTACAGCGCGGTCCATGACGTGGCTTCTCCGTGATTGGTCCTTTCAAGTCTTCTACTATCCCATTCAACCCTCTGCTGCACGTGTGGTCGTTTGTGTAATATTTTCACTCGAGAAAATTTGAGATTAGTATTTTAGGATTGTGAATAACTATAACGGTAGTGAAATGAAAGAAGATTTAATTATCGCGGTGCATTAATTAACCACCATTTACGCGCTGTCGGCATGTTATCACTATCTTCACTACTGTCCCTTAATATTGTAAAAAAATTAACTATCCTAACAACCTCTCTTCTAGCAACACAGTTGAAGACTCACTCTCAAATCATGTGAAACTGGAAAAGCAGCGCGGTGTCCCTCTTCACTATGCGACCCTCCCTCTATCAAAACCTCTACCTTTACCTCTACCTCTTCCCTCTACCTCTACCTCTTCACCATGCGCCTACCCTAAGAACCATCCACTCGTTGGGCTTGCAAGTTCTGTAGCCGGGCGAAATCTGTCCAATGATTGGCGTGACATCTTAAGTAGCCTGGTGGGGTCATCTCTGGTATGGTATGTAGGAAAGGGATGGTCTGACATCTTGGGCAATCGGGGGGAAAATGTTAAGTAGTTGGCCTGACATGTTCAGTAGCCGCTGGTGGCATGGCATATGGGGTAACCCGTAGGAACAATGGTAGGCGTGACATCTAGGGTAACCGTGGAGAGCGTGACATATTGGTTGGGGGAAAACTGTCCACTAGTAGGGCTGGCATATTGAGTAGCCGACAAGAAAATGTTGAGTGGTGGAATTGGGAACTCGGTGGGGATCTGTCCAGTGATTGGTCTGACATGTTGGATAATGACGAGTGGTACGCCCGACATGTTGGATAATGTCGAGTGGTAGACCGGACATGTTGGATAATGTCGAGTAGTAGGCCTGAAATGTTGGTTACAATGTGACGTAATAATGGGTAGGCCTGACATTTTGGGTAGCAGGGGGGATATTGTCGAGTGGTAGAACTGGTAAGTTGATTATCAGGAGGGATTATGGAGAGAGAGTAGGCTTGACATTAGTCCATGTTTTTTATAATTTTTACCTGCACTCGAATTAAACTCCCTGTTTTAATAATTATCATAAATATTACTATGCTTAATATTGACACTATTAAATATACTTTTTTTCAATAAGGGTGTGTACGCCTGATTTTAAGATACTTGTTCAAAGCAATGCAACAAGGTAATAATTAAGATGGAGATAGTTAGCCGTTGCAGAGATACGAAGACAAGGTAATAATTGTTTCTCCATGGGAAGAATAATATTTAAAAATACTATTGCAGTTTGTAAACAAATTCCCAACAGCTACAATTTATTGAGAGCCATTATTTGCTCAACAAAAACATCCATATGAAGGAAAACACCCGTCAGGCCGTTTGTTAGATTTGGGCGTTGTCACCGAGCCTAACTTCCAAACCTATAAATTCATGAACATGTTGAGATGGAATATATATAACATGTCTGATAAGCCCAACATGCTCCGTAAACATCCTCGATATTGGATGGAGGTCATCGCGACATATTGGACTGGATGATGTGATGAAGTCCTGTCAACTTGTTTGATGGTGGACCTGCCGAATATTACTACAGGCATAATTGACAATATACAGACATTATATACCAGTTGTGCATTATATTTAAAAACATACAGAAATTATTTTGGAATTTATAAAGACATTATTGTGAGAATAAATATTTTCCCTAAACTTTTTGATGCATTCCATACTCCATACCTTAAAACAGAAACATCGCAATTATCATCGACAATATCAGTTGTCAACGTATTTGCCATGTGTGAAACGTTAAGATTAAGAACGATTGGCCTTAATCCTATGTTTTTCCTTAACTGTGCTGCTAGCAAATGCTTTTGTTTTGAGATTGGAGATCCTGAAATACCTACTCTGAAACCAACCCTGGATAATCTAAGATGCTGATGATGACGGTGTCAGCGTCTAGTTTCGTACAGCTTAAATAGTGGAGGACTTCAAAACCTACTAAAAACATAATTGAATGAGGCAGTTATTGCATAGCACAAGGAAGACCTGTATGAGACTGCAGACTGAGAAAAATATGTATGATCTTTTTTTACATCGGTGGAATGTCTGTTCGTTTAGCATATTATTCTTTCTTTAACTTAAAAACGGCAGTGTTGCAAATTTTTCACTCCTCCGTCGGTTTTACACATAAAGGTAAGTGATAGATATATCCTGTCAAACGTCGGCAAAACCAATGTCAAACGTAATTTGCTATTATAAAAAAATTAAACTCCAGGTAAGTTAAAGTAAAATATTTTTAAAAACAACAGCTAAACCAAAAACATCACAAGATATTGACTTCGACGCACTCTACATCACCAACAGTTTCCAGCTATGAAATAGATACGTTTTAATACGTTGATCACCTCCATCCTCTCACCAATCTAAGTACAAATAATGTGCAAAAATAGAATTTATAAATGTCTCCTGATACCTAACCATAAACCTTCACAAGTTCTATTATTAAAATTGTTCATAATGGTAATAATCAATCATGAAATCAAGAAACAGTAACATTCTATGGTGGCAATCACCAGAATAAAAACGCATATAAATAAAGAAATTAAAGTGCATTCATATCAAAATGCAGCTGGGGGGGGGGAGTTAAGAACTTAAGTAGTTCACGTAGTCCCCTAACAGAACGATTATTTTATCATTTGTGTCATTGATGGATCAGTTGTGATCTTGTTATCCAATACACCCGGTGATATTTGATTTCCGGCAAACATTTGTAAGTTTTTGTGTTACGAAGTATAAATCATTTATGTGCCCAACGATTTTGAAATTGTATTAAATTTGTTATGGATTGTAAAGACATTGATTAAAGAACACCAGCAGCCCTCATCATCATCTTTCAGTCGGGCACACTGTTAACATATTTGGAAACACTCATTCGTAATTCCCATAATGTGTTTCCCCGCTACTCTTCAGGGTTTAACACAAAACATGCATTATTTATAAAGCATGTACCCAGCAAATAATATTTGACTAATATATTTTCTTAATCTTATTAGTTTGATTTAAAATAACGTACTTGTTTGGTTAGCTTTATTGAAATTTAATATTTTAGTGGACTCGATTCAACGGTAAACAATTAGTACCCAAAAATCTTTCAAAATTTTTCCGATTTTTGACTTGAAAGGCAAGAGAAGCTTCCTCAAATGGGGACTTAACACATTTTATGCGGGCTATGTACCCGGAGCCAATGCGATACACTTGGACATAAGTATATAAAACCAGACAAAATAATACTAAACCCCACTAAAAAGAATAATGCAAAACATAAAATGTGAATCACTTAAAATCCAATTCAAATATGCAACATGCATAAGCTAGCATCATTTGCTTTAAGGATTTTGAGCTGTGCAGAGAACCGACTTCCTCACGCGGTATCCTTTCTCATCGCAGTTCTATCATCAGGTCCACTCGTCTGAAGCTAGCAGCATCGAGCAAGTCTGAAACAACCAGAAGGAAGGGCGCCACTGGAGAGAAGACCAGATTTGGAAATCACAATTTATATACGTTTGCATGTAAATATGCATATATATTTAGTTATATAGGTTAAAAAAAATAGTCCTGTAGCTAGCTCGCAGTATTTTCATGCAGGAAATTTGGGTTTGAGTTCCGCCTGTGGCATGTTGATCTTTACGGAAGCGGGCTAGCTCGAAATATTTCCTGCCATACCACGAATGTTTAGAAAGAGACGTAAACTGTAGTTCGCTCGGTGCTAAAGGCCTAGAAGATTAAATCTTCTTATAAAAAAAAGTAAGTGTGAGGCACTAAGTAAAACTACAGAGCCGTCGAATTTTAGAGCCCAGAACACTTCTACAAGATCAGCCAGTGATGAATTGTAAGAGAACCCACGAGACATGTTGGGCGAATAACGCAGATGCGTGTCAAGGCAGATAGAATTAACCTTAAGACAAAAAATAAATAAGTCCCCTAACAGGCTAAGAGGGTCTAGTGGGGCAGATACCGTAGAGGTATCAAATTCTTGACCTTACGGCGCACTAGGGAGATAGGTTCCCTTTAATAAATTAATTAAAGGCTGCGTGGGCCTGGGAACGGTAAGGGAGGCCGAATCCAATCCACGAACGAAGACACTAGAAGATAAAAGTTTTCGTGCGCTGGAGTTTTAAACGCAGGTATTATTCGAGTGCTCTACCGCTGAGTTAACCTCGTCCCCAGGTTTAATCTTACCCCTCCTTAGATCTACTCAGAATATATAGAAAGAAAGATAAAACACGCAAGTAAAATGACGAGGGCTGGCAGAAGATAATATATACTGATGGTTACTCTAGCCACAGGTAGATTTGCAATGAAAACAATTACTAGTTTCTAGCTAATAGCTTAGTTCGAGTTGCTTTCCCCCTTAGGGGGTCCAGATCATATCTATATAAAGATTTATGAAAAATAATAAAATACAGAGAAAAAAACATAACTAGCCGTAAAGGCCAAGAGGGACTGATACTGTAGAGGTAACTTTTGAAAATTTGGCAAACTAGGGAGATAGTGTGGTACTTACTATCCTCCGGCCGCCTTATTTTCTCTATTGCAAGTACACATTAATACTTGTGTGATTCTAGGGAACCCGAATACACCCCCAACATCTAAACTAGAATATAAAATCTTTAAGTGAATAGAATAATAATTTATTGATTTTAGATTTCCCATTGAGATGGAGCAGTGGGAAGTAGATTGAGAGATATATTAATGACTGAACTGAAAAATCGGTTTAATAAAAGAAATTCATAAAGCTTTTCAACTGTAGAAATAATTACTAATTAAATTACCCTTTACTCTGATCTGGGAGCGAGGTTAGCTTAGTTGTAGAGCACTGGACTGATATGCTGGAGGACCTAAGTTCAAATCCCGAACAAGCACTAAAGATTATTATCTTCTAGTATCTTCGTTCGTGGGTTGGATTCCTCCTCCCTGACTGTCCTTGGGCTAACCCAGCCTTTAATCAATTTATTAATGGATACCTTACTGCTAATGACACGAGCAGTCGAAGCAGCAAAGAAGAAGATCAGGCGGCTGGAGGATTGTACTGACCACACTATTTCCCTAGTGTGCCGTATGGTCATGAATCCGATACCTCTATAGTATCTGCCCTTCAGGGCTCTCGTGGCCAGTTACGGGACTGGTTTTCTTACTCTGATCTAGGAACTAGTGAAATATGCAGAATGTGTCTAAAAGAACAAATTCCACTTATATTGTTATAAACACTGATAATATATTGATATCTCAAAGAAAACAAAAAAAAAATGTAAAAAAAGTGAAACGTCATATAGTAATGACATTTATGATCCATAAAGCAAGAAAATAATCAATTCATTAAAATATCAGAATTGAGAACTGTCCAGTTATTTTTTTTCAGTTTTAATCACATAATTACAAACAAAATGAGACATATATTTAAATTAAAATTGAAGAAAACTAAATATAATATATAGAAAATTAACTCTAATAGCCTGTGATATATCCTATATTGGAGAATTTGAACAGCTTCTTCGAAAAATAATCTTGACATTGAACAACAAGCTCATAAAATTGAAAATAGAGAAATTAAAACCTCGTTGGCTTGTCATGATATGAAATATGACGATACTTTCGATTTTCGAAGCATTAGCATATTAGGAAAATAAAGAAAAAGAACCAAAAGAAGAATTAAGGAAAATATCTACATTAAAAATAGACATAAAAAAAAACTATATACAAAACCGAATAATATTTTATCCATGTACATGAGATAAAATGAAAAATATGTAATCTTAGCCCGAAACCGACATCAGTGCCGTAGTTAAAAATATTCACACGGCATCATCGAATTCCGTTTTTAGTGCTCTATTTGAAACAGTAATATTTCCCTACCTTGTTTTACGAGAATACGTATTTTACTGATTTTGTGAAAAATTTAAACAATTGCTGGTAAGAGGGAAGTGGACAAAAACGTGAAGCTGCACCTTTTCAAGGCCATATACCTACCTACTCTTCTCTATGGAAGCGAAAGCTGGGTCCCACTGGACAAGCACTGGAGCCGAGTAACAGCCGCAGAAATAAGATACCTGAGGAGAGTGGCTGGCCGAACCAGAAGAGATCTAGTTAGAAATCAGCGAATAAGAGAGGACCTGGGAGTTTCAGCTGTAAAAGGAGCGGTCGAAAAGAAGCAGCTGAAATGGTTTGGCCACCTTTGTCGAATAGAGGAAAATCGGGGAACAAGGAAGTTTTTCGAAGCTAGGCCAACTGGAAGACGCCCGCGGGGCAGACCCAGGCTAAAGTGGACAGATCACATCTCCAGGCTGGGGCAGCAAAGAGGACATGGGCTGTCATGAATGCGCTGGCCAAGGACCGTGATGCCTGGCTGGCATGGACTGAGGCACCTCCACGCTGAAAGGCACAAGGAGGAAGAAGAAGAAGATGATGAAAATTAAAAACAAAAATAATAATAAAAACTAAGACAAATATAGACAAAAACCCAAAAAGAACAAATCTAACACTTTCGACGTTTTAATTCTACAGAACAAAACCAAAAGCAGTCTAGTAGTTGAAAATGCCCAAACTGCATCATTGAATCTACTCGGAAGCCTCCATTTCTTAGAACATTGTTTTTCATTTTAAGTATCCTGATTTACTGCCCAAAATATGTTCCCACTATAAGCAAGAACAAAAATAACCGTTTAAATAAACAAAACGAACAACTTCAAAGTTTTAAGCACTTATTTCTTCGATTGACCTCGTCCCATCGAAACTCATTTTAGAACCATGTTTGTAGATACGTTAGTAAGCATTGAACGATCACGCTCCACATACTACGCCACGATTTCCCCACCATTTTCGTTATATATAAGAAAATATTCGAAAAACCTAAAATATTCGAAAACAGTTTACGTCTGTTAATAATCTAGGCGCACGGTAGTACGCCAGGTCAAATTCCGGCCTTGTGGACACTGTAAATTACACGAGGAATTAGAGCCGATTTTTACCCTCCCATAACATTGAACCAGGTAAAGATAAACTTATGAAATATTACACAGGTATTATACTAATAGAGTTGAATTGGAAAGTGTCATTATTCTACATTGAATAGTTTCTGAGGTATGGGCAATGGAAAATCGGAATTTATAGGACTCACTCACTCATCAAAATTATTAGGCACTTCCCAAGAAGCTAGAGACTTGAAATTTTGCAGTATGATAGACAATAGGGTATTAAAGGCAACATTCGAAAAATCCTGAAAAAAATTGTTTAAATCCACTTCGGGGGGGGCCAGTTTTGTACTTGTTGTTCCTCCGGAAACACATCATTCCGTCATGTAGGGTATCAAATGCATCGTCTCGATTTGGAGAACATAAATTTGATGTTTTAAGAAACATTTAGACCCATCTTAACATGTTTATGTACATGCCTATTGCTTACCTATGTACCTACATCAGTAAGACGACATTAGTTAGACTTTAATAAATGCATGACAAGCACACCAAGGCATTTCTAAATAATGATCACACCAGAAGGCATTATCTATATCAATATATATAAAAATCACGTGTCTGTCTGTTTTTCTGTTTGTTTGTTCCTTATACAAATCTACACCGTTTGACCGATTTTGACCAAACTTGGCACACAGGTAGGTCTTGATACGAGAAATCTCCTAGGCTAGGTCAAAAAGTCAAATTTCAAAATTTGGTCAAAAGGTCAAAAGTTTTGTTCAAGGAAAATTGGCTACACTGAACCATTCAGATTGGGACGGCCATTTTGAATCGACAGCCATTTTGAATAATGCCTCAAATTTATTTGTTGATGTTCCTGATAATTAGAATAACTCGAACTCATTGATGACTTTACATCATTATTTAATCATGTAATGCAGTTTATTTCAATTTTATATCAACAGTCACTGTGTAACTAAGGAGCGCTGGCTATTCTTTGAAAAGAGCTACCTACTCGCAGGCTCTGCTACTGGCCTCTGTCGGCTGTTAGATGAAGTGCTGTTGTGCTGCCCTCTGCCGGTATCATTATGAACTAAAACAAATTCACATCGTTTGGCCGATTTTCGTAACTGGGTATAGACAACTAGGTATCAAGTAGATCTTGATACGGGGAGAGTCATAGACAGAAAGTAGGTATAGTATGGCACACTGGGTAACAGCTAGTGTATATATAAAAAACAGCTATTCGTCTATTCGTCTGTTTGTTCCTTATACAAATCCACACCGTTAGACCGATTTTAACAAAACTTGTAACCCAGGTAGGCCTTGATACGGGGAGTGTCATAGGCTAAGTCAATATCGTGTATCAGCTGCCTGTCTGTATGTTTGTTCCTTATACGAATCCACACCGTTTTGACCGATTTTGACGAAACGTATAACACAAGTAGGCCTTGATACGTGGAGTGTCGTAGGCAAGGTCAAAATCGCCAATCAGCTGTTTGTCTGTCTGTTTGTTCCATATACAAATCCACACCGTTTGACCGATTTTGACGAAACTTGTATCACAGGTAGGCCTTGATACGGGGAGTGTCATAGGCTAGGTCAAAATCGTCAATCAGCTGTTTGTCTGTATGTTTGTTCCTTATACAAATCCACACCGTTTGACCGATTTTGACCCTACATGCCACACGGATCGGTTTTGATCCGGGGAGTGTCATAGGCTAGAACAAAATCCAGTAATTATGGTTACTAGTACGCTCAACACTGAAAATATCAGTCAAGACTTTTGTTATAATAATTATTTCGAAATTTTGTAAAGTTGATCATCAATCATAAATCTAGTTCTTAGTCTTCAATCATCAATCAGCGTAAGTTATTTAATCATTATCCATTAGTCACAGCCTATTTTAATCACTAATCATTAATCACAAATCATTGATAAATAAGTAGTTAGTCGTTAGTCATTAGTTATGGAGAAATATGATTGATCAATCATTACTCACATCCCGATTATTCATTCAATCTTTAGTCATTAGTTTACTGGAAGCCTACAAACGAATTAGTTTACTACTTTACCTGGAAGCCTACAAACGAAAAGCCCTAAACGGAACAAATTTTTCACCCGCCCATTTCGCAGCTGCGTTCCGGTAGGCGGAATGTTTTACCAAATATCATCGAAATAGGACCAGTTTTGAGCCTCTGAGAGAGCAAACAGACAAATATATATATTTATAAACTTGGCACACAGGTAGGTCTTGATCCGAGAAGTCTCATAGGCTAGATCAAAAATGTCTACTAGCTGTCTGTCTGTATATTTGTTCTTTATACAAATCCACACCGTTCGGCCGATTTTGACCAAACTTGGCACACATGTATGTCTAGATCTGGGGACCGTAAGTCCTACGTTAAAATCGTCTAGGACTGTGAGCCCGAACAGATTTGCGTTATGAGATTTAAATATTACTTATTTGGTTTCAAATTTATTTTGGCTTTCCTGGATGCTGTAAGTAGGTGTAGCATGGCACGCCCGGTAACAGCTAGTATACCTATAAATATGTGTGTTCGGTCTCAAAAAAATGTATAAGCATATATGAGAAGTATACGTTCGTACCCATTTGACCACACTGCACTAATGTGACCCCCCCTTTTTACGGTAGTTTAGATTTGATTCAGCATAAAACCAGAGGGGGTTTATAAAACCCGCCAAAGTTTATCAAACTCCCAATTGTTTAACTCTTATCGCCTCCCAATCTATAGACTGGAATTGAAATCCATTAACAATTTATAACAAGTTTGCTCCGCTGCTATTTATAACGGTAATTAAGTGCCGGCTAAAGAGGATATTCGCAACAAATACCAGCTTGGGTAAATGTTCCAGTACTCCAGTCCTCTGATCATGCTAAGTCCGCGCCAGCACTTGTTTACTTCAGCTACCCACGGCTCCTGACTATTATTACTAATGGGGACTTGATTGAAAATGGGCACTGTTCAAAGCACTTATCCAATGTGTTGGATGTTATTAGGTGATCCAGGTATTTAATTTAACCTTCATTATTTGAATAATTGCTGCTCGTGGCTGGAATCCAAATAGAATTTGCAACGTGTTCCCTAATTACAAGAGGGTGCTTAGAATTACTCGCATATACCTGTTTCTAGCGGGGGCATAGAACACTAGATGAAATTTTCAGGTAGAATACATCAGAAATATCTTCTTTCGGTTTATTTTATTATTAAAATATACACGAAAAACCTGTACACAAAACGATTCTTTTTGTAAGCGAATTTTGCTTACAAAGTATTCTCCCAGGCCGATTTTGCTGGTTAAGGAACATGATCTTTCGTTTCAGACAAAGTTTTTTTGTGTCAAATTTCATCAAAACAGAGCGTGCAAACACAGATACACACACACACACACACACACACACACATATATATATATATATATATATATATATATATATGTTTGAAAAATATATTTTTTTGAAGACCCAGAAATGGCATCATGTCAGAGGTCCAGAGAATAGGATGTAAACTATTTTTAATACCCTCAAGTGGTAAGAATAGCCCACCCCCAAAAATTTTATTTTTGGACGAAATATTTAATTTTTTATGATTTAGCATTAACAAGTACATACGACACTACATTTTCAACCTTCTACCACCAATACCCATTTTATAATAACGGTATTAGTACTTTAATCAAAATAAATAAATTTTAATTATAAATTTGAGTTTTATTCAACATATGATCTAGTCACAAAGAGAAATAATTATTTGACTATCAAAATATTCACTACAAATAATGTATATGACAAAACAACATTTGCCGGGTTAGCTAATATATATATATATATATATATATATATATATATATATATATATATATATATATATATATATATATATATACAGGGTGTCCTTTTTAGATAGCCCGGCTGAATTTCTCTTGAACGGATAACGTTATAATAAAACAAAAAAATACGTATTTCATAATTTTTAGTCTAGTTTAGGATTTTGACCTTTTTTTAGAAAACAAAAATTTCGGGGTACCCCAAACCCTATACAACTTTGATATTTCAAATGGGATCCTATACTTTCCAATACATCATTTTAAAGGATTTTTTACACCGAAATCAATGGTGCAATCAGATTTCAATTTTGTCAATTAATAACAAAGTTATGCCATAAAGGTCGAAAAAAGGACAATAAATTTTGTTAACTGTTTTTAATACTAAAAAAATTCCATCGTACCTGCAGAGGTTCGCGAACCTACATCTCATGTTCAAACTGCCTGCCTTCTTTGAAGATCCGAAGATTCGCTCTTCTTAGCCACTCTTCGTTGGTGCTCAGTGCGATGGACTGAGGAGAGGCCAAACGACAAGCATTTTCCACTCTTTGGTGCAGTTCTTCAACTGATGTTGCAGGATTATGATTAGCATAAACGATATGTTTCAAATGTCCCCACAAAAAAAAGTCTAACGGAGTTAGATCGGGCGACCGAAGAGGCCAACAGATGGGGCCGTGAGGTCCTATACACTGGTCCCGGTAGTGCCGATTTAAGTAATGTCTCACTTGCAGAGAATTGTGTGCGGGTCACCCATCAGGCTGCAGTATCATTCTTTGACGATGCTGCAGAGGTACATCTTCTAGTAAAGCCCGCAATTGTATTATTATTTAAATTTTAACGTCCATTTATTATTAACTACGAATTTTTAGGACGGGTTATCTATAGGTTACCACCCTTTGCTGGCCAGGATAGGGGTGATGCCTTTTCTATTTTCGAAAGAAAAGCCACCGCCCCTAGTGGGAATCGAACCCACGACCTTTGGCACGGAGTTTTAAGAGCTCACGCCTTAATCCTCACGGCTACCGGGTCTCCATGGCAATTGTTCTCTCAAGAAATTTAGAAAATGAGCTCCATTTAAATTATTTCGGTAGAAATAAGGACCAATTAATTTAAATCCAAGAAGTCCGCACCAAACGTTGATACTGTGAACCACCTGGTGATGACAAACATAGGAGATTCTGGGATTTTCCTGTGCCCACGTTCGAAAAATCCAACGATTTAACATACCGTTAGTGGTGAATTTTGATTCGTCAGTCCATAGGATATAATGAAGCATCTTTTCATCAACTACCAAACTCGACCTTTGTGCAAGGAACGTTAGACACCTGTCGTAATGGGTGTCCCAGAGTCCCTGGACAAGATGAGAGCGATAAGGCTTGAAATTATAAGTCCGTAGTACATCTCTAATTTTGTTCTTTGAAAAACCTAAAACCCTTCCGGTATTTTGGAGAAAAGAATTTGGATTTTCCATAACATACAATAAAATATCCAGTTCCTCGTCGAAATTGCGCTGCCGATATCTTGGTCGATCAGCAACTGATCCAATTCTCCTCATATTGAGAGCAACACAAATAAATGTTTTGTGGCTCACTTGAGGACGAGCGGCAAATTTCTGGGAGTACAACACAGCTGCACAACGACTTTTTTTTGTAGGGACATTTGAAACATATCGTTTATGCTAATCATAATCCTGCAACATCAGTTGAAGAACTGCACCAAAGAGTGGAAAATGCTTGTCGTTTGGCCTCTCCTCAGTCCATCGCACTGAGCACCAACGAAGAGTGGCTAAGAAGAGCGAATCTTCGGATCTTCAAAGAAGGCAGGCAGTTTGAACATGAGATGTAGGTTCGCGAACCTCTGCAGGTACGATGGAATTTTTTTAGTATTAAAAACTGTTAACAAAATTTGTTGTCCTTTTTTCGACCTTTATGGCATAACTTTGTTATTAATTGACCAAATTGAAATCTGATTGCACCATTGATTTCGGTGTAAAAACTCCTTTAAAATGATGTATTGGAAAGTATAGGATCCTATTTGAAATTTCAAAGTTGTATAGGGTTTGGGGTACCCCAAAATTTTTGTTTTCTAAAAAAAGGTCAAAATCTTAAACTAGACTAAAAATTATGAAATACGTATTTTTTTGTTTTATTATAACGTTATCCGTTCAAGAGAAGATATATATATATATATATATATATATATATATATATATATATATATATATTAGCTAACCCGGCAAATGTTGTTTTGTCATATACATTATTTGTAGTGAATATTTTGATAGTCAAATAATTATTTCTCTTTGTGACTAGATCATATGTTGAACAAAACTCAAATTTATAATTAAAATTTATTTATTTTGATTAAAGTACTAATACCGTTATTATAAAATGGGTATTGGTGGTAGAAGGTTGAAAATGTAGTGTTGTATGTACTTGTTAATGCTAAATCATAAAAAATTAAATATTTCGTCCAAAAATAAAATTTTTGGGGGTGGGCTATTCTTACCACTTGAGGGTATTAAAAATAGTTTACATCCTATTCTCAGACCTACTGAATATACACAAAAAATTTTATAAAAATCGGTCAACCCGTTTCGGAGGAGATTGGTCACAAACACTGTGACACGAGAATATTATATATATATATATATATATATATATATATATATATATATATATATATATAATAAATATATTCGATATAAGATAAATTTGATCTATCCAGTCTTTGAATTTGAGAACGGCTGTTTTCCAATCATTGATTTCTCTAAACGACAAATGATTTGGATACATATATTCTTATGTATCTCGACGCGCTGAATCGGAATCCGGAGTCCGTTTCACTCCAGCGCGTCAGTTTTAAAGGCATTTGAAGGTCAAATTTCGTATGAACTCGTTAAAGAAGAAATAAGTAGAGCTTCCATGGTTTTGAGGGTAGCTGAATTCGAATCCGAGGCCCTTCTACGCAAAATCAAGGTCATTTCAAGGACAAATATGTTTATTTTGCACAAAATAAATTTTTGACTGCATATGCTGAAAGAACGGTCCAGTCTACCGTCCTGATATGTGTTTTATTTGTTTTCTATTATTGTCCTCAAGTTTATTTCAGGATCACTGTATGTTCCTTTACAAAATGCAAAAATACGATTATGTGGCTTCATTGAACTAGAATACTACGTTAATAAGTTCTGGGGGTCGCGAACTTTGAATCCGGGGTCAGTTTGAATGTCAAATTTCGAATGAAGTCGTTAAAAAGAAAATAGAGCTTACAAGGATTTCAGGGTCACTGAATTCACACCCGTTTAATCCCATGTGTTTTTTTATTGAAACCCCAAATGTAAGGTTCTTTATATGTAGTTTGAATTTTCATTACTTTTAGTGTCTTCATTCATTAGCGTATAATATATCATATTTATTGATCACCTTTAAATAGAACCATGCGAAAATAGCAATATTTTCGACGCGATGATTAGGACCATATCATTTATTCAATTTTTCGTGTACCGGAATTCTGGGCACCTCCACATAGTGACGGCTGAAAACAGCTTTTTGTTTGCTGGCAGAGCCCTGGGGTGAAGGCAAGATGCTTTCATGGCTGGCACACGAAGGAATACGATGTAGGGTTTCGCATGCCCAGTATCGGCGGTTGGTGTCAGGGTGAGAAGCATCCGCAGCTCTACATTGTTGGGAAACTTGCAGAGTATACTATTACAAGAACACAATCTACTTCTCACGATTGCAATAAATGTTCAAATGTTATTTTACGTTTATAGGGAATTTGAAGTTCCACAATACCGAACTTATCTAATTAGAAACTTATCTAACAACTTGAAGACTACGAAGAATACTTCGGATTAAAGGTCAATAACCAAAATATGAGCTGGGTACCTGATGTAGTATTTGCAGAATGATGTTATCACGATATAACAAAGACAAAAAATTGAAATCAGTTGAAATTGAGTTCCTTTAACTTCTAGTTCTCCACTGTTTCTTTCAAGGAAGGTACTCTAATGTCATCCCGTATTCATGACTTGGCCTCTCCATGTCAAGCCAACCTCTCACCAGAGATACTTCGTTTCCGCGGCTGTACCCGGCGTTAGCGTTCGCTCAGCAGAACTCAGCTTTAACCTCCATAAAGAAGGTTACGAAATTAGATGGCATTGAAGGTCTTTAATTAGACATTTTCTACCCCTCTCATCCCCATTAGAGTGTTTCAAAGCTTGTAATACACATTATATATTATATTACACATGTAAGACTTTTTGGAGGCCGCAGAACTAATAAGCAGGTGGCATGTAGGCCACGAAACATGTAGGGCAAACAATTAATAAAGAGGTACAACAGGAAATGTACTATTTTTTTACCTACGCCACATAAATCCAAAAAGATCATAAATTTGGCTTACATTACCCACCTTGCTGTGAAATGTGCTTAGTTAAGACTTCCTGCATGAAGGACTTCATTTTTGTTGACTCTCTCACTTTTTCATAATCAGTAATTTTTCAATATATTAGCATTATTTTTATGCCCTTTTCAATTCATAAATGTATTCTAGAAATAACAGAAAATAGAAGTTAGTGGGGGTCAATTGCCATTTGCAGATTCACGTTGAAGAAGTGCTTACGTCAAAAGCCCCGCCAGATGTGGGAGGTAAAGCCCACAGAACGTGCGATGCAGAAGCAGACCTCGCGGACAGACGAACAAACTAATATCCCAACAAACTAATAGACTCTCCCTTCGACCTACAGGAGCAAACATTGCAACCAATACCTCCATCCGCGGGTCCAAATACCCATACTCTATTAGTTCCTTTAGTGAACACACCCCACTAGTCCATTTAATTTCCTCGGGATAAACACATATGGTGGTATATTTAAAGCAAGTGGTCTCCAAATGAAAGAGTGCCTTTATAAAGGGATAGTCCTATGTCGCTTCACAACAGATAAACGTTTTTCCTTAATGAAAAAGTCGTCTTACCCTCCTTCCATAGGAAGAGAGGGATTTTTAAAATAAGGCCTAAAAGCCAAAGAAACAAAACAAAAGTCCAAATTGCAGGAGCTGCGTCACCTTAGCGCGTTTCCATTCTTAACCCTAGTGGGAATCTTAGAATCGAAACAGTTTGAAAGTATGGGTTTATGATGACATATACATACCATGGGCGTATATAGGGGGGCTGCAGCCCCCCTCCCCCCTGCCGGAAATTATTATTAATTATTTCCTATATACGCCCATGATACATACGTTTGTTTTTTTTTTGTTCTTTTTTTATGGCGCATCGACATCTGGGCCATCAGCGCCGACATCCAAGGGGCAGCGAGGAATTTTCCCAACGAGCAGTGAGATGAGAAAATTCCTGCCGCCGGTGGGAATCGAACCCACCATCCCAGTTTACATGAGAAACTAAGACGTTAGCCACTAGACCACGGGGAGACCCTACAACTGAAGTTATCATTATTTCTTATTTTATAGCAAAGATTTAACCCACGAGAGAATGAAATTTTATTCGACATGACGTATCAGGCTGTACCGTATGAAATGTCAGTTTTGGACTTGCCGATTTCCTTCAAATGTCTTGAAACTGTCGTGGCTCCTACTCCGAGTTCTTTGGCATATTCCCTAGTGCTTTTTGAGGGACAAGCTTCAACCCTTTCTTTCAGGTGGCCATTGTCAAGCTTGGTTTCAGGCCTTCCTCGCTCCTCGTTGTCAAGGTCAAAATTTCCACTTCGAAACCTGGAAAACCACCGGTAAACAGTTCATTCATTCACCGTTCCCTCCCCGAACGCCGTGTTAATGTTCATACACGCCTCTTCAGCGCTATGGCCGAGCTTAAATTCATATGAAAAATAATACGGTTGAAGTCATAATTTAAGTTTTATTTTTTTCTCAGAGGATCGTTCCTGACAACACAGTAGGCAAGTTACTGATTAAATAATAGGAATAAAAGACCTTTAATTCTATATGAATAACAATGATGTTTGTAAATAATGAAATAAAAAAGGGAAGGATTAAATCGCAAAGTAAACAAAACTGGCATTTCATACGGTACAGCCTGATACTTATTTTCAATTGATTTTAACAGTAAAATGAATTTGCCTTAAAACATAATACTTAAAATGACAACGAATCTTTGGTTGTTTGGAATAGAGCCTATTTTCAGTACTGTGTGTATTGACTTATAGAGCCTTCCTTAAGAATGAGGGAGAAGCAGGATTAAGTAATATCCACTACCGTGTATGTTGGCTACTGGATTCCTGTGCTTTGTGATCCCTAATATATCCCATTTTGTTAGATGTTGTTTGAGTACTTATTGATATCATTCACGAAATACTAAAAAAAAACCTGTTCATTTCTATTCTAACCTTTCCAAATTTCGCTAAGAGTAAGTACGGAACCGCGTTAAGATCACGCGGTTCATGTGTGTGGGACTTCTGTTTTAATTATTATTAGATCAATCGTGAGTTACGGGTGCTCCAAATTTCAGGCAGTTTTTTATCTAGTATACTGTATGGTAGTTTTGCATGTATATACACACACACACACATGTCTCGTCAGCACTTCGAAATTGCGTCATATGGTATTTTCTTCTCGATCCCGCTGAGAAAAATTACTCTCATACGCGGCCCTTAAAACCACCAAAAATCACAACTTCAGATGAAAAATGAGGAACGAAGAAAACTCAAAAGCACTAATATAATAACAATCCAATTTGAGCAGTACGACTTTCACCTGTAACCCCTAAAGTTTGATAATGCCCGTATATTATTAAATAGAAACTAGGCCAATGGAATTGATGGAGCGGCAGTTTGTTATCGCGGTGTCGAAAACCTCTCCATAAATACACAGCGCACCCGTAGCCATTTCTCATATCCTTCATTTTTGTTGAATTGTCCGTCGAGCGGACAGTAGCTGAATATCGAAGCAAATTCCTCATTAAAGTGGTTACATATCTTACATAAATACAAAATGGACATAAATAGTTTTTCACTTTAATATTTAAAACTAAGAACTGTCTAAGTTATCATTTTTTTTATCTTATTCTGATCTCGAATAATTCTGAAATTCTAATGGAACGATGCTTCTCGTTACTTGGGAACGATATCCAGCGAGTTTCGTTGCAACGAAGTAAAAATAATTACCGTTATTGGGATATCAATAATTTAATTAAAGCGGTAATCCACATCCCTCCAGATGAACTTAGCTGATTAGCGAAAAAATTTTAATTTTTTTTAATTTTTTTTTTTATGTAATCCTATATACAGTGGTGTAGTGTCCCAGGTGTAGCCTATGTCACAACGTTTTATAAAGCTCTCTAAAACTAGTGTATTTAAAGTGGTTCAAAGTGTTCCCCTTATCTGAAAAGTGGCACAGTGGTAGCTAATCCACTGGTGAACATAATTGTGAACTTTGAAGTAATTTTACTCACCAGATCATCACAAAATAAGTGAGTAAAAACGCTTATTTCCTACACTTGGGTAGGCCTTTACCCTAGCTGAGGCTAGTGGTGGGGGTGCTCCTGTACGCGCCTGACAGAGAGGCTGTCAATGCCCCTTCAGAAATTTAAATACTAGTGCCTGCGCTATTAGTAGATTCCATATCAGCCTCCTTGGCTCAGTGGCAGCGTCCAACTCTCCCAGCTGAATAGCCCGAGTTCGTAGCTCGCCACTGACACTTATTTTTTTTTTTATTTATTTATTTTATTTTTTTATTTTTTTTTTATTTATTTTTTTTTATAAATCATTAAAAGCCACGGACGATGTCATCAATTGAGGTTAGCGAACAAAACATGACCGTTATCGAGTCTACGTCAGCTCACGATTTTGAAAATGTTGCGACTGGAAGACGCAAGAGATTACGTAAAAGAACCAGCGACGTCCTAACACCTCCTAAGACAAAACCAAAAAAGTCGTCTCCAAATAAGAATTCCTCGACACACCCTCGGACTTCGGAACACACCCAAGTGTGCCAGGATTCACCTCGAGATCCCGTGAAACCTCCTAACATCTATCTCAGGAAAGTTACCGACTTCAAAAAACTCTGCAGCAGTCTGACTGAAATAGTTGGGGAAAAGAATTTCGAATGCCGAGCTAGATTTAACGACATCGTTATAAAGCCATCTGACAGTGACTCCTACAGACAAATTATTCGGTACTTGGAAAGTAAGGAAGCAGACTTTCACTGCTACCAGTTACCCGAGGACAAATCCTACAGGGTGGTTATTCGCAACCTCCACTATTCAACTCCACCGGCAGATATTATAGAAGAACTCACAAAGAAAGGCTACTCCGTCAAGAGAGCCCACAATGTGCGGCATCCTGTCACGAAGGCGCAGTTACCACTTTTCTTCATAGATTTGGAAAAAAATGAAAAAAGCAAGGAAATATTCCGGGAACAGTATTTACTCTACACAAAAATCAAAGTAGAGGAACCACGTCGCCGAAGCGATGTAATACAGTGCCAAAACTGTCAGGAGTTCAATCACTCCCGTGCGTACTGCCATCACTCATCAAAATGTGTCAAATGCGGTTCCGAACACTCCTCTAGAGACTGCCCCAAGCCACTTGACGTCCCACCGAGCTGCGCGAACTGCGGCGAGAATCACACTGCCAGCTACAAAGGGTGTGAAGTATATAAAGCACTCAAAACCATAAGAATGCAACGGCAGAGAATCCAGCTGCCAAGAAACCATCACCACCCAGCGGACCATCCCACTTCCCCAGCCTTCAGCCCGTTCCAGCAGCACAAGAATCGTCCCATCGCCGGCCGAACGTCACCTACTCCTCCCTGCTAACCACGCTCGAGAAAAAGAAGCCGCCTGTCCCTAAACCAGCTCAGAAACCACATGAACCATCTTCCCTTCCTACCTCTTCTACTACTCCTCCGCAACCCCAAACCTTGCCTACCTTCCCATCTACTCCCGCCCCGTCTAAGCAAACCACACAGCACCAGGCTCAAGATCCAATGATGCTTTTCTCCTCTTTCCTAAATAAACTCGAAACCCTTCTTACTCCTTTAATTAACCTGATGACCACCCTTATAGCACACTTCCTTCCTAAATCCCAGAATGCAACGCTTCCATAATTCCCATCTCTGAATTCTTTTGTGGAATGCCAACGGACTCACAACAAGAAGACAAGAACTCACACTTTTACTAACTGACAAAAACATTGACATTGCACTTATAACTGAAACACACCTGAAAGAATCCATGACATTCGGTGTCAAGGGTTACTCCTGTTATCGAACCGACCATCCATCTCTGGCGCAGCATGGCACTCTGATTCTAATCAAGAGCAACATCAAGCATCACCAAGAATCCAGCATCGCATCAGCAAGCCTGCAGGTAACATCCATATCCCTTTCCCTTTCTCCCTTCGATATCATACTGTCCGCAGTGTATTGTTCTCCCAACCATTCCATTTACCATCCTGAATTCCTGTCAATATTCCAATCCTTTGGTCCCCGCTTCCTCACCGGGGGTGATTTCAACGCGAAACACCCCATGTGGGGAAGCCGTTCAGCTAACTCCCGTGGCAGAATCCTTTATGATATCCTTAACTCCCAGAATTATCTCCCTATATCGCCAAACACACCAACATACTGGCCAACCGATCCATCCCGTAGTCCTGACCTAGTCGACTTCTTCATCTCGTCTGGCTTGGGAGGTATAGCGACTTCTGTTGATTCGCTCCTCGACCTATCGTCGGACCATTCTGCGATCCTTCTAACCCTCTTCTCATCCGCTGTACCCCGTCCTCTACAACCAACCCTCACACCCGGTCCTATCAACTGGCAATCATTTCAGCTTAACCTAGAGCACTCCATAGACCTAACCGTTTCCCTAAAAACCCCTTCAGACCTAGACAAAGCCACTGAATTGTTTACTAAAGCCATTCAGGACAGTGCCCGCAATTCATGCCGACCAAGGACAGGGTTACCTCCTCCACCCAAAATGCAACTCCCAAACCACATCCAAGAACTCCTTGCAGCCAAGCGACGAGCCAGGGCTTTATGGCAAAGATCCCGTTATCCCTCGGACAGAAACGCATACAACAGACTGGCACGCCAACTGAAATCTTCCCTATCCCAATTCCGTTCAGAATCCTTTAACGAATACCTTTCATCCCTCTCTACACAAGACTGTTCTTTGTGGACAGTCACTCGTAGAATCCTTAAGTTCCACTCAATCCCTTCCCCTCTCAAACGCAACGATGGGACCTGGGCCAGAAGTGATGAAGAAAAGGCGCTCCTCCTCTCCACACACCTAACCACAGTATTTTCCCCTAATCCTCAAATGAGCCCTTCCCATGATGCAGATATCGAACATTACCTGAATTCTCCTTTACCTTTGTCCTTCCCTCCCAAAGCTTTCCATCCCTCCGATGTTAAATACATCATCAAACACCTTCCTAGGAAATCTCCCGGTTATGATCTTATCACCTCCACAATACTCAAAAACCTCCCCCAGAAGGCCATTATATTCCTTACATACCTCTATAACTCAATCCTAAGAACAACCCATTTCCCGAATCCCTGGAAACACTCAGTCGTCGTCGTTATCCCCAAACCCTTTAAACCTCCAGATTGCCCCTCTTCCTATCGGCCCATCAGCCTTCTCCCATTAATGTCCAAAATATTCGAAAAACTCCTGTACAAAAGAATCCTCCCTATCATAGAATCCTCGAATACAATTCCCAACCATCAATTTGGTTTCCGCTTCCAGCATTCCACTATACAACAGTGCTTACGAGTCGTAGACTCAATTTCCACCTCGCTTGAACGTAAGAGTTTTTGCACGAGTGCCTTTCTCGACGTTGCTCAAGCATTCGATCGGGTTTGGCACCCGGGATTACTTTACAAAGTAAAGCTTATACTTCCACACACCTATTTCCTTATCCTCAAATCCTATCTGTCAAACAGATCCTTCCAAGTCAAATACGGTACAACTCTTTCCCCGACCTGCCCCATAAATGCTGGAGTCCCTCAAGGGAGTATTATTGGTCCTCTCCTTTTCCTCCTTTACACTGCGGATATTCCCACACACCCCCAAACCCTACTAACAACCTACGCAGATGATACTGCCATCCTGTCAACTTCCCCTGATCCCTCAGTAGCATCCCAACACCTGCAGGAACATCTTACCGCCATACAACATTGGAGTGACATGTGGAGAGTAAAAATCAACCCGGAAAAATGTAAGCAGGTTACATTCACTCTCAACCGGAGATCATGCCCTTCTGTACATCTCAAAAACACTCCACTACCAGTATCCAGCGAGGTTCGATATCTAGGATTATACCTTGACAGCCGACTGACATGGAACCCTCACACGAGACTGAAAAGACAAGAACTGAACAAAAGATACGGACTACTTAGACGACTCCTTGGACCCTCATCTAAATTATCAATACAGAACAAACTAACGATATACAAAACAATCATTCGACCAATATGGACATACGGACTTGAACTCTGGGGGTCTGCAAAACCATCCAACATCAACAGAATACAGGCATTCCAGTCAAAAGTGCTCCGTAAAATTGTAAATGCCCCTTTCTACGTCTCAAACAAAACCCTTCACAATGACCTTAACATTCCATTTGTCCTTGACCTTGCTAAAACCCGTTTCCAAATGTTCCACTCCAAATTGTCCTACCATCCTAACCCGGAAGGTCTATCCCTATCGTCCCAATCCCATCCAGACAATCCTCCCAGGCGGCTCAAGAGACAGTGACCCCGAGACAATTTACTCTTCTGATCATATAGGGATCATTAAAATATTTATTTGGACAGCTTTGAAAGTGCCAACAATGGCTGGCTTCTTTCACATTTTGTATTGTTTTTATTTTATTTTACTTTTTCCATTTTTTTCAACTTGTTCATAATATCTGCATCATCAAACTTGATTATTGTACTGTTTATAATTTGTACAGATTTCAAATAAATAAATAAAAAAAAAAAAAAAAAAAAAAAAAAAAAAAAAAAAAAAAAAAATATACAGTGGTGATGAATCAATTATTGTCGCTGCTATCGTGTCCCCATTGTCATTTTTTTACTCGCATTATAATTTAAAATAGCGAACACATATACTCAGTATAGTTGACAAAATTATTATTGACAACAACCAATAGATACTTTTCTAAATTCTCTATTTCTAATATAATAACGAAATTTTAAATAATTTCAGTCCTCAGGACATGCCGATGTACCTTAGACAATATGTAATTTTCCACTCCGTTCCGTTACAAATGTATTTAATTTTGTTTTCTAAGAAATGTTAGTCTTCAATAATTCCATTATTAGGTTTTGGTAATGTTAATGGAGGGGGGGGGGGGGTTAAACGACCTTTGAAAGTTATTTGGCCAGGGGCTATATATATATATCAGTTAACACGATAGCAGCGACAATAATTGTTTCATCACCACCGTATATAGCATTACATAACATTTGTTTGGACGAGTATTTCTCCCGATCCGATCCAATCCGATATCGTTTGGACGGCAGCGATATCGACAACGGGCGACAGCGGCCGACGTGAGTGCCTACCCAATCCGATCCGATCTACTTACAGCTCCTCAGTAATGAACTCGTAGTGAAGTGAAAATGAGTGATTAATTTAAGAAATATCTGAATCGGGAGTCCAATCTTCCTGAAGTATATTTATTTAACAGTTAATTTATAACAAGTTTATGTTTAAACAAGTTTGAACGGACGAGAATCGGTGGCATCGGATCGGATCGGATCGGGTCGGGACTAATGTAGGCCACTTCATTGAGATACTTTGTTTGTTTTTCTTCCGACAGTCGGCGGCTATCGGATCGGACCGGGACCAATGTAGGTGCACTCTAAGCCTCTAAATGGTGCAATTGTTGGTTTTGTTCCATGTAACCATGACATGGAACTACGCAATGGTGACAAAATTATAAACTAAAATAACCCATTCCCGCGTGTTTTTCATGCTACAAACTGCCTCTTACTACTAATATTTTTGCCTTACTATTTCCATGATTTCAATCACGACATTCTATGATGAGGGAGAAATAGTTGTGTTATACCACCTTCTCAATTTTTTGACACGTTTAATATTTGATATATTTATTTATATGCCATCCGAAAAACAAATATCATAATTCTTAAAATAGGACTGTGAAAATTCATGTTTTTCAGTCCATCGTTACTCCAACACATTGCAACATACTGGTATATGATATATATATATGCCTCCAAGGAGACATTTTTACTTCCATTATTTCCTTAGATATAGGCGTTTCCGTGTTTTTTGTCTAAACGCTAGTTTTTGACCATTTTTGTGCTATCTGTCGTTCACGCCATGGGGAAAATTTAATTCTAATGACATTTTCAAATTCTGCATAAAATGTACCATAAGATCTTATGTACCTTGTGCAAAAATGTCTCAAACCTAATTCACAGCAGCCACCGAACAAATAACTTATCACGTCTGGCGTGAACGAGTCGGCGTACACACCCCATCGTTACTCCAACACATTGCTAATTACTGTGAATGCACAGTTGGATTTTGGATTGTTGAGTATCGTTGTCGCGGAGTTCTGTCCTCGTGGCGAGATGCTGTGAAGGGGTGCTTGGGGTTGTGCGTGAAGCGGAAGGATGTCGAGCTTGGGGGAGGACCAGTCATCGATTTGCAGTCACTCCCTTCGCAAAACTCGAGCGACAAAACTTTGTTGCGGACGCTTTAGAAGTAAATACAAAACAAGCCCACATTCAAACAAAAATCTAGTACATAGAGGAACGTTTAAAACTGGAAAAGCTATTTATGTATAAATGGAAATGTTCGGCCGAGAGTTCAACTATCCGAACAGAATATGTAATTATAAACATATATGTATATTCATATGGATAAAAGTAAATAAATACACAAAATATAATCATTCATATGTATAGAGATAGTGCATGATGGTTAGGAACTCCGCTCAGGTTCCTTAGTAGGGAACTCGCTCAAAGATTCTTCTAAAATAGGTAATCAAGTGCATTAAGTTATTGCAAGATGGTTCGTTACCTTCTAAAATAAATAGAAGTATGTATTATTATTGTGCATGATGGTTGAGGTTCGTCCAATGGTTCTTTTAGAAGAATTAATCATATGCTTTGAGTTATTGCATGATGATTGGGGGTCTTTCAAAATAAAAGATCATATGTATTATGATTATTATTATTATATTTATTGAGACACTTCGCAGCTTTGGCGCCTAGAGCTTTACATATGGTATGATTTACATTGATAGGTAATAGATCATATGTATTATGATTGTACATGGTGGTTAGAGGGTCGTTCAAAGGTTCTTCTAAAATAAGTTACCATATGCTTTGAATTATTGCATGATGGTTGGGGATGTTCTAAAATAAATGGTCATACAATGTATTATGATAGTTAGAGGTTCGTCCAATGGTTCTTCTAAAGAATTAATCATATGCTTTGAGTTATTGGATGCCACTTCTTCCAGTCCTTTACTTATAGCACTACAGATATGATCGGAACCGCGCTAAGATGACGCATTTCCTGACTTTTTTATTAAAGGAAAAAGCCATTTATTTTTTTAAAATTTTCATGTTAGTCGAGCAATTTTAGGATTAACATTTGAGATATTTGATTCAGAATGAGTTTAAACAATTTCAATGGGAAACGGTCTGTTATAGTTGTTAAATAAAGTTTTTGGTTTGTGTACTTAGAATCATGGGATTCAGTTAACATATTATCTGAATGCTTCAAATTCATGTAAATAAAGATGTTTAAATTATGGTTACTTTTGGAGTTAAGGAAGGATTAGAATAAAATATTTTATTAATAGACATGAAAAGATTTGGGAACTTCGTATATATTCCTTAATATCTCGAAAACGGTTGGAAAATCGTGGTAAGTGGAAGGTAATCATTCGAAAGCTTAATACATTTTCTACAAAAAAAGTTCTGAAGCAATTTTCGATTAGGCGATGTCAATCGGAGAAATAAGTGCTTAAAACTTCAGATGTGTTTGTTTTGTTCTTTTTAACGGGTTTTTGTCGTTGTTTAGCTAACTTTTAAATTTATTATTTTTTGTTTTAAATTGCATTTAGTTGTAGAATTAGTATTATAGAGAAGAAAATGATAAACATTTTGATATGTTTCAATTCATTGAACAGTGAAATAAGTAATTCTAGTTTGTGTTGCCTTGTGGATGATGGGAGGCTGGCCGACCATGCTGTAGGGTGTATTTCCAGGTAAGGGTACGCTGGTCCTTTGTCATGTATCTGGGCCATCAAAGCATGTCGCGAAAGGTCGAACCAAAACAATAACTGTTTCTATTTCAATCTTTACAAATGACACTAGGGATAAGAACGGAGCCGCGGTCAGATGACGCAGTTCCTTCGATTCGGAATTTTTGGATTCAGCTCGCGAAATAACTTACAATTATAATTAGCTAAAACATTACAAGCAGCTGATCAAATACGTGTTTGGAAGTATTTTCGTAGACTGTCTGGTCGCAATTGGTAGTATATAGACGAGTATACACTAAGAAGCACCCTTGACCGGGTCTGCTAGGGTTAAAATTAGTTTTCTGTCATGCAGTAGACTTTTTCTAAATCCCATAACTTTCATTCATCAAAGCGGCCGCAGAGCTGTTAAACACGATATTTATAGACAGCCAGTACTAGAGTAACGAACTCTTCACAGACCGATAAATGTATATATATTTTTTGTTAATGAATTATTGAACCTTATAATTTTTTTTTTTTTTTATTGAATATTTACAATCTGTATACACATGAAATATAGTACAATAAGTAAATAGGTAAATACATAATAACTATTGCACAAGGAAGAACAGAGGGGAGAAGACAGCCATTGCTGACACTCCCTAATTAAAAATGCTTTATTTAAGTGTTATAGTTGGTCTCTAGGCCACTTTCTTTTCAATCGTCTCGGGGGATTGGAAGGGATCGCATCTGTGGAAAGGGATTGGGCAAAGGGATTGGGATGAAAGGATAGCTTGGAATGAAAAGTGGAGAAGCGGGTTTTAGCTAATTCAGCGACAATGGGAATTTCCAGGTCTCGGTGGATGATATTATTGTTGACGTAAAAGAGAGCATTAAGGATCCGGCGAAGGACTTTGGACTGGAAGGTTTGGATTCGGTTTATGTTGGAAGGTTTTGCCGTACCCCATAGTTCAATGCCGTATGTCCAAATCGGTTTAATAATAGTTTTGTAGATTGTTAGTTTGTTTTCAGTTCTGAGTTTTGATTTGGGACCTATAAGTCGTCTAAGTAGGCCGTAGCGTCTGTTTAACTCTTGACGTTTTGTATTCGTGAGTGTGTTCCAAGTAAGTCTCTTGTCGAGGTGGAAGCCTAGGTATCGAACAACATCAGATTTGGGAATGAGGGATTCGTTGAGGGTAACAGACGGGCACTCACTGCGCCGCAGTGTGAATGTGACGTGCTTGCATTTCTCTGCGTTAACTTTAATTCGCCACTTCTTTAGCCATTTCTTGATTTCCCAGAGATGACTCTGAAGCGCTACTGAGGCTTGCTGCGGATTGGCGGAACAGGAACTTATAAATTTAACCATTTCTTTAAATTAATTGACAACTTGAATGTCGACGATGTCTAAAATAATGTGACGAATTTATAAATCATTTTTGTATGTTTCTTTGGTTAAAAGTATATTTTTACAAAAACGAACCAACTTATCAGAAATCCAACTTCATATTCGAATTACCCACCCCTAAAATCATTAAAAATCATAGAAACCAGAACGCCAAAAATATTTCTGTAGACAGAGCAAATTTTAAGATTCCTTATTATAAAAAAACAACTTAAAAGCCCTATATTTTAAAAACTATACGTATAGGAAATAAACTAATGTTAGATTCGGATTCAGCACACCCGAAAACCCACAAAATGGTGGTTCACTTCCGTGTTACCAAATCAGGGACGACTAGTGTAATTAGTATTAAATATTTCATTAAATTAAATGAATGTAGAATATCGATTTAAACGATATGAGAAAAAAATAATTACGTTATTCAGGTAATACATGAATTAATTTAAATGTACACCCAAAATACTTCTTGCAACTTGTTTTGATGAGTAAAACCTTTTCCGAAAATTTCAGAAATTTGTATCGTTCCAATAGGCTTTCATTTACTTATTTCTTTCATTGTTTTCAAATTTTCAATTTCAAGAATTGAATATGATGTGTTTTTGTTTTGTGACGAATGAGACCGGCCCCTGGTTTCTATGTTAATCCTTTCTTCAGATATTGATTTTTTCCGCTTTTTTTGCCATTCGGCAAAACCCCTGTACTTCGGGGCCACGCCCCTCCTTGTTCTTTTGTTTCTGGCTGGACTATAGAAGATAAAATCATTAAGTGTTAGCCCAAGTTTCATACTCAGGTCCTCCAGTACATGAGCCGAGTCCTCTACCACTGAACCAGTTTCGCCCCCTCCACTTATATTAAGGAGTTAAAGCTTTTCCACACTAGCAAACCTTCTTACTATTGAACAAGCAAAGTACAAAATAAATTACTTACGATCTTGACTGTAAAGAGAGGAAGTGGCTATCGGGGACAGGATGCGGACAAAGAAAACACAGTTCTGGATGGATTTAGCAACATCCTCTACCGTAGACTGGAGTAGGGATACTGTCAAGGGGAAAAGGAACAGCAGGACGATACAAAATGGATTGAATGCTGAGCAATAGAAAACTAAACCACGAAATATAACGCTGACGGCATGCTTCGGAATATGAATTCTTGGAGGAACCATAAAAACGACGTCGTTGTTAAGATCGACGAAAATTGCGGTTTAAAACAATACCCCCAAAAAAGAAGGAAATCTCTGAGAATTAAAGTCCTACTATGAGGAACTGCGTCGTCTTAGCGCGATTCCACAATGTTCTTTTCCGTAGTGTCATCGGGGGATTCAATCGGATCAGTTTTTCTTTTCCACACATCTCTGTGTGCCCACATATCTCCATAAAAACTCACATTTATGATAAAAAGTCCGCCACCTAGGAGCTGCATAATTAAGCACTTTCCTCAGAATTTGAGTACGTCTACTCTTTTACTTTTGTAATGAGCAACTGTTCAATTATTATTTTGCTTCCAGAGTTATGTTTATACATGGTACTACACTACTTAATAAATACACAAAAACTTCATATTTTTTTCTTTTGATCTGATTCAGGAACGGGATTCAGTCCCCCTAGTGGTAAAAAGCGCTCCCAGCGTCAGATTTATGAACCTACGTCTGGCAGGATAATTCTATTGAAACATACTACAAAGTAAACCCCTCTTCCTGATAAACCGATTTACTTCATTTTTACAACACTTCTTTCTCATGAGATAACCACGACGTATACCGCGTTTCGTTAAAATACAGCAGAAATTACGACCGCTATGAGTATATTAGTAATTTGGGTCCGGAGTAAACCACCCCCATAGTGAACCAATTTAGTTTATTTTTACAACCCATTTATCTCTAAAATAACACTAAGAATACCGAGTTTCGTTGAAATGTAACAAAAAACGGCTGGTAATGGCAAATTGGTAATGTGGGTCTAGAGCCCCCCCCCCCCCCCTGATGAAACCATTTAGTTTATTTTTTCAGCAATTAATTTTAAAGAAGAAATTAAATATTTGAAGAAATTTTTCAAAAATTCCGTCATGAGTGCAACCTCAATAGCTACTTTCCAACTATTTTCACATTGCTTAAAACCAGGGGTCGGAAATATTCGTTGACTTTAATTTAAAAAAAGTATTTTATAAACTTTTGTTTTTATTTTCATTTTTTAAAAGTAAAAGTTATAAAATAACTTTTTGGGTTTTACCTTTTTTTAAAACAGTTTTTTAACTGTTATTTTTCAACTTAAAAAATAGATGTTTTAAAGTAATTATTATTAAAATACTTAATAGGAAAATGTTTAAAGGAATAAATTAAAGCTACTAATGTTTATTTTTTCTTTTGTATCAACAAATATATTTTAATAAATAAACAAAAATGAATTTTTAAACAAAGAACATTCCACTTATTTTGAAGAATTAATTGAATTTCTATAATAATTTATCCTGTAAATTTGTGGCATTTAGATTATATCTATAATCATTTAATTTATACTTTAGGGTTGAAAAGGCTCTTTCAACAGTTACTTTAGGAGCTGGGCTTCCGTGTAGGATATGTGCAACACAATATAGGTATAGAAGTGTGTATTTTCTTTCTTCCCATTATTCCAGGTATTGTAAACCAACGTTACCCTAAAATTCTAGATTAAAATACTTAAATCTTTTATTTCACATTGAAAAAAATAAACGTATTACTTTAACTTTTATTTTACGTACCTAATTTTTAAAGTTCCTAAATAACTTTTACTCTTAAAACTTTTACATAAACTTTTTTTTTTAACTTATAAAATAAAAGGTTTTTTAACAGTTAAATTTTAACTTTTTCTATAAAAAAATAACTGTTTCGATCCCTGGGTAAAAGGTCAGAGGGGAGCGAGAAATATCAAACATAGGTAGGTGAAGTTAAATACAAATCTAAGTACTAAAACCCTAAGAACTAAAACAAAATAAATTAAACCTTTGACTCTCAAACGATTTAACTACTTAATAAAAAAATAACTGTTTCGATCCCTGCTTAAAACTTCTATATCTACCAAATTTACACGTGTATATAAAGACTTCTTGTTCTAAAGATGTGACCAGAAGTAATTATAGTTTTAGTTCTTACCGCCTGAAGAGGTGCCAGAATAGGGTGAAACATGTAGATCATGAAATACAATATATGGCTCAGAATCAATTGTGTATTTTTTATTATTGGCCTGCCACCACGTTTAAGTGAATTCAGTCATATTGAAGGTCAGAACACAATTAAATTTTTAATGCCATAAAAAATAAATCCCTTGTAAGGGCTTTCAAGACCGTAAGTAGCTTAAAGCATTACAAGATTATCTAAATGAGGAAAGACGCTAGGCCAATAAAAGTCCAAAATTGTCTATTTATTTATACTTACATGTCTATTTTTACATCTGCTTCAATCTCTCTCCATTAGCTCTTCTGGTCTTTCTAAATTTAAAAAATATAAAATTATTTTGATAATTTGCCACATATTGAACGTAGGCAACTCTTAATACGAATTAAACATCGGCATGGAAAAGATTTATTTTATATATTTTCTAAGGTCTATTTATAATAACACCGAAGGTCTGGAGGTTGTTCACATCTATGAATTTTGGAAAAATCTCCATTGACTACAGATGTATATATAAATATATATATATATATATATATATATATATATATGTATATATATATGTATATATATATATGTATATATATATATATATATATATATATATATATATATATATATATATATATATACACACACAGGGTGATTCAGGTCTAAGTAGCCAAACTCTAAGAGGTGATTCTGGACATAATTTCTAACCAAAAAGTTCATTTGAAGTATAGTCCGATTCCGAAGGGAAAAGGAGTTATGTCCAAATTTCTATTTTTCAACGTAGACATATCTTTTATTGAATAAGAAAGTATTGTTCAAAAAGAGTTACAGATAATTAAATTCTAATTACGCCATTATAAAAATGAAAACATTTCGTTCAAGAAAACAGTTTCCTTCTGGGCGTCTAATGAACTCGTTGAAATAAACATTCAAATCCTGATTAGACTTGGATCAAAATCTATTTTCAAATCCTTCAAAAATAATATAATTGCATTAATCAGCTGACGAAATCTGATCAACGCCAACAATGTAGTCCTTACAATCTCATGATGGTTAGCTCTCATTTTCACAAATAATTTGCGAATCCTTGAAATCAGGTGGTTTATATTTTGAATGAGTACTTTGTACGGCGCACAGTGGTACCAAACGACCAATTTTGGGAAAAGAACGTTTAGGTAATTGAACCTTACTGATTTCGGGGTCATTTTTGAAGTATTTGTTTGTTCCGAGTCGAATGTGATCACTGCCAACTCGATAGTATAATTATTTTGGAAGATAAACGGGGTTTATATTACGAAAAGTTTGAAAAACAGGAAGTATTCAATTAAGTCATATTTTCCTCAATTTTTAGAGATATGTATATTTCAAAATGTATTTTCGAGTGCTTAGTTAAATAAATTAACAACCAATGTAATACTGTTAACTGTTCTCAACGTATTCCACTTAATAACAAGTTTCGCTTATAACGGATACATTTTGACAGTTTCACACGAGTCATTAGGTGGATCTCACTGTTACTTGCAACCACAAACTGTTCAACAACTCGCTGCAGAAAATAATAATGGTAAACTCGTTTTTCTGGAAATAATCGCATCAACTTCATTAGTCTGTGCACACATACGGCAGAGTACGGCGATGAAATTTATAGGACAGCAACTCCAATACATCCACTTTTAGGCAAAACTATGCGAAGAGGATAGCTAAGTACCGCTTTTTTTTCTACGCCAAAAAAACTAGTTTCAATACAGATATCTTCACGACCTAAATAAACCAAGTTCATGGTACATTTTGGCGAAAAAGAAAATTGTTTTAAAATCTACGTATAAGCATGAAACGTGCTGGGTAATACCAATTTTTAAGGAATGAAATAAGTGATATAAAATATTGTTTTACTTTTCACTAAATATTGTGAGATTTTTACTCGCTGAGAAACGGTCAAAGGTGTTTCGTGGTCAGAACTATTAATAACATGGAAAAGCAATATTAGAGCAGTATTCCACAAATAATTAGGTATAAAAAAATGTTAGTTCAAACGCGTTTGAACACCTTTAGCTTTGAGGGTTTTTTTCCGCTCTCGGCACCACTGTGCGGCGTAGGTCTGAAACAAAAAAACTCCGGCTCACAGGAACTGCGTCATCTTAGCGCGGTTCCCGAGTGCCATTAGAAAAGGAATAATACATAATTTCATTAAAATCAGCCAATTTTTTAGCCATCTAGACAGCGAACAAAAACACTAAATGAGATGAAGACAGTTAGCCGTTGAGGTGACGCGAAGTCAAAGGATGGGGGGGGGGAGAAAAAAAAGTCAGATCTTCAAGCAAAACTCTATATTGGACGTTTAGGGCTGCACTTTGGAAGAGCAGGTAAAGAAGGGCGGGTATGTCATAAATCAAACTACATCTACCTTTCCAGCAAATGAAATCTGCTATATCCTACTCCTGGGGTAATCTGCTATCCAAGAGCTTATCGCCATGGATGTGAAACCCTTACAATAAAATAAATAAATAATCTTCTATCCTTTTCTTTAAGAAATTTTATAATAGAGTTCTCTGTAAAAGGTTAAATGAGTTCTATTTAATACATATTTTCCAATTTCTATTAATAGTTATAATTTTAACTACTGGACTTTTCATACAAAAATTCATTTAATTACTCAAAAATATATTCCAATTTGAACCACCTCTACTTTCGTTATCTACAAGTTCTAAAACGTGAAATCTTTTAAACGGCACTTTCGGATTACGTCATTTGGTCGACGTCAGAAACAAGCTTCCTATCTAAAAAAATCCATTATAATGGTGTCCCTAACGTTCATGAAAATTTTTATTTTGGTAGGGATTTCTCTTACCCATATATTTCTAACAACAGTAAATTGATTCTCATATTACGTATCCTTTTTCACAGAAAAATACATTTTCCTAATAGAAGCGATAACAAAAAATTTCTATCCGGCACTTCCGGATTGTTTCATGAGGTCAACCTTATAAGCGGGGTTCCTCCCTATGAAGGGAGGGAGGAACCGCGGTAAAAACACATAGAATCATGAGGTTGGCAGCATTTAATTAAATTTTTTGGCTTCTTTCACGCCCATTAGTATTGTCATCTACATGCGATGTATATTCATATTTATCATTATTATTTCAATAATATTCATATATTCTTTATTTAATGCGTTTGTAAACTTTTATTTATTAATTTATTCGATTAGATGACGCAGTTCTTGCAAGTCGGTTTTCTTTATATCCGTTCCCTTGCTGAGTAATTCATATAGTCTACCCTTATCCTGCTGTATGAATGGATTGTTATTTTGAGTTTGTCTTTTGGAGGCGAGTAAGAGTAAATAGCTGAGTTATGACTGCCTGATACGAGTGAGTTCAGTTCGATGGCATTTATAATTATAGATGAGTTCCTCTATTAATAGCCATTATGGAAATCCGTACTCTAATAGTCCTCTTATCTCCGCTTAGCAGCTCTTTTTTAGTATTTGTGTTTTTACCTCAGTCTTAATTAACTACATAAAACTACAAGATTTAAATTATTATAAAATTGTGACCCCTTTATTTCTAAATCATTTATTTTAAAATTTGCGGAAGGTCATATGTATATTTAAAAACTTTATCTTCACATAATAAACTCTATATGTTTCGCGCCCATAGACACCTCTTCAGGAGCAACTTAGCATACTATAATTACAAATTATTTTAGCATTAACTAAGGAAGACCTTCCTTTAATTTTAATCAAATAAACTGTTTCTGGGTTCTTTTAAAAAAGGATATATCGGAGAACCTGGACAGCTTTTATTAAACAGGATAAAACAGCACGTTAAAACAATAGATAAGAATGACAATAGAACCGCTATAGTACACCATGGCATTTTTTTTATTATAATACAACGTTTACTAACATCTGCACAAATGATATAGAACATTGGTTAATTGTGATAAATAAAGACATTTTTGTGGTTTCATATAATGAGATTACAGTTTAAAAAAAAAAATTACATGCTTAAATTGAAAAAAAATAATAATAAAAATTTAAAAAAATCATAGCTAAAAGGATAAAAAAATAAAATAAAAACAATATTAAAAAAAATAAAATGATATAATATAATTGTTTAAATAGAACTTTGGAAGGAGCCATCATAATTGACACTTCCTAGTTGACCGCATTTATTTGTCCTTTAATTAAAAAGTTGATCAGAGGCCAATATCTCTTTAGCCTCCAAGGAGGATTTTCGGGGTGGGATTGAGAGGAGAGGGATTGAGCTCTGGGATTGGGATGAGCAGATAGTTTGGAGTGAAAGGTTAGGAATCGGGATTTAGACAGTTCATGGATGAAAGGGATATTGAGGTCATGATGGGTTTTATTGGAAACGTAAAAAGGGGCATTAACTATTTTGCGTAGGACTTTGGATTGGTATAGCCTGTATTCTCTGTATATTTGATCTTTTGGTTGTTCCCCACAGTTCAAGTCCGTACGTCCAAATAGGTCTGATGATATTTTTGTATATAATGAGTTAGTTCTGTGTTGTGAGTTTTGATGAAGGTCCCAATACGTCGTAAGAGTCCGTATCTCCTGTTCAGTTCCTGTCTTTTCAGTGCGATCACTACTAGACAGACCATGCAATAAAACAGACACACATTTCACTTTGAAAGTGTTAAAATATTGGATAAAGAGAAGAACCTTATAAAGAGGAAAATACAACAGAATATACATGTAATTAAAAATTGGGGGGAAAACAGTAAATAAAAAAAGGGAGATTATATATTTAAATAATATTTTTTCAATATAATTATCGAAATTTAGGGTTATAGATAAAAATCGTTTTTATTACTTTTAATTTTATTATATCATCCTTTTATTAACAAAAAAATTTCCTGGGATCGATCTAAACAAAACACTTATAATCAGCTGACTGATAACGGCCATATTCGTTTTACTTTATTAGTCTGGTCGTGGCCCTGCCTGCGGATGGTCTTCCTTAGTTAAGGCTAAAATTGTGTTTAAGTCCAGTATGTTAAGTTGCTCCTCAAGAGGCGTCTATGAACGCGAAACATGTAAAGCACAAAATAAAGTTTATTATTTGAAGATGAAGTGTTTAAATATACATATGAACTTCCGCCAATTTTGAAATAAATTTCAAGATTTAATGTTTCTAATTTTTTTTTAAATTGTACTAAGGGGGAACCGAACTTAAACAGATGTAAATTATCAATATTATTATTTTCCTGGTGTACACCTTACATTATATAAATAATATTACATTATATAATGTGTCCAGTTCGATTAAAAATTAAAAATAAACTAATATGCCACACTGAAAACTGATCGTATTTAGTGACTGCTTTTGAATCATTCCAAGGAGAATACTTTTTTTATTTTCTTAATCAAATAATAAACCAATGATTGATTCAAGGTAGGGATTGTCGGGGTTCGGTCACTGCTACTTAATAAAACTACATTTTATCATAAAAATGGTTTTATTGTGCCGACGTTTCGGCTTGAACTTCAAGCCTTCATCAGGGCTGTAAAAAACCAGTAGGACGGATGTAATACTGAAATATACACACACATATATATATATATATATATATATATATATATATATATATATATATATATATGCCTACATACACAAATACACATACATATATGGAAAAAGACAAAACATAAAATACTAGAACATAATATATAGAAGAACAATGTGCTCTAGAAGTGTTTGGATTATTAGGAAAACAGATATAAGAATAACAGATTACATATTAGATTAGATATAAGAATAACAATATGGGCTTACCGATGGGAAGATAGAGAACTATTCCTCACAAATGCGGGATCATTTCTGACAGTTAATACAGGGAAACATAGGAAGAAAGGAGTTGGTGAGGGGAGGGGGGGGGGGGGGGGGTTCTGGACCACCCAATGGGCAGAGAACATAGAAGATGAAAGAAAGAGCGGCGAAAGCGGCGAAGTACAGTAAGGGGTCATAAAGTCATAAAATGTTGTGTTAATGGAAAGGGAGGCAGGTATAAAGGGCTATATTGCAGGCGGTATATAGGATTAGGATGGAGTTTTTAATAAATGGAAGATGTTGGAGTAGGTAGAGGACATGACTTCTTTGTCAATTTTGTCATTAACTGGGTTATTTTCTAGGTGGATAAAAATTGATTCGGAAAGGAGGCGTTTGTCTTCGTTGGATTCAGTGGAAAGGATGGAGTATTGGTCAAAACCAAAGTCATGTCCGTCTGTGATGGCATGTCTAGTTAAAGCTGTCTTTATGTCTTTATTCCGTATATCGTTTTTGTGGTTGTTGATACCTTTTCTTACTGGGTTTTTAGTCTTGGGTAGTCTGTCTTGGGTAGTGGGGATGGGTTTAGGGTTATTAAACCCATCTTTTAATAACCCTAAACCCATCCCCACTACCCAAGACAATATTGTCCCTCAATTCAGAGGCCTCCCATATATCCCAAACCTCACAGAAAAAATCCAAAAATCCCTACGCGATACATTCCCCACTCTAAAACTAGGACTATCGACACAGAACAAACTGAAAAACTTACATACGACTCTTAAAGACCCTATCCCACAAAAAGACAGGACCAATGTAGTCTACAGAATCCCTTGCATCACACCCAACTGCAATAGTGCGTACATTGGACAGACTAAAAACCCAGTAAGAAAACATATCAACAACCACAAAAACGATATACGGAATAAAGACATAAAGACAGCTTTAACTAGACATGCCATCACAGACGGACATGACTTTGGTTTTGACCAATACTCCATCCTTTCCACTGAATCCAACGAAGACAAACGCCTCCTTTCCGAATCAATTTTTATCCACCTAGAAAATAACCCAGTTAATGACAAAATTGACAAAGAAGTCATGTCCTCTACCTACTCCAACATCTTCCATTTATTAAAAACTCCATCCTAATCCCATATACCGCCTGCAATATAGCCCTTTATACCTGCCTCCCTTTCCATTAACACAACATTTTATGACTTTATGACCCCTTACTGTACTTCGCCGCTTTCGCCGCTCTTTCTTTCATCTTCTATGTTCTCTGCCCATTGGGTGATCCAGAACCCCCCCCCCCCCTCACCAACTCCTTTCTTCCTATGTTTCCCTGTATTAACTGTCAGAAATGATCCCGCATTTGTGAGGAATAGTTCTCTATCTTCCCATCGGTAAGCCCATATTGTTATTCTTATATCTAATCTAATATGTAATCTGTTATTCTTATATCTGTTTTCCTAATAATCCAAACACTTCTAGAGCACATTGTTCTTCTATATATTATGTTCTAGTATTTTATGTTTTGTCTTTTTCCATATATGTATGTGTATTTTTGTATGTAGGCATATATATATATATATATATATATATATATATATATATATGTGTGTGTGTGTATATTTCAGTATTACATCCGTCCTACTGGTTTTTTACAGCCCTGATGAAGGCTTGAAGTTCAAGCCGAAACGTCGGCACAATAAAACCATTTTTATGATAAAATGTAGTTTTATTAAGTAGCAGTGACCGAACCCCGACAATCCCTACCTTGCATCATCTACGGTCAACGATCTCCTCTGAATGATTGATTCGTGTATTTTTTTTATTGTAAAACATATTTTTTAGCTACTTCTATTATATTCATGTTTTGTTTCTTCTGCTGTTCTTATTTCTGTACAAGATGTAGATAAACGAGTTTTAATGAAAGAAGAACATGCAGAAAATGTTTCAACTGAATCCCATGATTCTAAGTACCCAAACCAAGAACGGGATTCAAAAACTATTTTTTTAATTTTCTCGAAAACGGTTAAAGCTATCGCCTTAAAAATGGTTTCATTCGTTTTACTAGCCCAGGAAGCTTATAAAACGAGTACTTACAAGCATATGAACTCAAAAACGTAAGTGTTACGATTTTTTTTTTGCACGAATTTCGCCTCAAACGCCATCTTCCAGTGGGCGGATTTTGCTGGTTAACGAACTTGACCTTTAAAATTGGACGACGGATTTTTGTACCAAATTTCATCAAAACCGTACCATTAGGGACGCCAGAAATCCGCGAACAGACAAATATATATACACACACAAATTTTAACCACCGTTATTTCCGGTCTCTAGGGGTTCTGAAACGCGAACTTTTCTAGTCGGCACTTCCGGATTGTTTAATGAGATCAACCTTATAAGCGGGGTTCCTCCCTATGAAGGGAGGGAGGAACCGCGCTAAAAGAAGCAGAAATGATTGCACATCCGTGAAGCATAGTTCTCCTTCTTCTCATCGCCCTGATGAAGGCTTGAAATTCAAGCCGAAACGTTGACAAAAAATAAAACTCATTTTCATTAATCATTAATAATTCTAAAAACCAGCTAAGGTGATTCAGTATCACAATCCCACTTCTTTAGCAAACGTCTTATTTACGGATGAAAAAGGAAATTAACTAAAAGTGTGACGTAATTCTTATATCTTAGTTTTGAGGAGTTTTCAGGTCAGACTGACATCAGACAGGAAATCAACACACTGTTATGCTAAACAAATAGCCGCAAAAGCGTAACATTAATGGTCAGCGTAAAGATAATCCTGTTCTCATTCACCAGTTCATTAATAAACGCTGGTGTTGACATAAGCTTAAAATACGCTGAGTAAATATTCCATTTATTTATGGCTCAGGGAGGCCTGTTGTTTTAGTTCGTAGGATACAAATTGTAATGTAAAAAATATATATTTACAAAGGAAACATTGTTCCTATATATTAAAAATGATATCCAAGAGCGTTTTTGTGGCAGAAACATTTTTAAATGTGACGACGATATCATATACGGATATGTAACATACCACCATTTTTGGGCGGAGATGAATTCAAAAGTACCATTCAACTCATTCGATTTCAAAGTAAAAAAAATATTTAAAAAAAGTCCGACTACCATGCATTTGTATGCAACTATACTTTCAATGCCTGTGGGTTTGGGTGGCTTTATATATATATATATATATATATATATATATATATATATATATATATATATAAATATATATTTATTTATTTATTCATTTATTTATTTATAAATCATTCCCGTAGAAGTCCACGAGAGCCCTGAGGGGCACATACTATAGAGGTATCTGATTCAAGACCATACGGCACACTAGGGAAATAGTGTGGTCAGTACTATGCTCCGGCCGCCTGATTTTCCACTTGCTGCTTTGACTACTAGGGTAATTAGCACCAAGGTACCCATTAATAAATTATTTACAGGCTCGCTTGGCGTAGGGATGATCAGGGAGGCCGAATCCAACCCATGAACGAAGAGCCAGAAGATAAAAATCTTTAGTGCTTGCTTTTGTATTCATTTTTTGCGGACACGATGAGATTTATATAAAACATCCGTTTTTTTGTTAGTTTTTTTTTCAACTCTAGAAGAATTTTGTATACCACACCAAATTGAATGGGAATCTAAAAATATTTTGATCCTCTGAATTCAATCCCGAAACTTTATCCTCGAGTTCAATTATTTTTATTTATTTTTCGCCCTGAATGAAAATCATTTTACCTTGTCTTATTTCTTCTCAAGGATTTATTAGGATTCTCTTTGTCCCAAACAAACAAACCCCACGTATTTTAGTTATATCATCATATATACATGTATATATATATATATATATATATATATATATATATATATATATTTGGGGGCGAGGTTAGCTCAGTGGTAGAGCACTCGACTAATGAACTGGAGGACCCAACTTCAAGGCGTGCAGTAAAGATTTTTTCTTCTAGTGTCATCGTTCGAGGGTTGGATTTTGGGACCTAGATCTAACCGTCGAATTATTGCATTGATTAAGAACAGCTGAAAGGAGCTATCCGCGGCCAGACTACATGAAGCTGTTCGGTGTGCAGTCCGAAGGTACCGGAAACCGGAAGCACTGGCTATGGTGCGGGATCCGATAGCAACAGTACCATAGCTCCGCTTCCATGAGTACAGACCTCTTACCTGCAACACACCGCTTATACACATTTCAGGAGAAGATGCCGCCTGGATTGAATATGTTTGGGCCAGTGTTTTGTAGTCTGGCGATTCGAGCTATAGGGAGGAGTTCGATTGAGGAGTTGGCCAGATGAGGAACATGCTGAGTGAAATGTAGCGGGAAGATTGTAGTACCAATGAATGCTAGTCTATATGATTAGAGGCAATGATTGGCCTAACTAAGTCCTCTCTCTGTCAAAAGGAATACTAGACCACACAATCTTAGCAATGTCTTGAAATGAATAAATAGATACATGAAGGTAATGTCATGACATACGGATTCTGGAAAGTCGACAATTCTAGCTTCAAACATTTTACTCTTTAGTTAGTTCCTGATCGGTGCGACTCCTTATTGATTAAAATTTAATTCTTCTTGAGACAGAATATAAAATGGGGTGGAGCCTTGTTTTATAGTTAGTCAATAATGACGCCGCCACTCCTGGGTTATCACCTACCTCTTGCAAAACAACCGACTGGCTTTTTACTCAAACAGTCAGCCAAATTTATATATATACATATATATATATATATATATATATATATATATATATATATATATATATGTGTGTGTGTGTTTTCTGCAACTCGGCTTCTTTCTCCAGCGGTCTTGCTCCTCCTTCCATCGCAATATTTCGCCGGATTCCTCTCCGGCTTCTTCTCGCAGTCACTCAAATATTGCGATGAAAGGAGGAGCAAGACCGCTGGAGAAAGAAGCCAAGTTGCAGAAAACACATCTAATTCCCAGCGAAGCAGCTTAAAAGTAAACATATAATATATATATATATATATATATATATATATATATATATATATATATATATATATATATATATATATATCCATTCTCACCTCCTCAGTACTTTATTTATATTGTTTTATCAGAATTAATAAATAAAAATTTACCAGGCTTAAGCCAATTTAATTTATCGACATATTAAAAGAAGCAGCATCTAATAATAACAAAAATTCTCAAATGTTTGTTGTTAGAACACTCTGAAGGAATTTGGATTTTGGAGTTGCATTCATGAAACTATTTTTGAAAACCAGATATATTCAGAAAACCATATATATATATATATATATATATATATATATATATATATATATATATATATATATATATATGCGTGTGTTTGGACGATACAGGCCAGAGTTTTTGTTTTTTCGCCACAAAAATAGCTATATAGTATTCCCCTAGCAAACGATTGTTCGACTTCGTTAACCAACGAAATCGGTCCTTCTGGTGGGGGGGGGGGGGGTTCACCGGACCGAAATTAATAATTTACTTATACCAGTTGTAAATTATGTTGTATTGTAACGGAACTTGATATACGTCCTTGGTATCTAAAAAGATAGAAATTTTCTAATAATGAACTAAATCGGTCAATCAGAAGGGACGGTTTACTGTGTACAATATTTGAATATAATGAATCCGCGAAACGTAGGTTGGCAAAGCTGTTCACTATTTAGGCTTCGTATGATAGAGTTTTCTCTTATTAGGCAATATTCGTGTGCAATTGATGATCATTTATCACATATTAAACTCCAAATTCACTGATGATGTCTTTATTCTACTTCGAATGTCAATTTTACGTTTCTAAATTGACATTGTAGGTCGATGATGAAAATAGAACAAGTGAGGGCATATTCAACAATACCCATCATAAAGTGGCATTAATATCACTTTTCTGCAAAAAAAAAACTTTTCTCCCCTCCCTTGAACAATTTTGCCTGTTTCTCATGTTTTCAGGTGTTCAGGAATCTGAACTCAGAAAAATTCTATCACCCTCTGATTTTGAGAGAAAAGAGGAGAAACTTGGAAAAAATGAAAAATTGTATTTGAAAATTATTGTCTTTATTATAACAGATTTTTTTTTCTTTTTCAACGGTAAAATATAATTAATTGAATCCTGCATGCTATCAGGTATAATACTAGATATGACACAACTCAAAAAATATACACACATCGTCAATGAGTATTTTTTTTTCTTTTGTACTCTTCCTCCTCTGTCTCCCGCTCCAGTGTCCAGCAGTAATCCGCCAGCATCTTCTCATTCCATTTGCCAGTATATCTTTTTTCCATTCTGGATATGTCTTGGTTCAATCGTTTTCCATGTTCGTCCGAAACTGCACCCAAATTTGGGGCGAAAAAGTCTAGGTGACTATGAAGGAAATGTATTTTTAAGGACATATTGCATCCCAATGTTTTATATGAAGTAAGCAGTTCTTGGACTATTTTTCGGTAGTCTCTAGATTTTTCGTTTCCCAAAAACTTAGCACATACCTCTCGAAAAGCAATCCAAGCCTTTTTCTCAGTAGTATTTAACTTTGCTTCAAAAGTGAGGTCCTTGAGTAGATGTCGAATTTGGGGTCCTACGAAAATTCCCTCCTTTATCTTAGCATCGCTGAGATGCGGAAATTTTTGTTTTAAGTACATGAAACCTTCTCCTTCCTTGTCCATCGCTTTTACGAAGTTTTTCATTAGCCCCAATTTTATGTGGAGTGGGGGTAAAATTATTTGGTTTTTGTCCACTAATGGAGGATTGGTAATGTTTTTTTCGCCTACTTTTTCCTTACGCTCTGGCCATTTTTTTACGACATAATGGTCTCCTCTTTTTCTGCTGTCCCATTCGCACAAAAAACAACAAAATTTAGTGTAACCTCCTTGGAGTCCTGTAAGCATGGCTAGCACTTTAAGATCTGCACAAATGCGCCATTTGTACTCATGGTACTTGATTTTTTTGTAGAAGTATCTTCATGTTGTCATAGGTTTCTTTCATGTGGACCGAATGAGCTACTGGGATAGATGGATGTTTGTTTCCATTATGAAGGAGTACTCCTTTTAAACTAAACTTGGAGCTGTCAATGAATAGTCTCCATTCCTCTGGATTGGTTGGCAGATCAAGTTCCTGGAGCAAATGAAATACATCATTGCATAATACAAGATTTTCTTCCATCGAGAAAAAGCATAGAACTCCTGATTCCCGTTTTCTGAAGAAAGATATATTCACGCCTCCTTCCAAGAGATTCCATTGTTGCAACCTTGACCCAAGCAGCTGAGCTTTTGATTTTGGGAGATCTAAATCACGAACAAGATCATTCAATCGCCTCTGATTTATGAGCTGTGGCTGAGTTTCAGAGGGGCTGGACGAACTTGAAATTTCTTCTTGTTGACTGGTTTCAACCTGGAACCAGTCAACAAGAAGAAATTTCAAGTTTGTGGGATGGGCATGGAGGCATCATGTGGAGCTGGTCTCATGGCAGAGGGGATGTTGGAATAAACAATTTTCTTTTTGCTCTCGAACGAGAAACGTTTGATTGTGGTCATGCAAAAATAGCAATCGGTCACGTGATTTGTAGGTTCTCGCCATATCATGGGAACTGCAAATGGCATTGACTTATGTATCCCATTTAGCCAACCAGTCAGAGAACGTGAGCATGAACTACAGCATATTTTAGGAGCCCAGGATTTGTCCTGATCACTTACTTTACATCCAAAGTATAACTCGTATGCCTTCTTCACCAGCGGAGTCAGAGGTTTCTGAGTGGACTTGAATGTGACTTCACCACAAACATAGCAAAAGGAATCAGGCTTATTTATACACTGTCGTGACATTACAGAGAAAAAGTGAACTGTTCCCAGAACAATGATAGGACAACTGAATATCCAAATAAGTGCGTTTAGCGAAAGCCTCAAGAGTACTGATCAAATCCTAGAAGAAAATGACAAGAGAGGGGCTGAGTGGTAAGGGGGGAGTTGGGGTATTGAGGGTGAAAGGGGGGCAGGTAAGGATTTGAATGAAAAGGATACCACCATAAAAGAGACAGGAAGGTCATTCCCCTAAAGATCCAGGTAGAGACCAAATCCCTGCCTCAAGATCAAAAACTGAAAAAACACTTTTAGCCATATTTCTTCAACCACTTGTAATATTCCCATTAATTTTTTTTTCGTTCAAATATACTTCATTGCGCTCAAAATCATCGGGCTTTTGAATTTTTTTCACTATGTTTTGATGCCAAAAAAAATTCGTCAAATTTACAAAAAACTCACATTTTTGGACAAAAAAAATAGAATATCTCAAGAAACTGTGCGTGATAGAAAGAATCTGACTTCAAATTCGTGTTCAGCACATTTGAAAACAGTAAGAAAGCATGTTTTGGTTTGAAGGAGGATTTTCGTACAGAACAGTGTATTTAATGTAAACGTTTTCCTGTTATTTATATAATTATATTTTATAATTTAGTAATTATTCCCTACGTTTTAGTTTTTCCTTGTAGGTTTACTTACACAGTTTATGTATAAATAATGTGATCCTAAGTTAGAAATTCTATTTAAATTCAGATGGAAAAGCATAATCCCCAAAAAAACATCAATGTGAAATAGAGGCCAAGTTCCTCCCCCCACAAAGAAACACTCCCTTCCCCATAAATATCCCCTCCTAAAACCCCCCAAAACGCCTAACCATCCTACACTCCAAAAAAGTAGTATGAGTTAGTGTATTAAGTGCACCATATTTTCAACCAAAAATATTTGCCAATACAAGAGATGATACAAGAAAGAAATGTCCAAGTTCATTACTTGGAAGACCTCATAGTTACTTACTAAGAACAGTAAAGACACTTCAACTGACCTTTAAAAACAACAATAAAAATACTTATATCCAGTTACTAAAATATCACTTTCCTCATACAGGTATATTCTTAAACTTGGCAATGTTTTATTTGTGCCGAAATTATCTTTAGAGAGAAAACTAAACATTGCCAAGTTTAAGAATATTTTGTTTGAGGAAAGTGATATTTTAATAACTGGATATAAGTATTCTTATTGTTAAAGAATCAATAGGGAAAGTGTAGAAGGCCTTCAAGAAAAAGATAAGAACTAAGACGGTACATTTTGGGTTTGTGATCCTAATCTTCGCAATTTAGATGACTCGACTTTGAAAAACTTAGTATCTGCTTTCAAGTATATTATGCAGTTAACCCCTACGACTTTATTTACTACATTTAAGAAAGAAGTCACAACTGTTGTTGTTATGATGCGTTGAAATGTTTCATAAAACATCAAATATAGGGTCTCCTTACCAAGAAGATTCATTTGATACCCCACGTGATGGGTTTCAGAAGGAATGATGGCTTTCCGATGGAACAAAAAGTACAAACCGTCATAGGTAATATGTCACTCCCGTATCAAGACCTACCTGCGTGCCAAGTTTGGTCAAAATAGGCCAAACGGTGTGAATTTGTATAAGGAACAAACATACAGACAGACAGCTGATAGACTTGCGGTGAAAATCTTGAAACACATTTTCACAGCATGCAGAGCTTACTAAGTCGTTCGGAACCAAATGGGCTTTCGTGGTCCTCTAGGTGATGAACTTGGAGATGACCTTATTAGTGCCAAAGTTGAGATTCTTGAGAACTAAAGATCTTTTAAGAGTTTTTTCTCCCTCCATCCATAAGGAGGTATTCCGCTTATGAGGTTGACCTCATAACGCAATGCGAAAAAGTCGTTTTTCAGAACCCATTGATCACGAAAAGAACAGTGGTTCAAATTTGTATGTGTATATATATTTGTCTGTTCGTTCCCTCAGAGGCTCAAAAATGGTCGGATTTTGATGAAATTTGGTGGAAAAAAAACGTTGTCTAACTCAAAACTACGTGTCCACTAACAATCATAATCTGCTTACCGGAACACAGTGTGATAGGCGAAATTAGAGCGACAAAAATTGTTGCACTTACCGTTTTTTATTTGTAGGCTTCAAGGTATACTTTTTATGTGTTTAACGTAGAAAAATTAATAAAACCATTTATAAGGCGATATCTGTAACTAATTTTTGGTTTCGGTACTTAGAAATGCGTGGTTGGTGGTGGTTAACTATTTTTTGTCTAGTTTCAACCCCCCCCCCTCCCTCCCCCACCGGGGTATTGTCACTAACTGTATAAAAGAGTTATTTTTAGTAATCACCAAGGAGATACCGTAGCCTGATACATAGGAAGAGTTTATGGTGGCGTATCGTGTTGTAGAAGCGTTGCTGGAGTATACCCGCATATCCAACACCTGCTCGGTCAGCTGGGCACTAGTAATAATCCTTAATAACACTCTGCTGTAAATTGATTCAGATAAAATACACGTCAAAACTTTTAAGGATAGAAGTCAATATTAATCGTCCTTCTCAATCCTTGCGGAGAGGCGAACCTACAACACCATGAAGCATTGATTCCATTTTAATTCAACCTACCAGCAGAATTCTATGTTTATTTTGTTTTTTATTAATTTATTTTGAATTTACAACAATGTATAAACTACATTTCCGGTAAAATATTTAAATATACATTGACATGAATGTAACCCCACTAGATGGATATGCTTTTTATTTCATATTAATTGTATTTTCCAGAGTTGGTCTCTAGGCCACTTGCGTTTCAGTCGGCGAATGGAGTTGAGAGGGATGTGTTGGGAGGATAGAGAGTTTATTAAGGATTTAGGATGGCCGCGTAGGTTCGAATGGAACTGGTGGTAGTCTAAAGGATGAATAAAAGGGATATTAAGGTCCTTATGAAAGGTAAAATCGGGGACATAAAACGGAGTATCGGTCATTTTTCGGAGAATTTTGGACTGCATGGATTGGATTTTATAGGAGCTGGAAGGCATTGTGGAACCCCAGAGTCCTATATTTAAAAAAAGGGGAATGTCATATGTATTAAAAACGCTCAAGCTTCCTACTGAACACGTTACTATATGCTCTACATGTTTCACGTCATTCAACACCTATTCGGGAGCAATATTTACATGTATATTCGAGCCTTCACCTAGGATGGCCAACCAAAATTGGGACAATTCCAAGAATTCTAATTAACAAATACTAAAAGTAAGTATAGTTGTTTCTAAAATGTGATAACTTGGTTAGTTTATTTAGCCTTATAGAACAAACAACTTCTAGTTTATCATTGTTCAATTTTGTTTTGTCCTATATGTTCGGTTTGCTGCCCAATAATGTGTTGGTGTTGTTTGTGAATTTTGTATAAATATTTTCCTCTAATTTTTCTTCTCTGTATTTTTTTCTCAAATTAAGTATATATATATATATATATATATATATATATATATATATATATATATATATATATATATATATACGCGGTGTTTGCGGAAAAAAGTACATAGTATGTCAAAAAATGAGTTTTGACATAACGATAGTTTCGGACACTTGAAAGCATGCTCTTTCAGGTCAACTTCGTCAAACTTGGGAATAAAATTATATTACGCCTTTTTTTGGTAATCTTATGCTCAGAACCATTCGCTGACAAAAGGTACATAGTGAGTAATTTCAAACATATACAACAACTAGCTGAGCCCATCCGGGTGGAAGAGTGACTTTAGGTAGCATTTTTTGTATAAATCTTTTGGTTTATTTCGGATTATAAACACTGTCGGTTAAATATTTAAAAAACTCTACTTCACAGTAATGCTTCTCTATACGCGATATTAGGCGTATAGCTATCGGGGTTTAAAGCATATAGGCTGCTAAAGGATTCCTAACACGTGACTGAGCCACATAAAGCTGACCGAGCGAAAAACAGCCAATACTTAGATCCACAGCCACAACTTTTAGGGTCTCACCTTGGGCTTTATTAATTGTCATCGCAAAAACATAGGCTCGTGCGCGAAACATACCGTACTCGAAGACAGATAGGAGATATTGAAGAAAGAGTAGATAGGTATAGGTAGTTTATCAAATGACGTGATTCTTTACATTAGCAGAACAGATTCACATGAAACAAACACCAAATGTTAAGTGAAGCTTGCCACAATATATTAGTGAAAACCACATCTAAATGGGATAAGGCGTTTCTGAGATTAGCGTGACGCGTAACGCACAGACAAAAATTCTAACAATCATTGTTTTGGGTGCTATGCCGTTAATAAAGGCACCAAATAATATTCTTTCTCTTATATCTTCCATGTATGGACAGCGATCCGTTACATTTTTATTACATGTATAGATTTACAACAGGAAACATTTTTTTCTTTTTTAGCGCGGTTCCTCCCTCCCTTCATAGGGAGGAACCCCGCTTATAAGGTTGATCTCATGAAACAATCCGGAAGTGCCGACTAGAAAATTTCGCGTTTCAGAACCCCTAGAGACCGAAAATAACGGTGGTTAAAATTTGTATATCTATCTATATATATATATATATATATATATATATATATATATATATATATATATATATATATATATATATATGTATATATATATTTGTCTGTTCGCGGATTTCTGGCGTCCCTAATGGTCCGATTTTGATGAAATTTGGTACAAAAATCCGTCGTCCAATTTTAAAGGTCAAGTTCGTTAACCAGCAAAATCCGCCCACTGAAAGATGGTGTTTGAGGCGAAATTCGTGCAAAACAAATCGTAACACTTACGTTTTTGAGTTCATATGCTTGTAAGTACTCGTTTTATAAGCTTCCTGGGCTAGTAAAACGAATGAAACCATTTTTAAGGCGATAGCTTTAACCGTTTCTGAGAAAATCGGAAAAAAGTTGTTAAATCAAGTTTTTGGTTTGTTACTTAGAATCATGGGATTCAGTTGAAACATTTTTTGCATGTTTGAATTTCATCAAAACTAACATGTTAAACTTTTGGTTACGTTTGGAGTTAAAGAAGGGCTAGAATAAAATATTTTATAAACAGACATGAAAAGTTTTGGGTACTCCGTATAATTTCATTAATATCTCGAACCAGGTTGGGAAATCGTGATAAGTGGATAGAGATTATTTGAAAGCTTTATAAATTCTCTACAAAAAAGATTCTGAAACAATTTTTGATTAGGTGATGTCAATCGGAGAAATAAGTGCTTAAACTTTGAAGTAATTGATTTCGTTTGATCGAACGGTTCTTTTTGTCTGTTTTTATTCCTTGTTATTTTTTAATTGCTTATAGTTGGATAATGTATTTGACAATAAAACAGATTAGGTAAAATTAGAAAAACAATTCATTGTTAGAAATATATCTTGCCAAGAGAAAGAGATTCGATGACGTCTTTTGAATATTTTCAATTGCCTTCATGCTGTTGGTTTTTTTATTTTATTTTTTAATTGATTTTATTTGTAGAATTGTTACTATAGTAAAAGAACACAGGAATATGTGAAAAATGTTGATATTTTCTAATGCATTGAAAGGTATGAAATGAAGTATCGGTAGAAAAGGATTCTAGGGTCTGTCGGACCCGACCAGGTAAAGCCATAAAACCCTTTGAACAAAGGCCAAGGAAAATATTATCTGTTACTATTCTAAGCTTTTCAAATGACAATAGGGATATGATCAGGAACCGCGCTAAGATGATGCAGTTCCTGCGAGTCGGACTTTTTTTTTATTTGTTTCGCCTACTTTACATTGAAGAGCGGTTCAGAGTGTCTGAATTCAAAATTAGGCGTGTACATAGTAGTAAATACACTGCGAAACATTAAACACGTTTTTCACACACAAACACGCACACACACACACACACACACACACACACATATATATATATATATATATATATATATATCATATATTCTGTTGAAATGTTTGTTATTTTTATATATTTCGATTATTTTATGTATTTATCTACTACGGAAGACTATTTTATTTACTACGGAAGACGGTTTATTTTAGTCTTTAATCTTAAAAAAATTATTATGCATATCTTTTCTATGAAATAAATTTATATTCATGCATTTAGATGAAATATATATGAGCTACAAATTAATTAATAAAAGATTACTGTAATATTCTTTTCTTTTGTTTTCCAGAATTATTCACGAAAGCGGTTTCACACCAGAAGACTTCAAACAGTACAGGCCTGTAGTCTACAGCAACACAATACAATCTCTAGTCGCTATTCTTAGAGCTATGCCAAATCTCGGAATACCATTTACGAACAATGAGAGGGAGGTGAGTGAAATAATTATCATAAATCATATAAATATTGCTTACATGAACTATTTCTGTAAGGGGAATATTTATAAATATATATATTGTTCAAATTTCCTCTAGTACCTTAGAAAGAACAACTAAACCGATGAGTAGGGAAAAGAAAATCCGAAACCCACAAAACTAAGACTATTATTTCTTTTGGTCTAGATTATAGATTTGCGTCCTATACGTAATTTTTTAAAGTGTCATTGAATTGTCCAAGACAAATTGCGAAATCGTAATGAAACAGCGAAACTTTCTCCTATCAACAATAGACGTCGAAAGTTATATTTTTAATTGGTTTACGCAGACGAATTTATAAAAACATGGCGTAGTTGAAGATATTATTTTGTAAAATATATGTTCAAAACTCGATATCTAAATCTAAATCGATATCTATCACACGGAGGTGTCGATTTTTAAATCTAAATTGTCAGTTGACGATATTACTGTAATTTTAGGAGCAAAATGTACTACAATCTTTGGCGAAGTGTTTATTCTTTTTGCACACATCTTGAAGGAATGAAAGAACCTTTGGCTGCTGAATTATATCCAAAATTAGAAGACATCCAAAGGAAATTAGATTTAGTTTGGAGCGGAAATATCATTGTTGTCTATCAGTTGCAACAATGATGAGTGTGAAATTGAAAAAAATAATTGTAGACGATCGTATGAGAAAATATTTTTCCTCGACCAAAAATCTGTTTTACAGACAAAAAAAGTCCGATTCGCAGGAACTGCGTCATCTTAGCGCGGTTCCGTTCTTATCTCTAGTGTTTATGAAGGCATAGAATAGAAACAGTTATTACTTTGTTTAGATCAATAGCGAAACACCTGTCCAAATGAAATCTCAAACAAACCAGTCTTGAAAGGTCTTGATTTACAATCTTACCTGTATGGGTCAGCTATCCCATAAGTCGGGCAGAAAGGCCTCCGCTCAGAGGCATTTGGAAAGCCTTGGGATCTCTCTCTTTGAACGCTAAATTTTTAAAAATAAATTGATCTTCTTATTTTACTTAATCTGTTTTATTGTCAAATACATTATCTGACTATAAGCAGTTTAAAAATAACAAGGAATAAAACAGACAAAAAGAACAGTTCGAATAAGCGAAATCAATTACTTTAAAGTTTTAAGCACTTATTTCTCCGATTGACATCGCCTAATCAAAAATTGTTTCAGAATCTTTTTTGTAGAGAATTTATAAAGCTTTCAAATAATCTCTATCCACTTATCACGATTTCCCAACCTGGTTCGAGATATTAATGAAATTATACGGAGTACCCAAAACTTTTCATGTCTGTTTATAAAATATTTTATTCTAGCCCTTCTTTAACTCCAAACGTAACAAAAATTTCAATATATTAGTTTTAATGAAAGTAGAACATGCAGAAAATGTTTCAACTGAATCCCATAATTCTAAGTACCAAAATCAAAGACAAAAAGAACAGTTCGAATAAGCGAAATCAATTACTTTAATGTTTTAAGCTCTTTTTTCTCCGATTGACATCGCCTAATCAAAACTTTCATCAGAACCATTTTTGTAGAGCATTTAGTGCGCTTTCTAATGGTCATCTTCCGTTTCCCAAGATTCTCAACCTTTTTCGAGATATTAAGGAAAGTATACAAAGTTACCAAAACTTTTTATGTCTGTTAATAAAATATTTTTTTCTAACCCTTCCTAAACTCCAAACGTAACAAAAATTTCAACATATTAGTTTTAATGAAAGTAGAACATGCAGAAAATGTTTCAACTGACTCCCATGATTCTAAGTACCCAAACCAAAAACGGTATTCAAAAACTATTTTTCCAATTTTCTCGAAAACGGTTAAAGGTATCGCCTTGAAAATGGTTTCGTTCGTTTTCCTAGCCCAAGAAGCCTATAAAACGAGTACTTACAAGCTTATGAACTCAAAAACGTAAGCGTTACGATTTTTTTTTTGCGCGAATTTCGCCCCAAACGCCATCTTCCAGTGGGCGGATTCTGCTGGTTAACGAACTTGACCTTTTAAATTGGACGACGGATTTTTGTACCAAATTTCATCACAATCGGACCATTAGGGAAGCCAGAAATGAGCGAACAGACAAATATATATATATATATATATATATATATATATATACATATACATATATATATATATATATACATATACATATATATATATATACATATATATATATATATATATATATATACATATATATATATACATATATATATATATATATACATATATATATATATATATATATATATATATATACAAATTTTAACCACCGTTATTTTCGCTCTCTAGGGGTCCTGAAACGCGAATTTTCTAGTCGGCACTTCCGGATTGTTTCATTGTATCAACCTTATAAGCGGGGTTCCTCCCTATGGGGGAGGGAGGAACCGCGCTAAAAATGTAATTTTAAAGAATGTAACAACTGTAAAACATGAGGCAGTGAATATAAAGAAGATGTCTATGGGTGATTTTTTTTTTTTTTTTTTTTTTTTTTTTTTTTTTTTTACGTCGCATCTACATGTACGACATCCAGGGCGCAGCAAGGAATCGAGCCCACCATCTCCCACTTATGAATCCAAGGCGCTAGCCACTAGACCACGGGAGCCCCCTTTATCTACTATTAAAAAAAATATTGATGGACAAAAAAACAGCAAGCATTTTTGAATGTTTATTGTCAATAAAAGACACTGACCATTCGTTTTTCGCCACAGAAGTTTTGAAATGCACACGGATACCAGTGTCTGTCAACTCCGAAAGATTTTTGTAATGACTGACAAAAGAACAAATTTAACGCTAACTAACATAGATTTGTTGTCTTCTTTTGCATTTAAAAATAAATTTAGTAAATAATGAAAGAACTGTAGACAGTGAAGAAAAAATGACCATGCCATTGACTAAAATGTTGAATTGTGCTTTATTTACACTATTTCAAAATTTCCTATAAATGCCCACTAATTGTTTTAATAACCTATTGCTACATCAGTGCGGATTTTTTCTGGTTAACGAATTGTGCCTTCCGCTTTTGAATGAAGTATTTCTGGGTCAAGTGTCTTCAGAACCGGGCCACGTTCTGCAGAACCGGTGCACCGGCGTAATGCATAATATATAAGTACAAATATTTAGGTTTCGGTTTATGATTTGTAGAAATTTGCGGTGAGCATTTTCTAATTGCGTCTTCGTGTCGGCTTCATAAAAACGTTTTCGATAGCGTTTGAGGAAGCACCCTAAGATCTGCAATATCAGGCGTAAATTAACTACGTATTTACCGCCGCGTCTCCTTACAGCGTTGCACGAAGAATGTTTGGCCGTCCGGGTCGAGGTGAGGTTACTCTTTATGAATGTCGGATCTGCTGAACCCTGAGCAAATACTCGTCAATTAGTCCTCGTGAAGCGTCCTTACGGTATATTCCCTGCCTGATTGGCATTCATTAGACCAACTACGTGGGCACAAACTATCCTCATTCCTCAATAGTCAAGAACTCTCGGAGACAGTTGCACCAGAAGAGACGGGTCAAGCACCTATAATTAGTTGTTCGTAAGTGCACTTCGTGTCTTTCGTTTCTTCGTAAGTGGAAGTGTCGATTAGAAAATTTCATGTTTGATGTGTTTATATATATATATATACATATATGACGGATGAAAAAGTTCGATTTATCCAAAATTCGAATTAAAAATTGTTTTGAAAATAAAGGGCTAAAAATCGAACTTCACATTTTCACACAGTTTTTAATTAAAAGAAAAACAAAAATTACACAAATAAATGATTAAGTACATAAGAAATAAATAACTTTCCGAAAAAATGAAAAATAAAAGTCTATTGTTTTTTAAAAAAAGTCTGAAATTTTTGGTTGCTTTATGGCTGCAGCCCCCCCCCCCCGAAATTTTGATTTGATGGTAAAAACTTGTCTTAAAACCCTTAAAAATAAATTAAATAAGATAACTTAGTTCATAAAAAATATTTTATTTTACGTCTAATAGCGTTTTAGTTGCCTAAAACTATTCCAAGCTCTAAATTTTTAGTATTCCATACCCCGGAAATAGTCTCAGAGCCCCCCCGAAATTTTCCCAGCCCCTCCTGAAATTATTTCTTATATACGCCCTTGGCCTTTTTTAAGTAGGAGATCACAAAAGATTCTAAAACATTTAACGATTTAAAAACATTCTCACCGACATCATTCTTTCATTCTATAAATCGTCTTAATTCCTTTATATAAAACAGTGATCTGACTCGACTCGGAACGGGCACTTCCTGGGTTACTGTAGACTCATTTTCATCACATAATTTATCCTCTTCATCATCATTCAAGAGCACCCTACATCTTCGACATTAAAGAAATCTTCAAAGGTTATCCGACAGTCTGGAACGACATCTTCCACTGGTTGCAAATCATCAACAGTTTTGATGCGACTTATTCCAATTTCGTTTGATTTTAAAAATCCAGCTTTTTTTAAAGCATTTACCCGATGGGGGAATATTTTGACATGATTTAAGATCGACCGCCTCTCTGCCCACTTCCCATTGGAGGTTCAGACTCGTAAAAAATTCGAATTATCAAACGTTTTATTCGAATTAACCACGATTATTTTTTTTACATTGTTTATGCTCTAGATTCTAGGGACCGAGAGAAATATTCGAATTAAAGGCGATTTCGATTTATTGAAGTTCGAATTATCCTTGTTCCACTGTATATATATATATATATATATATATATATTTGTCTGTTCACTTTCTTACCGGTTCGAAAATGGTCCGATTTTGGTGAAATTTTGTGAAAAAAATCGTTCCCCTATTTTGAAAGGTCAATTTCGTTAACCAGCAGAATCCGTCCACCGGAACATAGTTATTGGAGCTAAATTCGCGCGAAAAAAATCGGAACGCTTACGTTTTCGAGTTAATTTGCTTGCAGGTACAATATTAACCCATACCCGGTCGAACCTAAGGAAGGCAACGACCGACAGAGTGACAAACACTTTACCTGCACGACCCTTTGCACATAGTACAGACAAACAAATTATCTAGACGACCCGTACCGACGTAAACAACTTACTTACCCTCAGTAAATATTCCAACATTACAAACCAGACTCAGTACTACCTCAATAAGTATGACAACAGTATATTTACTGGCAGTATATTTACTAACCTCTTATGATATTTACAAAAGTCCTACTCCCCCCCCCGATCTTAATGTTCCTTTAAATATTTTCTTCTGATCCAAATATCGGTTTCTTAATCACACACTCCTACAACCCTTTATTTCTAAACTATACTCATTAAATGTGGCTTGGTTTAGACGTACCAAAAGATTGTGGTTCTTTATAATCGCTACAGTACTAAAGGAATGTCATGTTTTGATTAAAAGAGTTTTTTAAAAATGTGTACAGAAGCTCACGACGCGAAGAAGTCATATTAGCAAGACTACGTATCCCCCACAGTCGTGTGACTCACGAGTACCTGATGACTAGAGCCCGGAAGTTAGGCATTTATTTTTGGGTGAAATAGGCAGGCAAAAAGGCACTTAAAATACTGAAAATAGGACGTTCTGTAATTAAAATAGGCATTTATTAGGAGTGAAGGCAAAGAGGAACCTTACTCATTAATGATGAAAAAATGTATTTTAAATACTCATTCATTTCTTTATTACCAACTATCTGTTACCCGGCGTGCCATGCTACGCCTTCTTTCTGCTTCCATAAAATCAAAAATAAATTAGGAACCCCGTTCATTGTTTCGAACCCGTGACCTCCGAACTGTGAGTCATAAACGATTTTAACATAGCCTATGGCTCCCCGAATCAAGACCTACATGTGTGCCAAGTTTGATCAAAATCGGTCGAAATGTGTGGATTTGTATAAGGAACAAACATACAGACAGACAGCTGGTAGACGTTTTTGACCTAGCCTATGACATTCACCGTATCAAGACCTACCTGTGTGCCACGTTTGGTCAAAAGGTGTGGATTTGTATTAGGAACAGTCATACAGACAGTCAGCTGGTAGACGTTTTTGACTTAGCCTACGGCACTTCTCGGATTAAGATCTACTTGTGTCCCAAGTTTGGTTAAAGTCGGTCTAACGGTGTGGATTTGTATAAGGAACAAACAGACTGACAGCTGGTAGACGTTTTTGACTTCCCGGATCAAGCCCTACGAGTATTCCAAGTTTGGTCAAAATGTGTGGATCTGTATAAGGAACAAACGGACAAACAGTCAGACACGTGATTTTTATATATATAAATAGATTTATCACAGAATTAGTGTACTTACTCTCAAGGGAATTACTTCCCTTGTTACAAGCAACAACAAGATGCTTTTTCAAAGTATCAACCGTTATAGACCTTCTCAGAAAAAATGTTTTTCATCATGGCAAAACTTCCTCTGCATTCTCTTGTCATTTCGAAGTCCGGAATACCAGGTACGGTTACGCATTGTCACAGCTAAAGGGATGTGAGGAAGGAGACGTACTTCTCTCATTCTCTCTCTTTCCTCCTATTCATTATGCTTTTGCATTCTTTCTACTAAGGAAGGTTCTGTTATTTACAGAGGTTAAATCCATGGGTTGGGAAAATAAGCTTTCGAATAGATATTTGTGACAGCACTTTGTAATTTGAGCAACCTTTTTTGTCTTCGATGAACGGAAATTCAATATGTGCTTTTTGAAATGTTTAAATCGCAGAAAAAAATTGCATAACAAGCGAAAAAGGCAAAAATAGGCAACGGAAGCCAAAATAGGCAAAAAAGGCAAAATAAAAATTGTCGTTACACTTCCTAAATGCACGAAAACATATTTATTTCTATCTGATTCTTCAATATATCCATTCAGATAAAAAAGGCATTTTGCCTAACTTCCGGGCTCTACTGATGACTAACCTACATGCCGAACATGTAACTCAGAACTCACAATCAAGGATACACTGACAATTAAGACAGAACCTTGATGTACCTATTGACTTGACCGAACTCCTCGGAGATGATAGCCACCACATTGATACAATACTCAAACATTTAAAGGACATAAACATTTAGAACAACATCTAAAACAAAATATCCAATACCATGCCAAAATATCGGGTTATAATGTTATAAAATTATTATTTAAGGACATCCATTATTTTAGGAAAATAATAGATTAAACCTATTTTACATCGACCTCTATTGAAAAGTATTGAAAAAATGCAATTCGGCAAAGATGCGGTGCATAAAACCAATATTAATAACAATTAAAAATGTGTGATGATGGTCTTAGTGTGAAACCAAATGCATAAATAATAGAAGTTTTTAAGGACAGCTCTATTTGTTTCGGATTCTGATTTGTTTGCAGATTTTTAATTATATTCCCCAAAAGTACATGCGACAGTTTCAGCAAAAATAGTAGATATACCGTTAGAAGTGTTTAAACATGCTAGTATGCCACAAGCGGACGATATTGTTATGCTAAGCACTTCATGGCACAGCGCTCTTAAAAAACTAAAAATACTAGAGGCTTACTGTTCTCAGAATTTATTAGTCTTGAACCCAGAAAAGTCAAAAACATTAGTGTTCCATAAGTCACCCCGGATAAAGAAATTAAAACCTCTCCTTTGGCAGGGCAAGGAACTGGAGTACACCAAAACGTATACATATCTTGGTGTGCCTTTTTCATCTTCCGCAAAATTTTCCAAAGCTTTAAATTACTTCATCCAGAGATCACAAGTCGCAAGTGCTAAGGTGAGAGAAATACTCAACAGAGGTAAGAGCGATTCCTGGCAAACCAAAATGGTTTTATTCGATTCCATGGTTTCATCAACTCTTCTTTATGGATCCGAGATTTGGAGCCTGAACTACCTCGAGGCTATAGAGACGGTCCAGCTTAAATTTCTAAAGTATTTGTATTCCTGGCCCAAATGTACCCCTAATTATATTGTCCGTCTGGAATCTGGGAGAAATCCATTGAAGGAAGTTGTTTTGAAGAAAATAATTAATTTTTGTATAAAAATACTTTCAATGCCTGAAAACCGATTGCCACGGAAATGTCTTGTTAGGCTCATAGAGTTAGATTCCAAAAAGAGTGATTTTGGCTTTAATTGGGTATCCCAAATTAAACAAATAACATTAAATAATTATATAGAAGAAAATTTCTTTGATTTTTCAGTGCCAACAAATTTATTGATTAAGAAAAATATAATTATTGAAAAACTAAAGAACCACCTCTATTCCTTAGACATTGACAAGGCCCTCAACTCGAATTACAGCCCTCTTTACAGAACTATTTGTAGTTTCAATAGCCCTCAGCCTCAGCACTATTTAACTTACCATACAAATATATATAAAGTAAAACTTGTTAGCCAACTAAGAATTTCGGGTAATGAAAATATAAAACTTTTCCATAAGAACATTGTGGTCCATATAAAAACAGGAGAAATATGTAGATGGTGTCATCAAATCATAAATCACAGCTTAAACCACTTATTATTGCACTGCCCTGCGTTGAGTTCATTTAGAACAACATATTTGAGGAAATATATAACACACAACAGGGATTACATATCATTAGAGAATATCCTTGTTATCAATAGCTTAGATCAATTAAATTCAATCTTCTTCTTTCTATTAAAAGTTTGTGCAATTTAAGATATATTCCAGCAAAGACCCAAGATTAAATTTAGAATATTTATTTTCATTATATTTCTAGTTAGGAGTGTATTAATTTTATGTATGATAGGTAGTTATAAGTATATAGTGTTTATTTTATTACTTCTTTATTATTTTTATTCAAAAAGGGAATCTATTATTAATATTGTAATAATTACTTAGTGAGAATTCACTATTAGAAGAGAGAAGTGTATTGTTATTGTTCTGCTATATGTAGAATCATCAACTTGACTTTTTGTATGCATAAACAGTATATATTCATATTTTAATATTGTGTATTTTTAAGTAGTTTATATGTATATGTATATGTCTGTTATTTTATTATGTAGAGTATTATTATTAGTCATATATGTCGCGGCCATTAACATCTACTAACACCAAATGGGCCAGATTCCTTGGCTATACCATGTTATAAGCCAATAAATATTATTCTATTCTATTCTATGCCACAAGGAGCAATAAATCCTCAACATCATCAGAGGGGAGCCCATTAACTTGTTGGTTTTATTTCTCAACAAGTGTTGTTTTATAATTTCACCAGCAGCGTGTAATTACACACTTATTAACTGAGGGGTCGTATGATTGCTTTCATAAGTAATGGGAGATAATAAAGGTACTTAATGTTTTAATGTCTTCAGGATATTACCGTATCGAATTGCTTTCAAGTTTCTTCTAAGAATAAAGATCATTTTTTTATTATTTAGTCCCCCTACCTAATAGCACTTCTATATGAAACAAACAATGAATTAAAAAAAAATAATAATAGAACAACTATTACGGGCATGTGTACCCTAAAAATGAAAGTGTACAAAGCGGGGTAGAAAAGATAGATCCTGTTTTTATACTAAAGCAAAAGCACATTAAAAAAAAAATTCCTAAATAAATAAGATGTGCTAGATAAACTTGTCAAAACTGGAGGCGGAGAATTACTCGTATAACCTAAGGTTCTTGCAAGACTGCGAATAGGCCACAAACGCATTACTCACGAATACTTAATGACTAAAACTGAAAGACCAACATGTCGGATAGGCAATACGAAACTAACGGTAAAACATATATTAATCGACTGTTTTCTTATAACAAACTTGGACATTCCGCGGGACATTACTGGCAGCAGCCACCATATTTAAGTCATACTTACACATGTAAAAAACATAAACCTGTACGACAAAATATAAAAATCTGATAGTTCTTTTATTTAAGAACTAAATAATTTTACGTTTAATCTGATATTTCAGTTTTTTTTTCTTTTTATTATATATATATTTTTATTATTATTTATATATGTAACTATTAATACAGTGTACTTAACTGGCTTAGGATAATAACATATCTATGAACAGCATGTAGCTACAAAGTGACTCGATGCAATTCACTCCGAAGTGGTGCATCCTTAAACAAAACAAATATATTAAAAAAAAAGTAATTTATATCTGTATATATAAAAATCACCCGTCCGTCTGATTGTTTGTCAGTCTGTTTGTTCCTTATACAGGGTGTCTGGTGGCAAATTTACATTTTTAAATACGATTATTTCAAAAAGTAATTGCGGAGGGAGGGTGGTGCCGTTGGAATTGTCGATTGTGCGGATTTGTCAGTCACGATGTCGCAGTGGTCGAGTGAGCATCGCGCGTTCGCTGTGGAGACATTTTTAAGAGTAATGATTCTTACGTAATTGCTCGTCGACAATTCTGTTCAAAGTTCGGTATTCCTTATCCACACATGAGATAATTGGACCATTTTTTTTTTCAAAAATTCTCGATGCCAGGTGAATCTCAACGGTGAAAATTATCGACGCATGATTGCTGGCCTCTGTTGGCGGCTTCACGAATTACTTCGGCCTTTTTGAATAATGCCTAACGATTTTTTTTTTTTTTTTTTTTATCTTGTTGATAATTAGAATAACTCAATCTCATTGATGACTTTACACCATTATATAATCATCTAATGCAGTTTATTTCAACAGTCACTGTCTAACTAAGGAGTGCTGGCCTTTCTTTGATAAGACAAAGCAATGCTCACTCGACCACTTGATGTTATTATACTCGCAGGCTGGTGCTTGCCTGTACGAATTACTTCAAATTCTCATCGTTTGACCGATTTTGACGTAAACTGATACACAGGTAGATCTTGATACGGGGAGGGTCATTGGCAGAAAGTAGGTGTAGAACAGCTAGTATATAAATAAATTTACGAAATCGGTGTGTAGTAATCAGCATTTTTTCTGAATACCGTGCCGTAGTACATCCTAACATTCTATGAAACTCGATAAGAATTAGCAGTTAGCAGTTGTATCTGTTATTTCTAAGTGCTAATCCTTATTAGCATTCGCACTTAACAAAAATAGCCCAATTTCCCATCACTACATGTGGCTAATTGTGTAACATGCTCCCTGGATGTGGGGTTCTAAATCTTTTTGAAACCATCAATTCATACCCGTGGAATGAAATTATTAATAAACATATACACCAGCGAATATATGTTGCTTTTACGTTTGTTAATTCATGATTGTTGTCGAAAGAAGGCTTGGATTTGATGTGAGCGGTACAGGTGGATTTCCTCCCAATGTGAGTAAGATATTAACCCTACTAGGTCAGTGGACGGGCAAACAGAACTATTTTATCTCCCGTATAAACAATCTTGTTTTTCCATCATTATAGCACCAAAATTATAGTGTAGTGATGTGTAGGTGCACTATTTTTAAGTAACATGTATTTTAATCTGTTAATATAAAAAAACCTACTAGGTGAATTACTGGATAGGGGACTGGTGTGGGGAAGCCTTGTTGTAGATCCTCATCCTATTCATCTCTCACCTATTTTACCCTCGGGTTAAATATCAACACAAAACATAAATTCCACTTACGTAGATTCAACAAGCTCATTAGAAGGATGGACACGTCTAATGGAAAATACACAAGTACATACCTAATTTAAAACTAATGCAATTCTTATCACGACATGGGCCCACGATAAGTTATTTACAGAAATGTCAATCAATTAATTAGAACACAAGTAAATGCTGCAACACAACTGGACTCATTAACGGGTAATACTACCTTGTAACTTTTTTTATGAGCTAAAAGTTAACTAATCAAAAATGATATCAAAGAGTGTTTATGTAAAGAGAATTTTTTTTAAATGGGCAAAAATACGATTTTCCGAGTGAAGTCCCGATGCCGAGTGAACGCGATCCGATTTGAAGATAATTTTTTGAGCGAGCTTCGATTGGTCCCTTTTTATTGGATTTTTTTTGGTCCTTTTTCAATACTTTTCAGAATGAAAACCCATTTCTTATCTTTATTACAAGAAAGTATAAAAAAAAAAAAAAAAATTAAATAGGAAAAAATGAACATTTCAGAACATTAAACTTTAAAGTCGTTTTCTCAAAACTATTTATGTTTTTCAAATCGGGCAATACTCTGGCGTCTTCAATCTTCAAATTTTAACTGCAGCTTCCTACTAATATTTCCTAGTCATTGAATTATAAACGATTTTATGGCCGATTTTTTTTAATAGAAAATGAATAATTGTTCACCATATTCGAAAAAATGAATTTCTTAAAAATCCTACGTACTTTACGAGATTTAACCTTCTTCTTTCAAAATAAGGTTAGATTTTCGTTCTAGAATAAAAATTACCGCCTGCAGACTATCGCCCGTGAAAAAAGAGGGGTTCTGTTCGTCAGACACAGCGCCGCCATTTCATTCCCGAATAATTGAAACTTATTTCTTTTTTATACTTTAACATCCCATATCACAGTATATTTCTTAATTCTATTATTCTCTAGGGGTCTTTGTGAAATGTTTTGATAATAAGATGCCGTTTTATCAAAAATGCCGAATCTTTCTGCTAATTATTGATACCATATTTTCTTTTTTTTTTTTGTTTGTTTTAAGGCAGTTCAACCACTAGGGCCACGGACGCCTATGTATATGTGTGGAATTGAAAATTCATTGACGTAAAGATGTAAAAGAATGTATTATTGGAATCATATATTTAAATTAATCATATACTTAATATTTAATCAATCATATATTTAGTCAATGAATATATTTTTATTTAGTAGTTTTTAATAGTCAGAATAAAATAAGATAATAAAGGGACAAAAGTACTTAAAAATGTGGTGTAAATGCATACACGTAGAATGACACACACACACACGCAAGCGCGCGCGCACCCACACACACACACACTCGCGCGCGCACACACACACACTCGCGCGCGCACACACACACACTCGCGCGCGCGCCCACACACTCTCGCGCGCGCACACACACTCTCGTGCGCGCACACACACTCTCGCGCGCGCACACACACACACACTCGCGCGCGCGTGCAAGTGTATTTTCTAGTTCTACTTCTACTTATAGATTTAATTGTTATTTATATTGTTTTTTTGAACAGATCTGTAGCTCTAAGGAATCTCTTATGAACAGCCTAGATACCATATTTGAGGGTTGTTTATTTGAAGGTAATCAGCCAGCAGTGGAAAAAACTCGTTCTTTCGGGAAAATATCTGGATATTGCACAATATTTCCTTAAAAATTCAAAAGTCTTATTTGGACGAAATTATATTTCCGGGTCCTCTTAGAAATTATGGCATCCACTCTTATCTCGGCCCTTGATGAGAAAGAACCAAGCAGATGACACTAATCGATTTTACGTCCAAAAATACGTGAAAAAGTTTCTTCCACGGGCCCTTAGTCAACCCACCAATAGGTTTAAATATATGGTGGGTCGATTGACCCCAACAGTGGATTAACCCTAAAATTGACATAAAAACCGAGTGGGGTATGGTATAATGTAGATTTTTAAATTCAAAGTCGAATGAGACTGCTACTGGTCCTGAAATTCACAACTACTAGCTCAAAGAAGAATAGTAGGAGGTAACCCTCACGTTTAATTTTTATTATTATTATTATAGATGGGTACATAATTTCCTTTCTACAACTACTTCATAATGATTTGATATGGTTCTAGGCTGTTCATAAAGATTTTGATTTTTTTTTTTTAATATATCATATATCTCTTATCCATTAAGGAAACCCAATATAATCATAAGCCGAAATTTTGAACTACATGAATCCTTAGATTCCGAGAAATTCATCTCGGAATAAAATAATTATAATGATATTTTTAAAGAAAGAAACGTTAAAACAGCTCAATAAAGAAGTATCCAGTGACCCACATTTTAAAGAAACCCAAATACTCTCTAACAAGTCACTTGTAAGCATGATACCGGAAACACAAAGATAGCAGTTCCATAAGAGGTTAATGTTCTTGACCGTGGCATGAGTTTCTCAGGGAGGTTTATTTCTGAAAAGGTGTTGAGCTCCCAGGCTTCTGAGATTGGATTATAAGGGAAGCCGTAAAACGCAACACTAAACACAATATCCACCCGAAGAAATCCCCCTGTTGCATGCCCACAAGTAACTTATCCATCATACACCGCCATATAAGTTCAAATTACTCGGGCACGGTTTATTGCACATTCATCTCAAGTCATTTTAATTATGTATTGTGTATTGGAGAAAGATTTAGCATATTAGCCCTTTTAATTGTGCTTTTATATTATTTTTATATAAAAAATCGATCCTCATAAGAGAGTATGAACAACGATCCTCATAAAATATTTGCATACGTAAATCAGTTCCTTTACAGGCCACGAGGGCCCAGAGGGGCAGATACTGAAGATTTATTTGATTCGGCTTCTTTTGAGTATTATTCGATCGAGGTAAACATTTGTCTCCACTCCTGTGTAGCCTGAGCTATAGTAAGAGGCAAAATTGATATAGTTAGGAGAACATTGGAAGAGAAAGGGCGAATATAAAAAATCGATTTTTTTAAATTTTATTTTCTGAGTCACGGCAACTCGCCTTGTTTCTCTGGTTCACCTTTAGTTCTCAACAGTTTAAAGTAAAAGTGAATTGCACCATCATCTATGAAAAGTTCAATGTCCGCTTTCAAGGGCGAATCCCGGGTCTGAAACTCCCCTCATAGCACTTTGTTACCTATAAATCACTCGTCAAATAGTTAAAACAATGAATTTCAATAACATACTTTTTCAATCAGGTATATGAATCAGCATTCCTTAGAGTAAACTGTTTCAGTTCATAGAGTCTAAAACTTTGACTTCGATTTTCCAACATCTGGAATTCGTGATTCGCCCTTTCTCTTCCAAGGTCCTGATATGTTCTCCTAACTAAATCAATATGTGATATGTGCCACTGGAAGTTCGAATAACCTTTGTCCGAAAAATCATAAGAATCAAGGAACAATTGACCGTTTAAATTAATCAGGATGTTTTTCCATATAAATGACACAACGACCAGCAATACTAGATTCGTACTTTACCAACATCTTACTGACTGACACATTAAAATGAAAATTAAACATAAACCAATATTTTAATACAATTTTGCATTATTAATGAAGTAAGATCTTTTTATAGAAAAAATCTTTATGACGGAGGCTCTTATTAAAATTCATAGTAGATATTATATTTCTGCATCAGCTGTGGATTTTCTTCGAGTTTATATGTTCAAAGTACTTATTAACCTAAGTAAATATGCGTCAATCTCAATAATTACTTAAGTAAATATGTGTCAATGACCGTAATTACTTAAGTAAATATGTGTCAATGTCCGTAATTACTTAAGTAAATATGTGTCAATATCCATAATAACTTAAGTAAATATGTGTCAATATCCTTTTCGCATAAATACTATATTCCTGGAGAAGGTTTTTAAAGTATTTTTATGTATTCATTAAATTATATATTAAGTGATAATTTCTAATAATTTATAGATTTTTTATATTATTAGATTTTTATATTACTTTCAACAGATTTATTTATGTATTAATCCATGACACTTATTATTATTATATCTTTTCAAATTTAAGATTTAATCAATAGTGCTGGAACAATTCAAAAGAAATATGTTCACCCTTTTATTAATTCGAAAATCGTGTTTAAGTTAGGACTAGCATCATAAAAGGCAAGAGTATTAAACGACAAGTAAAGGAGATAAGAGCATATGGGGTCAAGGACGAATCGTTTTTGTGGTGGCCTAATCATTCCATTAATAGTAATTAATTCCATCTATTTACAAAATAGCTGCTATCACCACTTGCTCTTAGTAATATGTATTTAATATCGCAACTTATGTATAGAATTTTAACTTCTAAAACGAAAAACCACAATAAATAATATAGATGAACTTCAAACGTCTTGAACAATTTTTTAAATGGATTAATCATTTCTCAATACCAAAACTAACATTAGTTTCAAAATTTAGTGTTATCCAATTTTCTCAAAAACTGTTACAGATATCGCCTTGAAAATGGTTTCATTCGTTTTCCTACGTTACAGACTATATAAAACGTTTACCTGGAAGCCTAGAAACGATATATATATATATATATATATATATATATATATATATATATATATATATATATATATATATATACATACAAATTTGATCGGCACTTCCAGGTTGGGTCATGAGGTCCATCTCATAAGCGGATTTCCTCCCTGTGGAGGTAGGGAGGAAATGCACTAAAGCTCTGTGCGTTTGTTTGTGTGTGTGTGTGTATGGACAATTTGTATATATATTATATGTGTGTACACAAGTTCTCACTGGGCATGGGGCTTTTTTATCTTATGTAAAATAAAAACGGATAACTCATGCCCCACTTAAGCCTAGTACACACTGGGATACATTGTTGCAGAGCTGAATTTTGGTTGAATCTGGATTGTTGCGATTCTGCCGCGCAACATGTCCCCGTGAATCAGGAGTGTATTGCGGGTCTAGGTGATACAAGAATATGAGTCCCGCTGAGTCGGGATCCAATCAAAAGTTGGGTGTCCAAATCAAAATAGTATATATTTTATTTATTATTAAAAAATAAAAGAAAGACAACGCTAAAAATATATTTTTATTTGTACACGTTATCATGGGTGTACATAAGGAGGGCAGAGGGGGCTGTCGTAAAAACCTTAAAAAATTAAATAAGATCACTTAGTTTAGAAAAAATAATGCTTATTAGGTGTAATAGCGTTTTAGTTGGTTAACTATTTCAAATTCTAAATTTTTAGTGTTCCATACCTGCTAAATGCTCCCAGCCGCCCCCGAAATTATTTCCTATATACGCCCGTGCCTTAGGGATGGGCGATAGTCGATAGTTACTATCGATATATCGATATTTCATGATTATCGATAGGAGCTATCGATAGTCATGAACTATCGATAGAGTTATTACTTTTTTTAGAATTGAAGTTCTCAGCATCTGGAAGGGTGTGGTTTTAAATAGTATTTATTACCACAGCCCTCCAGATGCTGAGAACTTCAATTCTAAAAAAAGTAATAACTCTACCGATAGTGCATGACTATTGATTTAATAAATACTGACGTCTGGTGAATTAAATACTGAAAAGGAACCGTCTGGTGTTAACAACCAACTACATAATGTACCCAGGAAGTACCTTTGTGTTCCAGTCTGATCTGTAGCCCCAGAACGTATAATTTTCCGGCACTGGAAAAATCGTTTATGAGCAGCGAACCAGATTGAGCCAAAGAAAAGCGGAAATGTTGTTAATCATTTCTGGTAATATGTGCCTTAAGGAGCACAACTAAAACCGTTTAAATTATTACACTTTTTTGTGCGTCTTGATATTTTTATCTTTGTAAATGCTTTTTATAAATTTAGATAAATTCGTTTTTCGTTATAAACCTTTGTGTAATCTTATAACTATACCTAATCCTGCAAGTAATAGATAATTGAACTCAATAACATTAAATTCTTCATTGGACAGGTATGTAAGGAATAGGGGAAGACACTATCGAATAACTATCTATAGTATCGATATTTTTTAACCGGTAGTATCGGCATATCGATAGTGCTGAACTATCGACTATCGCCCATCCCTACCGTGCCTATTATGTTAATAAACAATAAGTTTTCGTTACTTTAATGTATGTTTTCAAAACGGTGATTATTGCCTCACACACTTCTGGAACAAATACAGATAAACTTTGCTAGGAAAATCTAAAACTATACATAAGACTTTTAACGAATTCTTCACTTGCAAGGAACCCTAAAGTAGTAGCACGTTTTAGGGTAGGAGAAATTGAATTTCTAAAGTTTGTATATTTTTTAAACACCCTTGGTCCAACCATTTGCAAAAGATTCTCAAAATCTTGAGGCCTAATTCTTATAAAGTTGACAAATCCCATTCTACCTTCAAGTCTCAATGTTTTTGCACGCTTTATTGTTGGTTTTGAACAATTTTCAATAGCACCACCATCTTGGTTTTTTCATATTTCGATTTTAAATTAACAGTAACAACGAAAGAGAAACACCTGAGAGGCCAGCTCCAGAGAAATGTTCGAGGGAACTGGCTATCTAGTGTGGACGCGATTCATTGTTGCGGGACAGCCCCGAAACTGACGCGCAACAATGTTGCGCAACTTTTAGTCTCAGTGTGTACTAGGCTTTACAGACTCATAGAACAGATAGCACACCAGATCATAAACAATTTTAGACTCATCAATGAATATAGAAACAGAATTAAAACGAAAGAACTTCCTCATTTAACCAGCTTTCCATCCATAATACAGGGTGGTGATATATGAATGGAAAGCTGGTTAAATGAGGAAGTTTTTCTGAAACCCGGAAATCTCAGATCCTGTCCATTGAAGAGTAACGCTGGTAAGAAATATGAAGAAAAAGTCAGGAAATTTAGAATAGCTTTCTTTTGGTTAGATAGACATACTTAAATTCATTCATTTTTACGTTTACTCCCAACTAGTCTTATAGTAAATTGATTGGTGTCTCTTCCTTTCTAGTAGAACCACCTGGGATGGAGCTGCAACGATTATTATTCTAAAAACCACGTTTGTCTCGAAAAAACAATAAAACGACGTTTTCTCCCTTATGTGTGAGAATTCGGAAAATCGTCACATAACATTTTTATATATATATATATGCACACACATATATACAGGTATATATATACACATATGTGTATATATATATATATATACACATACATACACATATATATATATCGTGCATACAATAGAGCCAATCAGGAAGATAAGGAATATTAAGGGTAGCTAGGAATAAAACGTGATATTCGTACAAATTATTATTAATCCAAGTTTATTATGATTAATTATAAATCAATGTTGTTCTTTAATTTTAAATAAATACATACATATATATATATATATATATATATATATATATATATATATATATATATATCACAGCGCCCAGAATCAATAAAAAAAACGCTTCTGATCATTAGGTTCCTATGAAAGCAGAGCGAAATCATCACTTCCCTTCTTTCTGTAATAACCTATCTTAACTTCTTAGAGTTGGCGAAGGTGTCCAGCCACTCATAGCGCCCAGAATCAATTAAGAAACAATTCTGATCATTAGGTTTCTATGAACGCACAGCGAAATCATCACTTCCCCTCTTTCTGTAATAGCCTATCTTAAATTCTAAGAGCTGACGACGGGTTTCTGCCACTCACAGCGCCCAGAATCAATTAAGAAACACTTCTGATCATTAGGTTTCTTTGAACGCAGAGCGAAATCATCACTTCCCTTCTTTCTGTTAAAGCCTATCTTAACTTCTTAGATTTGGCGAAGGTTTCCAGCCACTCATAGCGCCCAGAATCAATTAAGAAACAATTCTGATCATTAGATTCCTATGAACGCTAAGCGAAATCATCACTTTCCCTCTTTCTGAAATAGCCTTTCTTAACTTCTTAGATTTGGCGACGGCTCACCGTCACTCACAGGTTCCTATGAACGCAGAGCGAAATTATCTTCTAGACACTGGTTCATATAAATACTTCACTCACCTCAACTACTACCGGTAAATCACGTCCACCTTCAAACGTAAACTATTTGTATAAATCACTTTTTTATTTTTATACGTACATCTAAATGGTATTGTCATAAAAACTAAATAACATCTACTAACACTAACTAAATTTAATGACCGTTCGAGACATGGTTAGTTTTATTCGTTTTCCTTTCTTCCTTTCTTATCTTGACGAGATATCAATATGTCCAATGACTTTTTAATTTGCTGCACAGTGTAGGCCTTACATTTGTATTGCAAGACTGGCAACTTGGGTGGTAGCTCCTCCAAAATTACTAATGGTTTGCCTGAAAAAGACAAAAAAATTATTACGAAACCTTTTGTTTCTGTATGCTAGAGTGAAGATTCATTAATTATACATTCAAAATGTTACGAAACAATTTTTGACAAACTTCTTCAAATTTTCACCAATCCGAACTGTTAGTTGCAAAAAAATAATTCTTGTTAAAATTACTTTAAAATTAATTAACATATATATATATATATATATATATATATATATTAATATTTTTGTGTGACTGCCTCCTCGCGCTCTCAATTTTACAAAAATGGTGTTATTTTGATGACTCTTCACACAAAATAATGGCTGATCAATTTCCGTGGGGAGATATTTTAACGTCCACGATTTTGCATTCATAGGTTTCTTAGGTATAAAATTCTTATAGGTAGTTTGATTTAGGAAATCGTATGTTCCACTTTCCCCGGTGACTACGCAATCAATTCGGGATATTTCTGAGATTGCACAAAAAGTTCATAACTGCTGATGAATTTTAATACTTTTTTTTTTTTTATTTTTATGAATGAACTTATTCTGTAAAATTAAAATCTCTTAGTAGTAATAAAATTAATATTACGAAAAAGTAATTAATTTTAATTAAAATGTTTGATAGTCTCATTTATTTACTCAGCATCTGAATGGTTATTAAACATGTACCTACTAATATATATTTGAAAAAAATCTACTGTATTAATACGCAAATGTGTCAAATACCGTTAGAAAAGTTCACATGATTTTAACAATATTATAATGACATTTCATTGAATTTCGTACATTTTTCAAAATTAATTCTTCATTTGACGGAGCTGCAGTATTGAAGAAATGATCCCAGTCAACAGGTAAAGTAAAAACCACTCCATATCACAACCGGGCTCCCTATAAAAAGTTCAGTAGTTTAGAAGATTTTGTCAACATCAGATAATACGAAATGTTTCACGCCGTCTAATTTCATAAAATGGCACTCCAAGATGTTAACAAAATAGTCCAACTCATAGTCACTGCGTCATCTCATCGCGTTTCCATAAAATCCTAATCTCCGTTATGTCTAAGAATAGGAACTCTTTTTTAATGATTTTTGGTGGCACTAATATTACACCTTAGGCTGCACCTACATTGGTCCCGTATTTCTTCCGCTCCGATCCAGTCCGATTTCGTTTGACCGACAACGACCGACTTGAGTGTTTACATTGGTCCCGACTCGATCCGATCCGATTTAGTCATAGCTCGTCAGTGATGACCTCGTAGTGAAGTGAAAATCTATGTTTAGTTTGATTTTCATAAAATACAAGTTTTCATTCCAAAAGAATTTTGTTTGCATTCCTACTATACAAAATTAATGTTAGTGGTTCAAAATAAGAATGTAACAACAAAAGAAACTTTTCACAGGGAAAACAGTAACAAACAAAAACCCAAAACAAAAATGTCCGATCAAGGCTGTAACAAACACGAATTTTCAAAAAAAACCTTTTTTTTTCAGGAAATAATTTTCACAAACTTGTAAAATCAAAACAAAAATAGTTAAATAACAAATTGCGCTAATAAAATCTGCGATTGGAAAAAAGATTAATTAAAAAAGGCAAACTGAAAAAAGTAAAAACGTAAACGTCATTTCCCAAAAGTTAAGATTTTCGAGAGTCACAGTACGTATTCCAGGGCAGGTGCGGTAATTATGTGTGTTGTACAACCTGAGCATAAGCAATTTGAATGACTACATATTTTCCCTGAAAGAAGAGCTCGCAGGATATCACGAATTTGCGTTCCCTCTAAGCCCTTACTTCCTCCCCCTTTATTCAAATTCAAACCCCGCAAGAATTGTCAACATTTTACCAGACACGGATAACTAACACGAAATTAATAGTAATACCAAAGGAACGCCAAAATACAGATAAAGGCCTCTAACTTCAGTAATAAAAGAATTCGAACGACCACTTTCCTCCATTTTGTAGACTCACAGATTTGACATCCCCATCAATTTCGAGATACGTTTATTGGTTAATTCATACAGGTTTAGGGTAGGTAATGCGTTGTCTAAATCTAACGTGTTCTCTTACATTAACACGTTTCATATATTTTTCCATTTTGAAAATTTCACGAGTATTGCAGCAACATCCAATTTGCCAAAGTCAATAAATATCATTATAACTCATACAACAAAGATAGTAAACGGACAATAAACACGGATTCATTTAACAAGTAAAATTTCTGATCTGGTCTTCAGTTACTGTCCCAGAGACACAGTTATATCTTTTTGTGTCCCAAAATACCGCTAGGATAGTTACAACCATCTTAAAAGTCAATTAAAGTTACCTTTGGTCCTATGATTGTTAAAACGTTCACTCCATTCTGAGCAACGGAAACACTATCATTTCAAATTTTATCATTCTGACCAAACTGGATAAGTGAGAAAATGTAAATTTGAGGGCCCTAACCTTTAACAATTCTGATTGAATGGGAATCCGTATATCTACACATATTATCCAAATCTATTTTATTTCGGTCTGTAAGATATATACGGCAGTAAAATATTTGTTTTAGTTCACTAAAGATCTGAACAAAATAAATGGGTAGTGGAGCTTATCAGAAGCCCATATACCACTATTCGAAGTCAAACATAGAAAATAAATTATTGAACTATAATTCTAAAATATTTTAATTACGATCCTAATTGCGAAAATAAATGTCATCTATATTTATACACTGCAAATGAGTATTAAGAGAATAAACATAAAAATGTAACCAAAGAATCTCAAAAAAGCTAAACAAATTAAAAAAGAATAATTACAGCTATGTGTTATTAGTAACACATGGCATTAAAACACATGAAGATTCTTACCTTCCTTTGATAATATTGGGGGGCAGTTCCTTCTGAATGGTCTCCTTGATCCTCCTTTAGTGTCTCGACCAGCTAAGGACCCATATATCCAAGGAATTGTACCACATTGGCATTTTACAACATTAGGGCAGGATGGTTTCTCGCTATCCTCTCCTTCTCCTTCCCTATCTCCATTATTCTCTTCATCAGGAGATTCCTTATCACCCTCACCATCACCTCCTTCTTCCTCATCTTCATCAGGAGACTCCTTATCTCCCTCACCCTCATCTTCTTCGCATTCATCTCCTTCGTCCTTTTCTCCTTCTCCATCTTCATCATCAGGAGACTCTTTATCTCCCTTTCCCTCTTCTTCTTCTCCCTCTTCTCCTTGTCCTTCATCATCAGGAGATTCCTTTTCTCCCTCACCATCATTTCCTTCGCCCTCTTCACCTTCCCCCTCTTCGTCATCAGGAGATTCCTTACCTCCCTCACCATCTTCTCCTTTTCCCTCTTCACCTTCTCCCTCTTCGTCATCTGGAGATTCCTTATCTCCCTCACCCTCTTCTCCTTCTCCCTCGCCTCCTTCTCCCTCATCACCTTCTCCCTCTTCTCCTTCCCTCTCTTCGCCATCTGGAGATTCCTTATCTCCCTCACCCTCTTCTCCTTCTCCCTCACCTCCTTCTCCCTCATCACCTTCACCCTCTTCACCTTCCCCCTGTTCGTCATCTGGAGATTCCTTATCTCCCTTACCCTCTTCTCCTTCTCCATCTTCATCAGAAGATTCCTTATCTCCCTCACCCTCATCTCCTTCTCCCTCATCACCTTCTCCCTCCTCTGCATCAGGAGACTCTTTGTCTCCCTTGCCCTCTTCTCCTTGTCCTTCTTCATCAGGAGATTCCTTATCTCCCTCACCCTCATCTCCTTCAACCTCTTCACCTTCCCCCTTTTCTCCTTCTACCTCTTCATTTTCTGGAGATTCCTTATCTCCCTTACCATCTTGTTCTACTCCCTCATCTCCTTTTCCCTCTTCCTCATCAGGAGATTCCTTATCTCCCTCACCCTCATCACCTTCCCCCTCTTCGTCATCAGGCGACTCCTTATCACCCTCACCCTCATCTCCTTCTCCCTCTTCGTGATCGGGCGACTCCCTATCACCCTCACCCTCTTCTCCTTCTCCCTCTTCCTCATCAGGAGATACCTTATCCCCCTCACCTTCTTGTCCTTCTCCTTCTTCCTCATGAGGCGACTCCTTTTCTCCCTCACCTTCTTCTCCTTCTCCCTCTTCCTCATCAGGAGATTCCTTGTCTCCCTCATCCTCATCTCCTTTGCCTTCATCTCCTACTCCCTCATCTCCTTCGCCTTCATCGTGATCGGGCGACTCCTTATCACCCTCACCCTCTTCTCCTTCTCCCTCTTCCTCATCAGGAGATTCCTTATCCCCATCACCCTCATTTCCCTCACCTTCTTCTCCTTTTCCCTCTTCCTCATCAGGAGACTCTTTATCTCCCTCACCATTTTCTCCTTCTCCCTCTTCCTCGTCAGGCGACTCCTTTTCTCCCTCACCTTCTCCTCCTTCTCCCTCTTCCTCATCAGGAGAGTCCTTGTCTCCCTCATCCTCATCTCCTTTGCCTTCATCTCTTTCTCCCTCTTCCTCATTAGGAGACTCTTTATCTCCCTCACCATTTTGTCCTTCTCCCTCTTCCTCGTCAGGCGACTCCTTTTCTCCCTCACCTTCTTCTCCTTCTCCCTCTTCCTCATCAGGAGATTCCTTGTCTCCCTCATCCTCATCTCCTTTGCCTTCACCTCCTTCACCCTTATCTCCTTCGCCCTCTTCGTCTTCGCCCTCAACGTCTTCTCCCTCATCTCCTTCGCCCTCTTCCTCATCAGGAAATTCCTTATCGCCCTCAACATCTTCTCCTTCTCCCTCATCAGGAGATTCCTTACCTCCCTCAACCTCATCTCCTTCGTCTTCATCTCCTTCGCCCTTATCTCCGGCACCCTCTTCGTCTTGGCCCTCATCGCCCTCTCCCTCGTCTCCTTCTCCCTCTTCCTCATCAGGAGATTCCTTATCTCCCTCGCCCTTATCTCCCTCGCCCTTATCTCCTTCGCCTTCATCTCCTTCACCCTTATCTCCTGCGCCCTCTTCGTCTTCGACCTCATTGCCTTCTCCCTCTTCCTCATCAGGAGATTCCTTGTCCCCCTCACCCTCATTTCCCTCACCTTCTTGTCCTTCTCCCTCTTCCTCATCAGGAGACTCTTTATCTCCCTCACCATTTTCTCCTTCTCCCTGTTCCTCGTCAGGCGACTCCTTTTCTCCCTCACCTTCTTCTCCTTCTCCCTGTTCCTCGTCAGGCGACTCCTTTTCTCCCTCACCTTCTTCTCCTTCTCCCTCTTCCTCATCAGGAGATTCCTTGTCTCCCTCATCCTCATCTCCTTCGCCTTCATCTCCTTCGCCTTCATCTCCTTCACCCTTATCTCCTTCGCCCTCTTCGTCTTCGCCCTCATCGCTCTCTCCCTCATCTCCTTCTCCCTCTTCCTCGTTAGGAGATTCCTTGTCTCCCTCGCCATCAACTCCTTCGCCTTCATCTCCTTTGCCTTCATCTCCTTCATCCTTATCTCCGGCACCCTCTTCGTCTTCACCATCATCGCCTTCTCCCTCATCTCCTTCTCCCTCTTCCTCATCAGGAGACTCCTTATCTCCCACATCTTCATCTCTTTCGCCTTCATCTTCTTTGCCCTCATCGCCATCGCCCTTTTCTCCTTTTCCTTCTTCCTCATCTGGAGACTCCTTTTCGCCCTTGCCGTCTTCTCCTTCTCCCTCTTCCTCATCAGGAGATTCCTTACCGTTTTCTTCTTCCTCATCATCTGGTAATTTGTCATCTCCTTCGCCCTCATCCTCATCTGGAGACTCCTTAGATCCTTCTCCTTCCCCATTATCAGATGATTCATCCCCATCATTTCCCTTCTCGTCGCTTGGATTAACCTCATGACCTCCACCACCCTCTTCATCATTAGTTGGTTTGCAAGTGTCTATCCCATTGCTTCCATCCTCCTGAGCCTTTCTGCCTAAAATTTCGCATTGCTTCAACCGCGTGTATACTGTCATTAGAGCGTCTATAAGACGTCCAAATACATCGTCCTTTTGCAGTTTTTTGCATGGGATACATGGTTTTACCTTCACTTCAGTTTTGTTTGTTGGTATTATGATATAATTCCTTCCACTCCTTCCTTCACAATTCTCTACGAATACTTTATTTCCATTTTGATGAAATGCCTCCTGGACGTACCTGATTCCTCTCCGTTCACCTAAAACAAAATATTTTTGACTTCTTGACCGTATTATGTTCACTATACATGGTTCATTGTTTTGATTATTTTATTTTCAGATAATACTTATATGTGTATATATATATATATATATATATATATATATATATATATTATTACTATTATTATTATTATTATTCTTGTAGATGACCCAAATTATCTCTTAATACGTTTTGTTCTTTGAGGCTTAGGGTCGGAAAAAGTAGCACTTCCTGGTTTGGCATGCAAAATAAAGTGGTGTGATACAAGGAAGTGCTACTTTTTCCGACCCTAAGCCTCAAAGAACAAAACGTATTAAGATATATATATATAATGTATATATATATATATATATATATATATATATATATATATATATATATATATAAAATCTATTTCTATATCCAATCTCTTCTTATATATCTAAGAGGAACAATTTACAACAACTTACACTTTCAACAATTTCAAATTATTGTAGCACACTTTTATTGCACGAACGATTCTTACAAGTATTCGTACGACTTTTTTGTAAATTAGGTATTGCAAAATATAGGTAAAAATAAAATAATACTAGGAGGGGCTAAAGTAATTGTTATTTAGGGTACAACCAAGGTAGAAGTATACTGGGTGTACCTTAGTACACAAAGTTTACCTCAGTATGCAGCGTATTCCACAGAGCGCACCTTACACTGTACAGAGTGCACCTTAGTTTACAGAGTGTACCTTAGTATACAGTGTACACCTTAGTATACTGAGTATACCTTAGTATACAGAGTATACAGCGTATACCCTACTATATAGAGTACACCTTAGTATACAGAAAATACCCTACTATAAAGAGTATACCTTAGTACACATTGTATACTTTTGTATACAAAATGCATCTTCAAATAGAGAATGAATCAAGATAAATATGGGAGTATAAAGATATCAGAGTGCTTTACATAACTGAAGTAAATGAATACCATAGGTAGTATATTTGCGTTTCATTAACAGTGTTTGTAGAATGCGTTAATATCATTCAGCTTGCATAGCGGAATACAGATACGAATGGGATTTTATGTAGTATTAGATTTGTAAAGTTTAGTGTATCCATAACTACTAGCCAAATGTATCAATTAACTTTTTAGATGTGAGAATATCAAACAGTAACAATGTATTCCCCAGGAATGAAAATTTATGATAAAACTAATATCAATTATTCGGAACAATGCACATTATTTTGTTTTATTGAAATGTCAATCGAAGCTTTTGTTGTTTATCGGTTTGTATTGAATTGACTCCTTCTCAATATATTTTTGTATATATTTGTGATATTTAGTTATTATCATTCGCTAAAGTCTCACAAAATTTGTTTTATTATATTTTTATTATTATGTAATAACTTGTATAACCTCTAGTAATTAATGACTATTTTAAGCTTTTAAAAAATGCTTCCGTTGACTATAGTGGGCTAACCATCCTGGCTACTTTTAATAAAATGCTTCATAAGATATGAGAAATCGTTCTAAAAACACAACCATATCTAATATTGTCTGCCATAATCGTCAACCGTCAACAATTTTACTTTACCTTTTCTATCTAAAGCGTATCTATTATTTATTAGTTTATTTTATAATAAAAAACGTTGAGTTATAAGCTATAAATTGTATTGGTTACTAGTTCCATTCCTCATTTTGTAAAACTTATAGATCGCTAAAAATTGTAATATATATCATACCAGAGCGAGACGATTCAGTAGGTACCTGTAAACAGAAGATAAAATCATAAATTTATATAAAAACAAACACAAAAAGAGCCAAAGAATATTAAAAACAGTTGAAGCAACAAGAGGGACATAAAACCCTTACTTAAGAAGTCCTCTAAACTAAGCCAGTTATTGAGTAAAACAATGGCTGCAACCCACATAATAAATAAACGCTGTTTTTTAGGGCGGTTCCTCCCTTCTTCCATGCCATGGGGGGGGGACCCGCTTATGAGGTTAATCTCATGACGCAATCCGGAAGTGCTGACAAAAATCTTTTGACTGATTTGAAAGGTCAAGTTCGTTAACCAACAGAATGCGTTACCGGAACATAATTTTTGGTGCGAAATTCGCGCGAAAAAAAAATCGTAACGCCTACGCTTGTAGGTACTAGTTTTATAGGTTCCTTAACATGTGAAAACGAATGAAACCATTTTTAAGGTGATATCTGTAAACGTTTTTGAGAAAAATGAAAAATAATGGTTTTTGTAACTCAGTTTCGGTTTGGATACATAGAATTTCGGTGGGATTCAATTGAGTTACATTTTATCGAAGTATTCGAAAAAAATATTTTGTTAATAGACATGAAATGTTTTTAGATCTTCGTATATGTTCGTAAATATCTCGAACACGGTTGTGAAATTGAGGTAGGTGGAAAGTCACCATTCGAAAGCTTACTAAATTTTTTACAAAAAAGGTTTTGGGGCAATTTTCGATGTAGCGAGAAAAATAATGGGTTTTTTGTCGTTGTTAATCTCACTTTTAAATTGGTTGTATTTGTTGTAAATTCCGTTTATCATTTTTTTAGTAAAAGAAGACAAGATGAGAAACTTATCGGTAATAGACCTAGAGCGAATGTTGACAAGGCGGGAGAGTAATTTCCGCTTATGATACTGTCAGTTTCCTGTTGTTGTGCCTTAAACTTCCTCCGCCTGGAGATTTTATTTTATATCTTTAATTAAAGATCAAACCCCACCAATAACTGCTTATATATTCCTTTACTAATGCCACTAGGAATTAACGGAACCGCGCTAAGATGACGCAGTTCCTGCGAGTCGGGACTTTTTTCTATAAGAAGCATACAGCTATTAGTAGACTACATCCTCATCAAATTTTGAATTTTATGAAAAACACAAATTTTAATATCCAGAACTCCTTCCCTACTTTTGGAAGTTGTAAAGCATTTCAAACAAAAAAAATCACGGAAACAAGGTTCAAATTACTGGTTTTCGGCTCATACATAAATTTTCGTTGTTACAGAGCAAGCTATGTTGGCAGAAAACACATATTTCAATCACTGGGGCACATATATATTTTGGCATACAACGGGGGAGTTTCAGGTACCTCGCACCAGTTCTAATGGGTGAATGTTATATGGCGAATACAAAATGCGAAAGAACAAAAATTGCGTACACCGTCATGTTGGGATCTCCCCCGCGGTCTAGTGGCTAACGCCTTGGATTCTCATGTGGGAGATCGGTGTTCGAGTCTCGCCTGAAGTGGCATTTTTCTCATTTCATGGCTCTTTGAGAAAATTCCCTGCTGCACCATGGATGCAACAACTATCGTGTAAACTCCAAGACCCGTGTGTATACTTATACTATGTGTAGAAGAAATTGATAATCACGTTCTAGGGAACATTTTCGAAAGTTTATTTACAGTTTTTGTTTCATACAGATTGTCCGACGATATGCGCACGATAGCTTTTATTTTATTTTCTATTGAATAAGATATCCAATGATCACCTTCCAGTTGCAGCCGATTTCTAGATATTTAAGGATTTATACTAAAGGTATAAAATTGCGTAGGCCTGCTGACAATATTTGTGAACTTTTCCATTTCTACAAACGTAACATTTATATATATATATATATATATATATATATATATATATATATATATATATATATATATATATATGAGTCCTGGCGTAGATATTTATCTCAAAGCTTGTATTTATTTTTTAATTAATCGAGTCAGCTGCGATTTCGCCATAGTGAGGAAACCCGCTTATAACATCGGCTGGATGACAAAATCCGGAAGTGCCAACCTTTCAAAATCCTTATATAAGAAAAGTTTTGAACTGTCAGATTCATGTATCTATATACATTTAAACACATATGCAAACGCACACACACACACACATATATATATATATATATATATATATACACACACACACACACATGTATATATAAAATTCTGGTGTCACAGTTTTAGTGTTTATACTCCTCCGAAACGGCTTAACCGATTTTGATGAAATTTAATATGTATATACAGTAGGCCTGAGAATAGGTTTATTGCTAATTTTTACACCCCTAAGTGATAAGGGAGGCCCACCCCAAAAAATACTTTTTTTCAATGGTCTTTTGCGGGTGGCGAGCAAGGGCGTTTGGCGGATCTCATTTAGCAGAGATGTTACCCATTGGCCCATGAGCTTCGAAGAAATTATATACTTAAATAAAAGTCCTTGAGCAGGATCTGTAGTAAATAAGCACATTCCTAAGTAAGATACCGGTTATTGCAAAAATAACATTTTTTATTTGATGATTTAAATATTACATAACACATGTACTTATACAATTTCTTTCAAAACTCAAAAAAAAATTGACTTACCCGGATCGTTAAAATTGTCTAAAAACACCGCAACAGTCACATTTAAATGTCGAGCTTGAGGACCCCCCCCCCCTAGCTAAATTTTTTAATTTAAAAATTTTGTGGAAAGGTTATCATTTCGTAAATAAGTCTTATAAAATGAAAAATAATGTAATTTCTTTAAATGAGAGGAGCTTGTTGGCCGTTGAGATTGCGAATGTATATATATATATGGACCGATACTGATATGTTTTTGCAAAATCGTCTTACGGTTAAATCAGAATTTTATCTATAAAAATCATTTTCAAATAGTTATTTATATAATTATAAAGTTAATATAGTTTTATTTTAATTTCTATAGGGTTGATTTTTTTTATATAATTTCTCTTGACATTTTGAGGTTTGGGAATAAAAATTATTTTAAAATTTTTATCTAATAAGTCTTACTTAGAATTAGGTATCAGTAATGATTTCTACAAAATTGAAAATTAAATAAAAATCCCAAAGTTAGTATTTTAAAATGATATATTCAAAATGTTGCATTTAAAGATCAGCTTAAAACTAGGCGAACAAAATTACTTCTTGTTTAGTTCAAAATATGTAGTTAGTTCACTCATATTGTTAAATACTACATATCATACTCAAGTATAATTCTCTTAATAATCGCAATCTGGGTGAAGAAGGTTTAGATGATCGGGGTTCGGTTATATGTTAAATAAACCTACATTTTATAATTAAAATGAGTTATATTTCTGCCAACATTTTGGCTTGAATTACAAGCCCTTTCAGGAATATGGAGGAGAGAGAGAACAATTCCGTATCGTGGAGGCTACATTTCTGAGTACCCCCAGATCTCATTTTAGTTATAAAATTAAATTTAGTTATACACCTTCACAATCCCAACGGACGACTATCTATTCACAATGAACAAGTATTTATTAATAACAATTTTAATAACGATTGTGTAAAATGTATAACTTATAAATTTTGAAATTAAAATTCTGAAAAAAATTTTGATATTTTCTTTTATTAATTATATGTTATTGATTATAAATTACTCAATAGACATTTTAAAAAATACTACATTAATTTAATTGTTTATAATTTAACCATAACAATTTAACTTTTTATTTTTCCGAAATAAAAATTCGAATCGATTCTGGAGAAAATAAAAATATCGTGTGGTATCTTAATAAAGCTACATTTATTTTTGTCAAAATGTACTTTATTTTTCCCGGCATTTCGGCTTTAAGTTCAAGCCTTCATCAAATAAATAACCTAGGTGAGTAGTCAAAATAATTATTGTTGGTGCACCGTAACTAATAATTCTATTCCCTGCAGGCCTGCACTTACTATTTAGAATCGACATAAATAACACCGCGCACTTTCATATGTCTACACATATATGAAAAACCCCTAGGACTTCCACAACTGACAGCACGTTTTATCGATCCTATCCCCAAGAGCCAAAATCTCGGAGGCTGTCCAATGAGGTAGATAGGTTGGAGTCGCTATTATTGGTCACTGAGGTAGTAGCGCCGCTACACTAGTTTACGCTCTTCATTTTTGTTTAGTAACCAGATAATGAACGTTTGGTTTCGCTAATGAAACACTCCAATAAAAGTTTTTTAAAAAACTAGTATCAATAATATGATTTAAATAAATATCGGGCCCTTTTCTAAACTTGAATTTGGTCCGCATCGTGAGATTGTACCAGCATATTATAAAATACCGAAAATCAAAATATATATATTTATTTACTCACAGGTACAGCAGATGTTATGAACGTTGCTATAACTATCGCATGCAAGAGCATCTTGCTTAACTGTGGACAGGCTTCTGGTAGCAGATATAGTCTTCTATAGGTCGATCCACTGATAACCAACGTATTGATCTCTTATCTAAAACGTGACATTATTATTCATTCAAAAATTATTTTTGTTATAAATCAGGCTGAAGCTAAGTCATCCATGAGCCACTTACCATCACTTCGTATTGCTTCTTGTGTATAAAATAAAACAAAATCCCAACTTAAATATTAGATGTTTTATTCTCCTCCCCAAAAATATGTTATGCCCAAATAAAAACTTATTTTATCGCGTTTCTCCCTCCATATGAAGAAACCCCGCTAATAACGTTTATGGCATGAGAAAGGTTCACGTTTCAGAACCCATAAGTCATGAAAAATCCGAATTGCATTTTTTACAAGGCACCAAATTTTATTATTATTATTAAGAACGGGTGCCAGGAGAAAACCCAGAAAGAACTGCACCGAAACCTACAAGGCCTATTGTGCCCACCCGACAAGCCAGCCTATTACACCAACAGGCCCTTGATGAACCTTAAGAGAGTCCTAAGGTTCAATTCAGGTAGCCTTCTAAGGTCATCTATGAAGTCTGCACCAAAATGCAGGTATCTCTTCCCTGCCAGTGCTGTACATCTGCATATGATGTGGTACGGCGTCTCATCGTCTTCAAGGCACAGTCTACACCATGTAGTCCTAGTCAGCCCCATGGAGTAGAGGTGCCGTTGCATTCTACAGTGACCTGTAAGGAGAGCTGTTATTAGTCTTACCTTAGACCTGCACAGATTAAGGAGAGCCTCCGTCCTCTTCTTATCCACAAAGGAAAGGAAACAGCTTCGCCTGTCTCTGGGTGGAGCTGCTACACCACACAAGGCACCGAAAATCGAACGAAACCATTTTCATTGCGATATATTTTATTCTTTCGAATAATTTCTTTTTTTTTAACATATTGGATCAAACTGGATGTCTTTGGAAATCATACAAAAATGGATTTAATGAAATAAGTGGTTTTAAGAGGAATAAAATAAACAGTTAAAATGAGAGCTTAATATTCTAACTTATAAATACAGGATAGGTTTTCAGGTAAATGTTTTAGAGATTATTAATGTTATATAGATTTCTATATAGTATATGTACAGGCACAAGTACATGCACACATATGCATACACACACAGGCAAATGCTTATATGAATATACCTACATATACACACATACGCATATTCACATACACACACATTTATATATCCACTATATCGAATAAATCACTAGTGGGCTTTTTATCTCAGTGACTCCAGAACGACGGATTGACATTTTTTTTCTGAAGATTGGTATTAAGATATATACATTTTTTGGTTACATTTGAGATGGGGAAGTATAACAAAAATTAGCAAGTTTGAAGTTTTCGTATACATATCTTGGAAACGTCTGGGAAACTTTACAAGGAAAGGTGACTATTTGATAGCCTGATACATTTCATACAAAATGCATTAAAATATAATTTGCTATAGTTTGATCGCATTTCGAGAAATCAAAGCCCTGAAATTTCAGTAGTGTAGTACACGTCTCAGTTTCGTTGGGTTTTTAGCGCGTTCCTCCCTCCCTCTATAGGGAGGAAACACGTTTATGGGGTTGGCCTCATGGCCCAATCCCGATGTTCCGACTCAAAAATTTCATGTTTCAAAAGCCATAGATTACGAAAAGAACAGTGTTCCAAATAGTGAGCTAGATAGCAGACAGGGAATAATACGGCTAGGAAAACATGAATACGATTTTTCTAAAAATATATATGTCTGTTTGCTCTCTCACATGTTAAAAAGAGGTCCGAATTTGATGACATTCGACCATTCATTTGCCAATAACAGCCGTAATTTTTGTTACATTTCAACGAATCCTGGTGTTCGTTGTGTTCATCTAAAGAAAACCATGTTTTGTCAAAATAAACTTAGTCGGTTCATTAGGACTGGGGTTTACTCTGCAGGTGCTGTTTCTGTATCCTGTTCCTTTTATTATTCATCAAGATAAATAGACGAAAATGTGAATTTTTGTTTATTTATTAAGTAGTGTAACACCATGCATACACAAAACTCTGGAAGGAAATTAATAATTGAAGCAGATGCTCATCACAAATCTAAAAGAGCAAAACTATCCATGTTTTTATTTTATTTATATACGAGGACGTTATATGAGGCAAATTATTCAGGAATGCACTCGACACAAATTCTGAGTAAAGTGCTTATACAGCTCCTGCGTGAAGTACTTTTTTAAAAGGCCTGAAACGTGGACATTTATCAACGTCACCTCAGAGTTACGTCATAGGGCTGACGTCATAAGCTGGTTTCCACCATGTGAAGAGTAAGGAAACGCATTGAAAATAAGCAAACGATTCAAACTTTAAGCCTCCCTATAGGGAGAAAACTCGCTTATGACGTTGACGGAATCCAGCAGTGCTGTCAAGAAATTACGTTTCATAATTATTGTCTTAATAAGTGCTGAATCAATTAATTTGTAATTATACAAAATAAATGAAATTTATGTATGCAGTTATAAATTGAATTTTATTTATAGATATATAGCAAGCGTTCAAGTAACTGTCGTCTTTAATCGGACGGATTTCGTTGATACTAAAAAAAACTAGTACTAAATGTTAAGTAGCGAATGTTTTGCGAGTATAAAAATTCCCTAATTGATAAAAAAAATAATAAAAATTAAAGTTATAAAAGCAGAAAATTAATGTATAAAACAGAAAAAGAAAAAAAAAACACAGGATAAGTAAGAAAAAAAAAATTAAAAAAAGTCCGACTCGCAGCAACTGCATCATCTTAGCGCGGTTCCGTTCATATCCCTTTTGTCATTTGAAAAGCTTAGAATAGAAACAGATAATATTTGGTTCGGCCTTTGTTCAAAGGGGTTTATGACTTTACCTGGTCGGGTCCGCCAGACCCCAGAATCCTCTTCTAGAGATACCTATTTCATACGTTGAATGCATTGAAAAATATCAAAAATTTTCACATTTTCTTGTGTTATTCTACTATAGTCATAATTCTACAAATAAAATCAATTAAAAAATAAAATAAAAAACCAACAGCATAAAGGCAATTGAAAATATTCAAAAGACGGCATCGAATCTCTTTCTCTTTGAAAGCTATATTTCTAACAATAAATTGTTTTTCTTATTTTACTTAATCTGTTTTATTGTCAAATAGATTATCCAACTATAAGCAATTAAAAATATAGTGGACACAGAAGGACCAAGAACAAGTCTTCAAGATTGAGTGCGAACCAAACAACTGAAAATAATATTTTTAATAATGGGTTAACGAAGCAAAGCATTTAAAAAGACACTGGAATGTAAATGCAATGTAGAAATAGAATTTTAAGTTTAAATTTTAATAATGATAATGTTAGGAAGGAGTAATAGTATCGAATTATTTGATAAAAATAAATAAATTAAAAGTGATATACAACGAGTTGGCTAATATAAAAACAGGCAGATAAAAAATAATAAAAAAATAACTTACCTTAAATTAAGATGGATGTAGTAGAAAGTCACTATAGTCTTAAAGTGATATAAAATTTTAGGCACTTTCAACACTTGTTCACACTGAGTAAAACAATATAAACAGATCTAAGGTGTTACACGGTAGCTGGTGATAGAAAGAATGACAAGGTCTCGTATTGAATTCTCTGTATGCAGGGTCTTCTTCCAGGTAAAGTCATATACTTTTACTGCCCTTTACCGTTACTCAGAAAGCTCTTTGTGTTTACAAACAAAGGACTCGGTATAGACCAACCGTATTAGCCCAAAAGTGATTAAGTCAAGCTTGATAAACTTCCTGAATTAAATTAAAGAATTTAAGAGTGCTTAAAATAGGTTCTTGATCTAGTCAAAAAATTCAAGGAGAATTAGACCATGAATAGAACATTTCAGCCAAACAGAAGGAAAATAACAATAACGAGGATAGTTAAACTTTGTTTTCAAAGATTGTTAGTTGTAACACAAAAACGGTCACTCATGATTCTAATAAATTAACTGAGAAGGGTGATTACACAAATATTCCTGTTGAGGCTTTAAAGCTTCAATTTAAAAAACATATTAACCCACAGGAATTATAGATTGGCCTAAAAACATAAAATCATTGAAAAAAGGATTTCTTATTATTGAATCAAACAAAAACGATATAGAGGTTATATCAACAGAGTTTTCAAATATATGCAAAGACCTGTTGATCAATAAAATTAAAATAAAATATAGAGTTCTCTGTAAAAGGTTTAATGAGTTCTATTAAATACATATTGTCCAATTTAGTTATAATTTTAACTATTGGAATTATTATCCAAAGATTCATATAATTACTCAACAATAGATTCTAATTTGAAGCACAGCTATTTTCGATATCTACCTGTTCTAAAACGTGAAATCATTTATTAGGCACTTCGGATGACGTCATTGGGTCGACGTCAGAAGCGTGTTTCCTATCTGTGGAGTGAAGCAGGAAACGAGTTAAAAATAGCAACCAATTAAAATGAGAGGTAAATAGAGGAAAAACGCCGTTCGTGGTGGTAGAAAATCATCACAAGGCATTTCGCTCAGAAATCTCCGAAATATTGTTACTAATTTTACGTATCCTGTTTTATAACCAAATAGATTTATATTCTATAATCAATAAGAAAAAACTACTAGCAATAAAAAACTATGGGTAACAGATGAAAATAGGGAATACCAAGAACGAAATCGACACCAGTACTGTAATCTACATATTCATACGGCATCTTCGAATTTTAACAAACAAAATTATACGTATCCTGTTTACTGACAAATACATTTGACTGCTATAAGAAATTACAAAAATAACGAGCAGTGAAAAAAAAACTGCGGGCAATACACAAATAGATCCGTTTAAATAAACGAAACTAACTACCTAAGTTTTAAGCACTTATTTCTCCTAATGTGACGACCCCATCAAACATTTCTTCAAAACATTTTTTGTAGAGAATTTAGTAAGCTTTCTAACTGTTACATTTCACTTGCCACGATTTCCTAACCCTTTTCGAGATATTAAGGAAAAAATACGAGGGGGGCCTAATAGATATTCATACGGGATATGAGAATCCCAATATTCCGAAAAAATAAAATATTCTAATTATACGTATCCTGTTTTATTGGCAAATAGATTTGACTACTATAAGCAATTGCAAACACTAGGGAATATGCCAAAGAACTTGGAGTAGGAGCCTCGACAGTTTCAAGACATTTGAAGGAAATCGGCAAATCCAAAACTGACATTTCATACGGTACAGGCTGATATATTTCTAACAATGTATTGTTTTTACTTATTTAAATTAATCTGTTTTATTGTCAAATATATACATTATCCAACTATAAGCAATGAAAAAATAGGAATAAAAACGGACAAAAAGAACCGTTCGAAAAACGAAATCAATTACTTCAAAGATTAAGCACTTATTTCTCCGATTGACATCGCTTATTCAAAACTTTCTTTAGAACATTTTTTGTAGACCATTTAGTAAGCTTTCGAATGGTAACCTTTCGCTTCTCAAGATTTTCAACCGTTTTCGAGATATTAATGAAAGTATAAGAAGTTCCCAAAATTTTCATTATTTCTAGCAACAGAAAATTGGTCTCATTTTTCCTATCCTGTTTTACACACAAATACATTTTCCCAACATAAGAAATTGCAAAAATAAAAAGCAATAAAAAATCAAGGGAAAGAGACAAAAATTACAAAAAAGAAGGACAAAAACCAGTTCATAAGAACAAAACAGACGTATTTGAAGTTTTAAGCACTTATTTCTCCGATTGACATAACCTAATCAAAAATAGTATAAAATCTTTTTTGTAGAGAATTTAGTAAGCTTTCAAATAGTTTCTATCCACTTACCACGATTTCCCAACCGTGTTCGAGATATTAATGAAAGTATACGAAGTTCCCAAAACTTTTCATGTCTGTTCATAAAATATTTTATTCTAACCCTTCCTTAACTCCAAACGTAACAAAACTTTAAACATATTAGTTTTAATGAAAGTAGAACATGCAGATAATGTTTCAACTGAATCCCGTGATTCTAAGTACCCAAACCAAAAACGGCATTCAAAAACTATTTTCCAATTTTCTCGAAAACGGTTAAAGCTATCGCCTTGAAAATGGGTTCATTCGTTTTCCTAGCCCAAGAAGCCTATAAAACGAGTACTTACAAGCTTATGAACTCAAAAACGTATGCGTTACGATTTTTTTTTGCGCGAATTTCGCCCCAAACGCCATCTTCCAGTGGGCGGATTTTGCTGGTTAACGAACTTGACCTTTCAAATTGGACGATGGATTTCTGTACCAAATTTCATCAAAATCGGACCATTGCTCTCTGAGCTACGCCGCGAACAGACAAAAAAATATATATATATATATATATATATATATATATATATATATATATGTATATATATATATATATATATATATATATATATAAATAAATAAATAAATATATACACACATATATATATATATATATATATATATATATATACAAATTTTAACCACCGTTATTTTCGGTCTCTAGGGGTTCTGAAACGTGAAATTTTCTAGTCGACACTTCCGGATTGTTTCATGAGATCAACCTTATAAGCGGGGTTCCTCCCTATGGGGGAGGAAGGAACCGCGCTAAAACAGAAAATCCTGACATGGATGCTCCCTAAGGAAAGCACACCCTAACCCGGGAGCACGGGATGTATGGTTGCGCGATATAATAGGCGGTGACGACCATGAGGTTTTTTGTCCCAAATATTTCAAGCAAACAAACAAGAAAAATTCCCGTCAAATTTCAATTCTATATTTTAATCACGAAAACCCCACTCATTGAGCCGAAATAGCTGGGTTTGAGAATACATCTTTTTATGTTGTCATTCATCTTGAATCTTTATGAATTCATCTTAACTGTCTTTATGAATTCATCTTAAATGTCTTTATGAATTCATCATATGTTAGGACATTTTTAAATGAACGCTCGCAACCAAAGAAATGAAAAACAACAATTATTTTTACGGTAATGTTCACCAAAAACATAACTGTTAAGAGAGATACGAATGCTAATCAAGGGAAGCACACCCTAATCCAGGGGCATGGAGTGAATATTTTGTGTGGCATGTTTTTGCACGGTAGGGCGCTGACGACCATGAGGTTTTTCTCCCATATATACTTTAAACAAACAAAAACATTAGTAGCAGTAAACTGAGGGGACCCCCCCCTCCATTAATAGTAATATAGACAATCCTTAATCCCTAAATGTTGAGTTATTTGAGCCCACTTATTCTTGTTTTATAATCTATATACTATCTATAGCAGGAAAATACTGCTAGGTCCAATTAGGGATTTGTTTTCATGAATTTTTCGAATTTTGTCCAGCTAGATCAGTTAAAAATACCACTGTGCGGCGTCTACTCCCGAGATAATACGGACGAGGTGATTAAGCGGTTAGTATTTGTTATTATAATATGTAGGATATTGGAATTTATTTATCAGCGCTTTAATTTAGAAAATACATTCATTAATCAAGATTTATTACAATTTCCCTTATTCGATTTCATCCTTTAACACATTCATATTATTTTGCTTCATGTGTACACTCGAAAGGTAATTTAAATTATTTAACCTAATGGATTAATTTATTTCATGCTGATTTCAGTTTTATTATTTGTTGTATTATTTGCTGAAACGCGACTGCTTTCCCATCGCGGCGTCACTAGATATTCCGATAATCTGTAATGACTCCCTCACTGATACAATATCAAAGGAATTTGCATTTGGCAAAACTGATTGTAAATCCGGGCCATTATTTGTCCTTGCTAGAAAAAATAATAAATATTTTCATTAGGAATGCCGACATCATTGGATTTTTTAGGGTCAAAAATTTTCTCTCCTGAAACCTATCGTCCATGGATTTAGAATGATATATCTGTACGATGTTACCACGTATTTTATTGTGATGCATTGTCTATGCACGTCATCGAAAAAAAAAACTTTTTTGTATCTGAATAATATACGCCAATATACAATAAATTATATATAATATACACAAATTAAGTTGTTTTACGTATTTATATGTTTCAAATAAAATTATAATGAGCGGACCGCTGTGGCCTACACCAAGATACTTATGTGGAGTGCAACTGGTATAGAGCGGTACATCAGTACCACTGTGGTATACAAAGAGCGGCTTTTCTGACACTGGCAAAACTTTTAAATCCTACATTCCTCAAGTTGTGACATTTATGACCCCAGAGACCGACGTCCAGATGACAGGGGTTCTGTCCTTCTTCCTGGTCGGTTTTAGGATATTTTGTCTTCGGAATAACTAGTTTTCTGGATAGTCATTAACTTATTAATTTCAACGCATTTGAGTATATGCCTCATGTTTTTATAGATGTTATGTGATGTCCTTCACACAAGCAACACTTTATAGCGTCGCAAACACCTACATGTAAGGGTTAAGTCTCTTGTATATATTTCAGGCTAGAGGACAATAAATAACACGATTTTCAAACAATTCTCAAGATACTTACTACAAAATCTCAAAGCTGCTTATCAGAAAAAAATAGTCACGTAACAAACAGGCCACGAGGGCGCTGAGGGGGAGATACTATAGAGGTATCTGATTCATGACCATACGGCACACTAGGGAGATAGTGTGGTCAGTCCTGTGCTTCAACCGCCTGATTTTCCCCTTGGCTGCTTCGACGGCTAGAGTCATTAGCAGCCAAGGTACCTATTATTTATTTTTTATTTTATTTTTTCTTAAATCTGGGTGCGTCGACTGCTATGGTCATTGGCGCCAGTACCCATTATTAAATTAATTAAAGAATGGGTTGGCCGATGGACGGTCAGGGAGGCCGAATTCAACCTATGAACGAAGACAATAGAACAAAAATCTTTAGTGCTTGCTCGGGATTTGAATTCAGGTCCTCCTACTTATTAGTCCAGTGCTCTACCACTGAGCTAACCTCGCCCCTGCAAATCTGCTCATATCTTTTAATAATTTTACCTTCAAAACACTGCAAAAACACTTTGTGGCGGTTCCTCATAGGATAATAACTGCGCCTAGAGATGCTACCTCTATGGTAAGCTTAGGTGGTTACTGGATCTCGGAAGGTTCCCGCCTAGGGAGAGGTTAACTGGCTTCTAACTACTAGGACGCTTACGTGTGTTTTTGATTATAGTTCTCCGGATGAGTTTGTGTTATAGAGAAACTATCAGTATGGCCATACCTAGGTCTAACAACGATTAGTCATGGATATGCGAAAGTAGCCTTAGTCTTAATTGTTGTATATACATGTACATTAAGTTAGATGACAGCATGTATATAGTAGTTACTAGGTGAGCATATAATTAATATTTTATTAGATTATTATTATGATGATTTACTTGCGGCATGCCAAATGTATATATGTTGCGTTTAATTATTAATATAAGTAAATAATTTTAAGATGAGCTCATGTTTTACGTATATAACCTCACCCCGAATGACTTCACGATTACCCCAAAGAGGTAATACACTTCCTAAGTTTCAGGCACTATTTTTCCCTACTGAGATGTTCCTTTCGAAATGTAGGCCTGTATCTTTTAGCGGAGAAGTTAAGTAAGCGTTCGAATGGAATTACTACGATTTCTCAACCGTTTTCGAAATATTTAACGAAATATATGGAAACCACAAAACTATCAATCTCTATAGATAACAATTTTTATATTTTATACTTTCACTCCCTGAAATATTACGAATATTAACACAACTTAATATATGTTATTTGGAACAACTAAACAAATAATCAAGTCATCCGTCATTTCTGAGTGCCCGAAACAAACACTCTTGTTATACCCAGTTTTGTAAATAACAAAGTCCGACTCGCAGGAACTGCATCATCTTAGCGCGGTTATCCCTAGTCTAATTTGGAAAGATTAAAATAGAATCAGTTATTATTTTGGTTCCACCAATCTTGAAAGGTCTTGATTTATGATCTTACCTGTATGGGTCGGCCAACCCGTAAGCCCGCCAGAAAGGCCTCCGCTCAGAGGCATTTGGAAAGCTTGGGATCTCTCTCTTTGAACGCTACATTTTTAACAATAAATTGACCTTCTTATTTTACTTAATCTGTTTTATTGTCAAATACATTATCCGACTATAAGCAATTAAAAAATAACAAGGAATATATAACGAGTTTTGAACACCCTGTATATATACATATACAGGGTGTTCAAAACTCGATTGACACCCCCCTTTTTTCCCATAATTTTTGAAATTTAAAAACGAAACTTGTTGGGTCTTAACTTCGTCAAATGAACTTTCATTGGACCTAATGCACGACCCCTCAACTTTCTCCAGTTCTTCTCCAAAGACCCTAACTCTGGAAACTCCAATGGAAAGGGGTTATTTTTATGACGGATTATTGTAGAGAATTGAATTCTATGTCGATTTTATATCTGTCATTTTTTCGTTAACGCGCATTAATGTGTAACAAATTGCCAAAAACCCTTATTTTTTGTCACTTTCCTGCCAATAACGTAGAAAGTATGCCCCTAATGAAAAAATTAGCCGATATGAACGTTTCAGAGGATTATATTTACTTCCCAAAAAGTACCTTTAAATGCCTAAAATGTTAATATGAATGGAGCAAAACACACTTTTGTTTTTGAAATTGTCCAACGTGATCTACGCTCCATTAACACATTCTTTTCGATAAACGAGTAAATTCATCATGCTCTTTTTTATAGTAACACGATGGAGACTAGTTTACTCGTTTCGGTAACATAGTGTTAAAACTTAATAAACATTTCCTAGACTGTTTTTGGTCCACCTACTCAGGGATTTAAGAATGTTTGAAGACTAAATTGATATAAAAATATTGACAAAACTACAGCTATTTCTTGTATTTACAAAAATCAAGTTCCATTACTTTAAAAAGGGATTCAAAAATAAAACATTAAATTTAAAGGAATAGAGGGGTCTCCCTGTGGTCTAGTGGCTAACGCCTTAGATTCATATGCTTCACTTTTCGTGTTTCAAAAAAGAAAACAGCCTCCAAATCTTAACTGATTTCAATGAATTTTTTTTTAAATGAAAGCTAATAAAAATTAGATTTTTGTTTCTCCTGTTTATTAACTTACGTGTAATTAACTTTTACAATGAACATAAAATAATATTTTATTTTTCATCTAACTTAATATCAGCACTGATATCGTTGAAATTAAACATTCAAACCCTGATTAGACTTGGAAAAAATCAAAATTTATTATCAAATCATTCAAAAATCATATTATTTCAATAATTCTCTTTGTTTAATTATGATAAATTTACGTTTTAAAGGTGTCAGTCTGATTTTTTCCAAGTCTAATCAGGGTTTGAATGTTTAATTTTATCGATATCAGCGCTGATATTAAGTTAGATGAAAAATAAAATATTATTTTAGGTTTGATTGTAAAAGTTTGTGAATTATTTACTCGTAATTTAATAAACAGTGAAAACAAAAAACAAAAATCTGGTCTGACAATGTTGTTCTAAATTTTATTAGCTTTCATTATTAAAAAAAAATCATTCAAGTCGGTTAAGATTTGGAAGCTGTAGCCTTTTTTGAAACATGAAAACGTTTGGCCCGACTGAGCGGCAGCAGGAATTTTCTTATCTCACGGCTCGTAGAGAAAATTCCTCGCTGCACCCTGGATGTCGGCACTAATGGCCTTGATGTCAAGGCGCCGTAAAAAAACAAAACAAAAAAATCGTCCAACACAAAAATAATTACTACAAAATTCTAATCATTAGGTGAGTTATATTACTTTAAATTTAATATTTTAATCCCTTTACAAAGTAATTGAATTTGATTTTTTCTTCAAACGTTCTTAAATCCAAAACTAGGTGAAGCAAAAATAGTTTAGGAAAAGTTTTAATGAAGCGTAGATCACGTTGATAACACACTTCTGAAAACTTCAAAAACAAAAGTGTGTTTTGCTCCATTCCTATTAACATTTTAGGCATTTAAAGGTACTTTTTGGGAAGTAAATTTAATCCTCTACAACGTTTATATCGACAACTTTTTTCATTACGGGCATACTTTCTACGTTATTGGCAGAAAATTGACAAAAATAAGGGTTGTATAGATTTTTGGCAATTTGTTGCTCATTGGTGCGCGTTAGCGAAAAAATGACAGATATAAAATCGACATAAAATTCAATTCTCTACAATAATCCGTCATAAAAATAACCCCTTTCCATTGGAGATTCCAGAGTTAGGGTTTCTGGAGAAGAACTGGAGAAAGTTGCGGGGTCATGCATTAGGTCCAACGAAAGTTCATTCGACTACGTTAGGACCCACCAAGTCTCGTTTTTAAATTTCTAAAATTGTGGGGGAAAAGGGGGGTGTCAATCGAGTTTTGAACACCCTGTATATATATATATATATATATATATATATATATATATATATATATATATATATATGTATATATACACATATATATATATATATATGTGTGTGTGTGTGTGTATATACAAACGCGCACAGAATCTTGGACAGTCTGTTTTGTCGTGACCTATGAGTTAAAGAGAACATACGATAAGAAGCAGAATCCTCCCACCGGTTAGGTTTTTTTGTTGTGTGTTAGGTGGATAAAAAGTGAATTGTCAATTTTTTTCACTTTCATTACAGGTTATATGATTATATTTTGCTGACTTTAGGAGAAGAAAAAGTTCACAAACACATTTTATTAACCGCCATGCGTAATTTTGGTCTTTTCTTATATTTTGTTAAATGTTTTGAAAATATTGAAGAAAGATTAACTTCTTAATACGGCTTAGCATAAAAATATTCATATTACCAGCGCAGGTAAATAAATCGTGAAACGTTTCGTAAGTGTACGTTTACTACCACTGAGTGTGTTTTTTGCTTCCCGACGCAAACGTCAACATGCGTTGAACAAAGGATCTTTGAATCATCTTATCATACTAGGGATAATGTTGTTTTGAAAACTGGCTATGCTGACGCAGTTCCTGCAATTCGGACTTATAATATAAATGTTTTGCATAGAAGTCAAGCAAAACAATTGCTGAATTAATCAATAGAATGTATTGTAAATTAAATTATCTTTAATATATTAATCTTTAAGATTCATTAATCTTAATTTTAATCATATTTCAAAATGGCATCACCTAGCAAAGATAAAGATATACCAAGACTTATTAATCATTAACTCGTTCAAATCTATTGACTGTTCTCATAAACATCAGAATGGAAAAGACTATGCTTATTCTTTTTTTTTTTTATTATTATAGAATGCTGATTGGTGATGTCTAAATTCTTGGGAGAGAATCACTTTAATGGAATTGCTATCAAAATATTTTTTTTCATTTTGTTCGGTGAATCATATTTTCATTACATTTAAATAAGTAATAAGTTTGTGCGGGTGTTTTAGCGCGGTTCCTCCCTCCCCCATAGGGAGGAACCCCGCTTATAAGGTTGATACAATGAAACAATCCGGAAGTGCCGACAAGAAAATTTCGCGTTTCAGACCCCCTAGAGACCGAAAATAACGGTGGTTCAAATTTGTATATATATATATATATATATATATATATATATATATGTATATATTTATTTATATATATATATATATATATATATATATATATATATATATATATATATTTGTCTGTTCGCTCATTTCTGGCTTCCCTGATGGTCCGATTTTGATGAAATTTGGTACAAAAATCTGTCGTCCAATTTGAAAGGTCAAGTTCGTTAACCAGCAAAATCCGCCCTCTGGAAAATGGCGTTTGGGGCGAAATTCGCGAAATCAAAATCGTAACGCTTACGTTTTTGAGTTCATAAGCTTGTAAGTACTCTTTTTATAGGCTTCTTGGGCTAGGAAATCGAATGGAACCATTTTCAAGGCGATAGCTTTAACCGTTTTCGAGAAAACTGAAAAAATATTTTTTGAATGCCGTTTTTGGTTTGGGTACTTAGAATCATGGGATTCAGTTGAAACATTTACTGCATGTTCTACTTTCATTAAAACTAATATGTTAAAATTTTGGTTGCGTTTGGAGTTAAGGAAGGGTTAGAATAAAATATTTTATTAACAGGCATAAAAAAGTTTTGGTAACTTTGTATACTTTCCTTAATATCTCGAAAAAGGTTGAGAATTTGGGAAACGGAAGAATACCATTAGAAATCTTACTAAATGCTCTACAAATGAAAGTTTTGGTTAGGCGATGTCAATCGGAGAAATAAGTGCTTAAAACTTTAAAGTAATTGATTTCGCTTATTCGAACTGTTCTTTTTGTCTTTGATTTTGATACTTAAAATTATGGGATTCAGTTGAAACATTTTCTGTATGCTTTAATTTCATCAACACTAATATGTTAAAATTTTGGTTACGTTTGGAGCTAAGGAAGGATTAGAATAAAATATTTTATTAACAGACATGAAATGTTTTGAGAACTTCGTATACATTCACTAATATCTCGAAGACGGTTACGAATATTGGTAAACGGAGGGTTACCATGCGAAAGCTTACTAAATGTTCTACAAAAAAGATTCTGAAACAATTTTTGATTAGGCTATGTCAATCGGAGAAATAAATGCTTAAACTTTGAAGTAATTGATTTCGTTTATTCGAACGGTTCTTTTTGTTTGTTTTTATTCCTTGTTATTTTTTAATTGCTTAAAGTTGAATAATGTATTTGACAATAAAACAGATTAATTCAAATAAGAAAAACAATTCATTGTTAAAAATATATCAGGCTGTACCGTATGAAATGTCAGTTTTGGATTTGTCGATTTCCTTCAAATGTCTTGAAACTGTCGAGGCTCCTACTCCGATAATAAAACAGGATACGTTTAATTAGAATCAATATTTTATTTGTTAGAATTCGAAGATGCCGTATGAATATCTAGATTACAGTACTGGTGTTGATTTCGTTCTTTAGAATTATTCTTGGTATTCCCTATTTTCATCTGTTACCCATAGTTTTTATTGTTAGTAGGTTTTTATTATTGATTATAGAATATAAATCTATTTGGCTATAAAACAGGATACGTAAAATTAGTGACAATATTTCGGAGATTTCTGAGCGAAATACTTTTAAGATTTTCTACCACCACGAACGGCTTTTTTCCTCTATTTTTATCCACTAGATAGGCTTTATTTTGCATATTATTCTATATAAGTTTTATTCAGCAGGGGATTCTGATGAAATGTCGTGTTTTTGCTGTGGATTTTAAATACGATTTATCTAAGATTGGATAACATTAGCGAGTCTACATAGTTAAGAACCGACGACGGAGGATTACTTGTTGCTATGATTTAGTCTACATATGTATATTAAGTCCTAAATCCAAAAAATAAACTTCACAACGGTTAGATACTATGAGCGAATATGGCGGTTCAATGCCCGTAGAAACAAGGGGGCCGCAGGAAATTTACCTGCTAAGAGTTAAGCCTCAAGAGCTGTAAATATACCCCAGGTATCTGCCGACACAAATACATAGCCTAGGCGGAGAGCACCCCAAAAACTCAGATCCCAACATAAGGTTATATACTAAATATTCATAAAGACTACTTAGTTGTAAACCGATTCATCAATTAGCAATCAATAGTTTTCAACAAAGGTTATATACTAAATATTGATAAAAAGTATGTAATTAGAAAAAAAACAATATTCCACAAGACTTGTTTTTGGTCCATTTGTGTCTACTCCATAGACTTAATTAGGTATATTATTCTATTGTAGTTGGGCAACTAAAATTTGTTTTATTTTGTTAAATAAAGTTTTTTTTCTTGACTTGTTATTCGTCAAGACTTTTATTTGTCCTTGTGTATTTACTAGATAGGTTTTATTCGGCATATTATTCTATATAGGCTATATTAGGCAGGGTATTCTACTCAATCTTGTGTACTTCTTCTTGATCCTTCTGTACATGGGCGTATATAAAAACAATTTCGGGGGGGGGGGCTGAGACCATTTCCAGGGTATGGAATACTAAATATTTAGAGCTTGGAATAGTTTTAGGCAACTAAAACGCTATTACACGTAAAATAAAATATGTTTTATGAACTAAGTGATCTTATTTAATTTATTTTTAAGGGTTTTACGAGAAGTTTTTATCGTCAATTCAAAATTTCGGGAGGGGCTGCAGCCCCCTCAGCCCCCCCCCCCCTCATATACGCCCATGCTTCTGTATCCTCTAGAAAGGCTTTATTAGGCATATTTTGTATTGATTTATAGAGCTTTGCTTTAGAATGAGAGCCAGATTCTGTAATTTCCGCTTCTGTGTAAAAGTTAGCTACTGTCGGTGTCCCTGACGCCTTAATATCACTTTTATTCGAGATGTTCGAGAGGATTTTGACAATTTTCACGAGATATATAAAAAAAAATAAGTTTATTTCTTTTCTAAGCTTATCAAATGGCACTAGGGACATGAACGGAACCGCGCTAAGATGCTGCAGTTCCTGCGAGTCGGACTTTTTGTTAGTGTGTATTCCATGGGCACAGGAAATAATTTCGGGGAGGGGGCTGGGACCATTCCTGGGGTATGGAATACTAACAATTTAGAACTTGGATTAGTTTTAGCCAACTAAAACGCAATTACACCTAAAATAAAATATTTTTTATGAACTAATTAATCTTATTTAATTTATTTTTAAAGATTTTATGACACATTTTTACAGATCAAATCAAAATTTCAGCCCCCTCAGCCCCCTCCCTTTATATTCGCCCATGGATTATTCACACATTACTATTAGTCGGTGAAATAAAAATGGGATCAAAATGAAACCGAAGATTAAAAATAGAGGATAAAATAAAATGATAAATTGAACAAAGTAAAGCATATACAAAATTAACCCAGCAAAGATGCAATAACAACAGTAAGATGCCACAGAAGTACCATATTATAATTGTTAAAGTATCCGTCCTTATGATGTCTTTTTACATGATTCTTCTTTTTCTTTATTTATTATTACAATTTTTTTTTCCTTCAATACCTGATTATGCCTCACTGGGAATGACCGGGTAGTTGTCCTATATAATTTTATAACTATTATTTAGTTTTATAACTAAACGAGGGTTTTAATTAATTATAACAAAATTAATATAATGGATGTTAATTTCTACATGAATAGGCCAAATTAATATACTTGAATTTGTGAAAACCAACTCTACATGCTTAAGAAAAACGAAGGTTGTCTACCAGTATTGTGAGGGCATTATGGCTGAATTGGATAAAAGAAAATTCCAGTTAAGAAAACCACTTATAACCAAGGCAGGGGACAGGAATATAAAAAAACAACATTTTTCCTTCATTGACAGCTCTGTGTAGTCTACAATCAAATTGAGTTATTCATCATGAAATCTCCATGATGTAGCAGTTCATTGGGTACCATTTTTTGTTGGTAGATTTTTTTTGTATTCTAAATCAAATAGGTTGAATTTGTTTTTTTTTAATTAATGACATAGTTGATTGGCTGAAATAATTTGCTTACAAACATAAATGAGGGCATCTTCAGCTGATTAAGTGACCTATCTCTTTTGAATCCACTGTTATTCAAACATATGGATGGGTTATTGGTTTATTATTAACAAAATAATGTTGGACCAATCACATTCCATAATATAACAATAAGAAAATCTATAAGCAATGGTGAAATCCTAGCTCTTCAATATAATTATAACACATTTGATTCCAGAGGCATTTTAACACACTGAATTGCATGTTAAGGTTCCTCATTTATGCAGAAATAACAGAATTTGTACATTTTGAATCTAAATTATGAAATGAATAATGCTCAATTAAAGTATGAAACAAAAACCAAATACATTTAAGTGAATATTATTATTATTGTGGGGAGGGTTCTCTTCAGTCCCCTGGGATAAATTCTTTCGGGGGCTATTGCCAACCGAAAGAATTTTTGTTGTTTTTTTGTTTTTTTTGTAGATTTTTTTTGTTTTGTTCTGTTTTACGGGCGTTCATTTAGAAACTTTCTAACCGTTCTGGCGGTATCAAGCAGTACTGCTTGTTGGGCATTTTTAATAAGATCCTCCGGAAGATTTGCAGCAATTGTTGTTTTTGGAATGAGCCCGTTGGTCGAGATAATGAGGGATGTTATCCTTGCGGAATCCAGCTTATACAGGTCTTTCAGCTCTATGGCCAAGTCTTGGTACTTTCGCAGTTTCTCAGCATATGATTTCCGGATATTCTCATCATTGGAGATTGCTAAATCAATAATATAGGCTGTATTATTTCCTTTGTCAATGATAAGAATATCCGGTTTATTATGATGGACAGTACGGTCCATATCGCTTCGTCCAAATACAATTTAATTGTACCTTTCTCTAAAAGTCGTTTTGGGACGTAGCGGTAATAACGGACCACACCATCCAACATAACACACTTTTCTGCGAGAGCTTGACGATATATTTTGGCCACGTTATTATGCCGATGAAGATAGTCTGATCCCGCAAGGATCTCGCAGCCCCCCGTAATATGCTGGATCGACTCATACGTTTTGTTACAAAGTCAACATTTGTCAGAGATGTTGACATCCTTCAAAACGTGACGTCGATAGGATCTTGTTGCTATTACTTGATCCTGGATGGCTATTACAGAACCCTTTGTTTCGGGGAATAGCCTTCCAGAAGTCAACCACGCTACCGACCAAGAGAGTACCACCTCCGGATCAAATAACCGACTATGGTATCGCCCATGTAATGCTTTCTTCAGACATGTGGAAAGGCGATCCGATTCTGTTGTAACTTCCGGCCAGGCTGTATAATTCTCGCCCAGTTTGACCATTTCCTTGAAAAGACGATTCTCGCTTAACATAATGTAGCTCCTCAGGTTAATTTTCTGAGAGCGACATAAGTTTTCAATATTTGCGAGACCTCGTCCTCCTTTATTCCTTGGCAAATACAGCCTTTCAATCGAAGATAGAGGGTGGTGCATACGTGCCTTAGTCATCTCTGTTCGTATGAGTCGATCCAGTTCTTGTAATGACGTATCCGACCATTTAATGATTCCGAAGCTGTAAATCATTGATGATATTGCCCATGTATTTATTGCTTTTATGTTCTGCCTGCCGTGTAGATAGCTTTTTAAAATCAGACCCAAGCGTTTAAGAAGAACGATCTTCAATTCCTCTTTCACTTCTTGTTTGGCTATTTGGAAGAATATATAAACTCCTGGACAAAAAAAAGCTCATCACCTTAAATTGTTTCTTTATTTATCTGTATCGTCATGAGAACTAAATATTTAACTCTAGCCAGCATTTGCATTAGTTAAAGGAGCCAGGATTAGATATAATCCTCTCATTTAATCTTATTACGTTGACAGAATAGATGAATTGCTTAGTAAGAATTAAAATACCGTCTGTGGTTTATTGTGCTCAGTCCTGTTAAAGTGATTACTTCTTATATAATTTTTCCATTGTTGTTGCTCCCTTTTGAATTTTGAGTTTTCTGCATCTTTGATATGGATATGCCACAGGAAATTTGTGTCAGTGCACTAACACTGTGGGTGAAGGTTTATCCCAAAGACAAGTCACCATACTCTTGGGAATATACCAATCATCGGTAAGCAGGATACTCCAACGATACAGGAGGACGAGGTTTTTTGGTGATGGTCAAGGTTTGCCTTACATTCTCCAGATGGTTGAATAAATGTGTTAAGACAACCCGGAGAGCGATTTGCTTTCTGCAACATTTCCCCACGAGTTGCGTTTGGAGGGGGTTCGGTTATGGTGTGGGCGGGCATAAGTTTGGAAGCATTCAGAGAGCTTCACATAATCAGCAGGCGCTCACTGACTGCTGAGAGGTATGTAACGGATATTCTCGAACAATAAGTTATGCCACTTGTGCCATTTATGGGGGATAAATCCCTTAATCTGCACGATAACGCGAGACCACACACCTTTAAAGTGGTGGCTGCCTACTTCCAGGATATCGGAATCGATCTTTTGCACCTTCCTGCAAAAAGTCCTGATCTCAATCCAATAGAGTACCTGGGATTGGCTATCAGAGCTCGGAGCCATGCACCGTCGACTCTTGCTGAACTCACAAACGCAATGCTGGAAGAATGGGAGAACATTCCTCTGGAGGTCATTGCCCACCTCATCTAGCCAATGCCAAGACGTCTGGACGTTCAGTTAAAGTGTTACCCTGAGTGGACACTAGGGTGTCTCTTTGTCTTAGACTTCATTCATACTTGATTTTAATAGACAAGTCTCTTAATTAATAGACAAGTTTTGTCTAGTACAGCTTGTATCTAGCACTGTAGCATTGACTAATCTTATTAGCTTCGGTGTTATCAGAAGGTTCTCTATTTCTATTTATAGTTTTACCAGGGCCACCACATGGGGGGGGACAGCCGGGTACAGTTGTCCCGGGCCCGGGCCGGGCCTCGCTAAGTGGAAAAAATGTGTAGGTTATGAGCTTTTTAAAAAAAATGGGGTTTAGAAATATAGACGGGCGTAGCCTATATTTATTGGAATGGGATCTATATTTTTTTTAATGTACATAAACGACAAAAAAAAGTGCAGTCCCAGAATATTATACTTCATTAGGAGTCGTAATAAAACTACAAGTACCGAAAGTGACCTTTACTGCACCGATTGTCGGCTTTTATTCTCATTTCGCTCAAAACTCAAGATGAAAATAATTTTAAAATGTCCAAAGTCCTATAGCAATTTTCAGTCTGGCTCTGAGAAGTGGGGCCCGGCATTGAGAAGGGGGCAGGTGATCTGGTCCCGGGCCCGGCTCTGAGATGTGGCGGCCCTGAGTTTTACACGACGCACACTACTATAGGCTGACGGAAAGATCACAAAAAGAACACATGCATTACATCTTTCAGCAATTTATATCCCTATAATTGTTGCAGTCCAAGTTATTATTCTTTTTTAGTAAAGGAACACCATACCTGTACATATACCTTTCATTATTTCTTCTAGTGTGGCTTCCTCTGTTTATGCTTTTATTATCAGGTTATGAAGGGTTTGGTCAACTTCTAAGTTCTGTCTGCAAGTCATTGATCCCAAGGGAATTATTGTGTTTTAGTTGCATGATGATATCAGGAATGTCTATCTTCTCTTGGGGGTTCAATTTCATCACCACCATATTGTTCATATTTTATGCCATCGTCATCCTGCTCCTAGAATTGTGACCAGAAATGTTCAGTCCATCGTTCCAGAGTACCAGTTTTATCTGACCTCAATGCACCATCTTTACCTCTAATCTGATTTACCCTAGGTATGAAATCTTTCCTTCCTTCGTTTATGTTTCTGTTATTTTTTGTTTTTTTAATCTTTCTAGATCATTCTATTTCTCTCATACTCTCTCTTCCTTCCTATAGACCTTTTTCTCATCTTTCTGATTCTTTCTATATTCCTCTGTTAGTTTTTTGGTTATTCTTCTACTAAACATTTGCCAATAGGCTTCATTCTTATCCAGGATGGCCTTACATTCCTCATTAAGAGAGCACTCTTATGACACTATCCTATATTTAGGATACAATTAAAAGACAATTATTAAATTTGAAGGGGGTTTAAATGGACCGAAATATGTTATTGTGATATTTCATTAAAAATTTGTGCACAAAGGTACAATGAAATTATGTTGTTTTGTTTCACAGCCTCCAATACATGTATAACAAATAAGCAAACATTGAAAGATTGAAATTAATTTAAATATTATAAAATTGTGACCCTTTTTTCTTTCAATATATTATTCGAATAGGCGGCACTTCATATTATATGCTTTATTTTATGCTCTACAGGTTTCGCGTCTCTTGACGCCCCTTCAGGAGCAACTTAATCAATATACATAAGTTTAGCCTTAGCTATGGAAGACCTTCCACAGGTAGGGCCACGTCCATACTAATACAATGACGTTAAAAGGCTGTTACATATAATTAAAAATAGGAAAAAACTAAATATAAAAAACGGAGATCAAATATTTAAACAATATATTTTTTAATATACTCGACGGTAATTAGGAATATTAATATCATTCGTTTTATTTTAACTTTTCGATGTATGACAAAAGCTTTCTCTGGAATCGATACAAGCCAGGATCGATCTGAATCAGCTGATGGATAACAGCCTTTTAACGTCATTGTATTAGTATGGATGTGGCCCTACCTCGGGAAGGTTTTCCGTAGCTAAGGTTAAACTTATGTATATTGATTAAGTTGCTCCTGAAGAGGCGTCAAGAGACGCGAAACATGTAGAGCTTAAAATAAAGCATATAATATGAAGTGAAGAGTTTTATATGTGCATGTCCTTCCGCCTATTCGAATAATATATTAATTTAAATATACTACAGCATTCTACAAAAATAAAATATTTTGTTGTCAAAAAATAAATCTTTTTATGTATGTTTCAGGCTGATGCAAAAATGGTTTTTGACGTTATCCAGCGGATGGAAGACACCGAAGCATTCTCTGAAGAACTTTTGGCAGCCATGAAACGACTATGGCAAGATGCAGGTGTTCTCGAGTGTTTTGGAAGGTCAAATGAATACCAGCTCAATGATTCGGCAAAATAGTAAGTTTTAATTTACTAATATACTACAAAATTTGAATGTGTCCGTGTATATATATATATATATATATATATATATATATATATATATATATATATATATATATATATATATATGTTCGATGTTTATTTCTCGTCGCTGGGATCATATTATTATATATATATTTATACTAAAAATCTAGAACTTGGAATTGTTAGCCAACTAAAACGCTATTACACCCAAAAAAAATATTATTTTTTCCGAATTAAGTGATCTTATTTAATTTATTTTTAAGGTTTTTATGACTCATTTTTAGTGTCTAAATAAATTTATTAGGGTGGGGGCTGCAGCCTCCCCTTATATACGCCCCTGTCTCCAATAGTACGAATAGTTGTCCATCAGTGACACTGCTACAAGTTTTAAATCAGTGAATGTGAAATAAGTATGTTTCGATATCCAGAGCTTTGTAAATCTACATTTGAATCCAAATTAGAAATTATTGGTAATAGTCATCAAGAAAAAAGAACACTATTGTTATGCATGTTAAGCACTGTTGAATGCTCAGGTATGAAACAGAAAATAAAAAGTAAAAGTGTGTTTAGAGGAGCATTCAAGAGAAGTAGAAAAGGTTTCACAAAAATAATAATTAAAATAAAATATAAAAATTATAAATAAACGTCTAGTTTATAAACTACTATCATGAAGTAATAGTTTTTGTTTATTTTTTTCCAATTCATACTCCTCATGTTTTGCAAAATAAAAACTCAATATGGTGGATGGAAATTAAGGTAATTTTAGCGTTAAGACCTAATGCAAATGAAAAAAATATTCTTTCCACTTTATAATTAATGAATATTTTTTAAATTATGAATGGCAGATTTTTTTTTTTTTTTTTTTTTTTTTTTTTTTATGGCTCATCGACTTTTATAACCATTAGCTATAATGGTATACTATACTACTAATAATGGTACTACTGTTCACCACTGTTTCAAAACATGATGAAGAAATAGGGCAAGCCCTTCATTAAAAGCTATTAACCCATCTCCAAACAAAATCTCCTGATTGACAGTCCAGCACACTAACTACTCTGTTGCTGCAAGACCCACTAATACTTTTCTTTTGAATTATAGTTTCCTTGATGATTTGGATCGATTAGGAGCTCGAGACTACCAGCCCACCGAACAAGATATTTTGCGCACAAGAGTCAAAACAACTGGCATAGTAGAAGTTCATTTCTCCTTCAAAAATCTTAATTTTAAGTAAGTATTTTAAAGTCCATTAGCATATATCACGCTCTTCCAGCATGCTATAATAAGTAATTCCTTTTAATCTATAGATAGGCAAAGAAAGATTTTTTTTTTTTTTTTTTTTCTATGAAAGTATCTAGAATTGATAGACAAGAACACCCTCAGTCTGGAATATGGCTCAAATTTAATCTGTCAATTTTCATCAACATAATAGACTTTTGTTAGGTTGAAAAATGATCATATTTTTCAGGAATGTTTCCTAGTGGAAACATCTTCTTGTAATGACTGATTCTTTCTGTGCTCCCTCTTATGGTAAAGAGATCTGTCTATCTATCTATCACTTACGTATATATATATATATATATATATATATATATATGTGTGTGTGTGTGTGTGTGTGTGTGTGTGTGTGTGTGTGTGTGTGTGTTTGTGTGTGTGTGTGAGTGTGAGTGTAATACGATTACACTGTTCTGCACGAAAATCCTCCTTCAAACCAAAACATGCTTTCTTACTGTTTTCAAATGTGCTGAACACGAATTTGAAGTCAGATTCTGTCTATCACGCACAGTTTCTTGAGAAATTCTAGTTTTTTATCCAAAAATGTGAGTTTTTTGTAAATTTGACGAATTTTTTTGGGCATCAAAACATAGTGAAAAAAATTCAAAAGCCCGATGATTTTGAGCGCAATGAAGTATATTTGAACGAAAAAAAATTTGACGGGAATATTACAAGTGGTTGAAGAAATATGGCTAAAAGTGTTTTTTCAGTTTTTGATCTTGAGGCAGGGATTCGGTCTCTACCTGGATCTTTAGGGGAATGACCTTCCTTTCTCTTTTATGGTGATATCCTTTTCATTCAAATCCTTACCTGCCCCCTTTCACCCTCAATACCCCAACTCCCCCCCCCCCCTCCCACTCAGCCCCTCTCTTGTCACTATTTTCTTCTAGGATTTGATCAGTACTCTCGAGGCTTTCGCTAAACGCACTTATTTGGATATTCAGTTGTGCTATCATTGTTCTGGGAACAGTTCACTTTTTCTCTGTAATGTCACGACAGTGTATAAATAAGCCTGATTCCTTTTGCTATGTTTGTGGTGAAGTCACATTCAAGTCCACTCAGAAACCTCTGACTCCGCTGGTGAAGAAGGCATACGAGTTATACTTTGGATGTAAAGTAAGTGATCAGGACAAATCCTGGGCTCCTAAAATATGCTGTAGTTCATGCTCACGTTCTCTGACTGGTTGGCTAAATGGGATACATAAGTCAATGCCATTTGCAGTTCCCATGATATGGCGAGAACCTACAAATCACGTGACCGATTGCTATTTTTGCATGACCACAATCAAACGTTTCTCGTTCAAGAGCAAAAAGAAAATTGTTTATCCCAACATCCCCTCTGCCATGAGACCAGCTCCACATGATGCCTCCATGCCCATCCCACCAAATCCGAGTAAGTTCCGTCTTAGTTCTGAGGAGTGCAGCGATTCTGAAAGCGTTTCACCTCAACCTGGAACCAGTCAACAAGAAGAAATTTCAAGTTCGTCCAGCCCCTCTGAAACTCAGCCACAGTTCATAAATCAGAGACGATTGAATGATATTGTTCGTGATTTAGATCTCCCAAAATCAAAAGCTCAGCTGCTTGGGTCAAGGTTGCAACAATGGAATCTCTTGGAAGGAGGCGTGAATATATCTTTCTTCAGAAAACGGGAATCAGGAGTTCTATGCTTTTTCTCGATGGAAGAAAATCTTGTATTTTGCAATGATGTATTTCATTTGCTCCAGGAACTTGATCTGCCAACCAATCCAGAGGAATGGAGACTATTCATTGACAGCTCCAAGTTTAGTTTAAAAGGAGTACTCCTTCATAATGGAAACAAACATCCATCTATCCCAGTAGCTCATTCGGTCCACATGAAAGAAACCTATGACAACATGAAGATACTTCTACAAAAAATCAAGTACCATGAGTACAAATGGCTCATTTGTGCAGATCTTAAAGTGGTAGCCATGCTTACAGGACTCCAAGGAGGTTACACTAAATTTTGTTGTTTTTTGTGCGAGTGGGACAGCAGAAAAAGAGGAGACCATTATGTCGTAAAAAAATGGCCAGAGCGTAAGGAAAAAGTAGGTGAAAAAAACATTACGAATCCTCCATTAGTGGACAAAAACCAAATAATTTTACCCCCACTCCATATAAAATTGGGGCTAATGAAAAACTTCGTAAAAGCGATGGACAAGGAAGGAGAAGGTTTCATGTACTTAAAACAAAAATTTCCGCATCTCAGCGATGCTAAGATAAAGGAGGGAATTTTCGTAGGACCCCAAATTCGACATCTACTCAAGGACCTCACTTTTGAAGCAAAGTTAAATACTACTGAGAAAAAGGCTTGGATTGCTTTTCGAGAGGTATGTGCTAAGTTTTTGGGAAACGAAAAATCTAGAGACTACCGAAAAATAGTCCAAGAACTGCTTACTTCATATAAAACATTGGGATGCAATATGTCCTTAAAAATACATTTCCTGCATAGTCACCTAGACTTTTTCGCCCCAAATTTGGGTGCAGTTTCGGACGAACATGGAGAACGATTCCACCAAGACATATCCAGAATGGAAAAAAGATATACTGGCAAATGGAATGAGAAGATGCTGGCGGATTACTGCTGGACACTGCAGCGGGAGACAGAGGAGGAAGAGTACAAAAGAAAAAAAATACTCATTGACGATGTGTGTATATTTTTTGAGTTGTGTCATATCTAGTATTATACCTGATAGCATGCAGGATTCAATTAATTATATTTTACCGTTGAAAAAGAAAAAAAAATCTGTTATAACAAAGACAATAATTTTCAAATACAATTTTTCATTTTTTCCAAGTTTCTCCTCTTTTCTCTCAAAATCAGAGGTTGATAGAATTTTTCTGAGTTCAGATTCGGACTCAGCACACCTGAAAACATGAGAAACAGGCAAAATTGTTCAAGGGAGGGGAGAAAAGTTTTTTTTTGCAGAACAGTGTTATTAATAGGTATTGAGGGATATCTGAACAAGATTTATTGTATAATATATCTTCAAAAGAATTAAATTGAAAAATACTGTTTGATTAAATGAAAACTATTAACAGAATTAGAATTTAAATGACCATTAAAAAATCATTTTTCAGATTATTCGATGTAGGTGGTCAAAGATCAGAAAGGAAAAAATGGATTCACTGTTTTGAAGATGTAACAGCTATAATTTTCTGTGTGGCTATGTCCGAATATGATCAAGTTCTTCATGAAGATGAAACTACGGTAAGTAAAACCATTAATAAAGTTCAATGAGTTAGCAAAAATTTGTATCTTAAAACATTACCGTTCCCTGGAGCATGGGACAAAAATGTTTGTATGTAGCTGGAATATTTTATGGTTTTTGATTTTTTTTACAACACAGAGAAATTGATGCTACAAATTATACCAACATTTTTAAAGTATGCAAATGGTCATCTCCTCCTGGTGACATTTTTATGATTATATTTAATCATCATTTGGGCTAAATTTCTTCTGTATTGTTGCAACAAGATCGTGATAAAAATGTTCCTTTAGCATAAATGTTATTTATAACTATATACTTAATTTAATAAAGAGAGGCGTCTTGAAAAATCAGCATAGCCGTTGAAATTTAAAATAGTTTTATACAATGGAATTGTAGATAATTTTCTTAACATACCTCGCGCAAAACAGTGTTTGGTGTCAATTTATGTTTTATTAACCCAACAAGGTAATTTTCCTTGCTAAAAATAGGTTAGGTATCAGCTAATACTGAAATACAGAAGTCTCTCTTTCATACTAGAGACTGTTCTTGCCGCTATTTCTGTATAATCTTCTAAGTACCCTGTAAAATCTCAAAGAGGACAGTACAACAAGTCTAAAATTAAAACATACGGCATAAAAGCTATACTGGTAAAACATAAGATGGTATACTTTTTGCAGATTCATTAAATTTCATGGTGAAACAAATAAAAGCCTCTAAAGACACTCAATCAGTTTTCAAGATGAGTTCCTTAGCATGGGCATATGTAGCCCCTCCCAAAATTTTGATTTGATCAGTAAAAATTTCATAAAACCGTTAAAAATAAATTAAATAAGATCATTTAGTTCATAAAAAATATTCAATTTTGGGTGTAATAGTGTTTTAGTTGGCTAAAACTCTTCCAAGGTCTAAATTGTTAGTATTCCATGCACGGGAAATGGTCTCAGCCCCCCCCCCCCCCCCCCGAAATTGTCCCAGCCCCCTCCGAAATTATTTTCTATATACGCCCATGTTCCTTAATAAAAATGTACAAGAAGAAGCTCTTAACACAGATTATCAAAACAGAGGACCAATCGAGTATGCCTAAAGTCTACTTTTCAAGTTTACAGGAGAGGATTCTCACTCATTTACATTCAATATACATGAAAGTGTCAGTGTTTAGTAGAGAATACAGTTTGGCATATTGAGTATTCTTGAAGCCCACACCACGTTTATCATAGAAGATTCCAAACATGGGAGCAACCATGTCTAGGAGAGAGTACATTTTTCGTACTACAAAAAAATTAATGGTGCAAGATGAAACTAGCAAGAAGGGGGATGCAGGAGTCAGGAGATAAGTGTACCCTCATGTCAAATTATCCACAAATTGGCAAGATGCTTTCACATGTATTTCATTCTCTGATAGCATTTCTGGTATAACAGGAAATTCAAGAAAGTCAACTTGGAAAACAAGGATTCTCTTTAAAGGTGCTAATACTGAATTTTGATTCATATCGAAGCCGCTAACATACATTCCTGATATTATTTTAAATATTTTAGAAACAATGTAGTATTCTATGACACTTTGACTGTTATTTGCAAATAACAGCCAAAGTATTAATGATGCCAGACAAGAACTGTTTATGATATAGAATTGTGCTCTAGAAAATCTTCTTCCAAGCCGAGCAAATTTGGAAAGAAGCCGATAATCATGAAATAAAGGTTCAATAGTTATTCATAGTCAAATAATTTAAAACGCATATTCTTATAAAGAATGAATAAAATTTATGTGAAAAAAATGTATTCATATAAAGAATGTATTCTTTATAAGAATATATTCTTATAAAGAATGAATAAATAATATGTGAAAAAAATGTAAACATAAATTTTGCTATAGAAGAATTCAGATTTACTCTATAAATATAACTTTACACCTTGTATGAAGTTGTTATCCTTATAGCGCTAAAGCCCATACCAGTTCATGCACCGTTAAAAAAATAATATCCTTGTTTTTAAATTAAAATAAATTTGTTCATTTTTAATACATTATTTTATTGACTTTCAACCTATTTTACAATGATTAATTGTAAATAGATTTCTTTTTTGTAATAGGTATTTGTTAAAAAATGTTGTCTTATTTTTTTGGCTTTGCTAGACAATACCTATATATACCTATGTTTTAAAATAAGATTTACCTTCTTTAAAAAAAATGAAAAAGGATTGTCATTGAAGATCAATTTATTATCAAATAAATTCTTTATATCTTGTATATGATATGTAATTACAATAAACTTATTTTCCAGAACCGAATGCAAGAATCATTGAAGTTGTTTGATTCCATCTGTAATAACAAATGGTTTACTGATACTTCCATCATCTTGTTCTTGAATAAAAAAGATTTATTTGAAGAAAAAATTAAGAAATCTCCATTGACTATATGTTTTCCAGAGTATGGAGGTAAGATAAATGAACTTCTCTAAAATTGACACTACTAAAATAAAAGCATATAATTTTACTGAATTTGACAAAATAAAGAAAGTCTATTGGCTGATTATAATTTAGGCAATAAATTCTATGAGAAGGTTAAGAGTAGGAAACTCTTGTGTCTCTATACAAATTAATCATACTGAGACTCAATGTGACACCTAATTGCTTGCTCAAATTGTTGAGATTCTACTTACTTTAACAAACAGTCATTATTTATTTTGGCCTAACAATATAGGGCTCGTCTTGATATCTCTCTAGTTCTTTTCATAGCTTCTCAATATTTTTCTGTCTTCCAAGATCCATTTTATCATAGAACAGTACTTTGCTTTCTCATCAATATCTTTCTGGGTTTTATTTTTTCATATATACCTTCTAACTAATTCCAGAGCTCGCAAGTACTTCAGGAGCATATACTGTTTACAATAGGATGATTTTTTAAATTAAAAATTTATTTTTAACTACTATATATTTATATTAGGATTAAATTAACAAATTTAAAAAAAAAAAAGAACAAGTTTTTATGTGCTTTATAAGTAGTATATCTGATCCAGATGGTGTTTCTGAAGATAGTATATCTATGCCTGAAGATCACGAACACTGGCCATCATGGAATTTGATTTAAATTAATGACAAAACTAATTCAAGGAGAACTTTAACAAAATCATAGATCTTCTTCAGTTATTGCCTCTCCATAGGAATCTTTTTTTCTGCCAAAAGGTGGCTCCATATAAAAAAATCGCTCTTTTGGAATCACTTATTACCTTCATTATTAGCAATTCCTCAATCACAGTCTCACAACTACATAAGAAAAACATTTCAAGGTTTTATATTGTAAGAAAAAGGTTTCAATTTTTAATTTTTTCTTTTTCTTCATTAGCTCTACACCCAAGCCAGGTGAGCCTCAGCTTCGTGAACAACAGCACTCCAGATGTCCCAGTCCTTAGCCTTTTGTAACTCTTAACCACCTCAGGTGCTCTTCCACAGCCTCCAACCATCTGTTTCACAGCCTTCCCATTCCTCCGACACCATAAATTCTTCCTTGGAGCATCTTTTTTTTTGGATTCTCTCATTTGGCATTCCAAGCATGCCCCCCAGCCATTTGATCCACTGTGACTTCATAAAGCTCACAATTTTACTATAATTGACTGAATAATTCATATAGCTCCTTATTGGTTCTAATCTTCCATGCTTGGATCATTTTGTCATACAAGAAGCCAAATATTTATCTCAGAATGTCTCTCTCGAAGACCCTTAATGAATTTGCCATGTTCATAGTAATCGTACATGTTTCAGCGGCATAAGTAAGTATCGGTCTTATTAAGATAGTGTATAATATTATTTTTGTTTTCCTCAATATCAAGAATGATTTAAAAAAGCTTTAAATTCACGAAATATGCATGGTTAGTGAACATTATCCTTCTGTTCACCTCAGTCATAATTCTGTTTTCATAATTTACATCTGCCCCTAGGTAGATAAAGGTATTGACGTGTCCTTCCACAACAAGATTATGGGAATTTCTTGAATTTTCTGGAGCAATAGACATATACTTCGTTTTTTATTATTTTATTTCCAGACCCAGAATTTTACTTTCAGCGTAGATAATATTAAAAATTTCAGTAAGGGTTTGGATACTTCTGGCCACAAGCACTATTTCATCTACATAAGCACAGATTTGAATGCTTGAATGAAATATATTTCCTCGCTTATTTATGCTATTAACTACCTTATGTAATGCTAGGTTGAATAGAGTGGCAGACAGAGCATCTCCTAGCCTTACATCGGTTGGTAATGTAAATGCTGTACTTACCTCACCATTGGCAATAACTTTGGCATTACTATTGCTGAGAGTCATCTGGATCAATCTTCTTATCATTTTTGTAATGTTGTATTCTATTAGTGCGTTAATCAAGTTGGTCCTATTAATGCTGTCGAATGCTTGGAAATAATCAATAAAAATAACATAAATTGTAGTTTTGTGCTCCCAACACTTTTCTAATATTTGTCTCATTGTAAAAATTTGGTCGATTGTTCCTTTTCCCTTAGGGAACCTACATTGATTTCTCCTAGAATGCGTTCAGCGTAGACACTTTGTTTTTTCAGGATAATATACAATTTTTAATATTTTACGAAAATTCTACCAACTTCCTTCCCTTAGATATTCCTATGCTCAAACAACTTAAATTGCATTGATTCCATTTTTACTTTTAATTTATTGAGTTTAATTTTATTTTTAGGTGCCCAAGAATATGGAGAAGCAGCAGCATACATACAAGCACAATTTGAAGCCAAAAATAAATCAACCACTAAAGAAATTTACTGCCACATGACATGCGCTACTGATACAAATAACATTCAATTTGTATTTGATGCAGTTACAGATGTTATAATTGCCAACAACTTACGAGGTTGTGGCCTTTATTGAATAAGACCTACAGTATATAAATTTAAGTATATTGGGGTTTCGGCTATAAAAACATATATGATACTCATCTCAATTGCTCTATTTACTAATTTAAATTGCAATGCATCATAGCCATTGATGCAAGGATAAGATTATCTTAGCAAATGTATTATACAAGTCATTTTATACATAAAGATTTAAGTATCCCTGATCTTTAGACCAAATATATAATTCATAAATTTACTGTGCTAGTTTCCTCAGTACAGTAGAGTAATTGAGCTGTAACATCATGGTATTACTGTCTTAAGTCCATTGTGATGGATAAATAATAGCTTTTACGTTTTAATGTTATAAGAATTGTTTATCTGAGATTTTGTAAATTTAAATAAATAAAATTTAAAAGATAATGGCCAACTTAACACAATTTTGTATCTAAATGCATAATTTTGTTCCTAATGAATATTTGATTTAAAAATGCAATAATGAATTATAAATGACCAAATGCTTCTAGTTTGAATTTGTGATTCCCTTGTTAATATTAAGGTATACAAAAGTTATGTGTCATTAAAATTAAATCTAGTGAAATTTAGGATTACTATAAGTTTAATATTGAAATATTTTTTAAGGTTCTGTTCATTATTACATATTTTTAACTTTAAGTCACCATCACAAAACTGTTACCCACATTCGTTTATGTAACTACCTTATGGCATAATCTCAATAGATTTTTATCCCAACTGATCATTTAACATATATAAACACCCAGGAAAATGTGAAAAAAACACTTCTGTATTTATTACTTATCACTATTCGTCTTCCACAAGTTTTCATACTGCCACTAAAAAATAAATATATAACACATTCTAATGTTGATATCAAGAAATTCACATCAGCATTTTTTGAGTGAAATTAGTTAAATGTTTTACTTAAAATAGGGTATTCTGAACTGACACAACATTTTAGATTTTTCTGACTTCGTGCATGGAATTTAAAGAGGTTATTTTCAATTCACAATAAATTTAAAAACAAAAATCAGTAATACTGGCCCTGGCAGTTGATGCACCATAAAAAATAAATAAAACAAATTGCCAATTGATCAGCTTATCAGCACAAACACTTAATTTATAATGGCACAAAGCGTTTCCTAGATTTGTGTTCTTATTTTACATTCCATTAAATTAAATATTCAACTGTAAATATTCTCGAATTTGCAAGAAATTTATTTTTTAAAAATGTATGAGTAATCATAACTTATTAATGGTGCAAATGATATTGCAGATTTTTTTTTTTTTTTTTTTTTTTTTTTTTTTTTTTTTTTTTTTTTTTTTTTTTACGGCGCATCTACATCTAGGTCATTAGCGCCAACATCCTGGGTGCAGCGAGGAATTTTACCAGCGAGCCATGGGATGATAAAATTCCTGCCGGAGGTTGGGAATCGAACCCACCATCTCCCGCTTATGAATCCAAGGCGCTAGCCATTAGACCACGGGAGACCCCTATTGCAGATATTCTGCCCAGTTTTAAAACTCCCCACATAAACATTAATTATTTCTTAGTTTCTTTTTATTTAAATTAACCACATTAAGTACTGAAGGTTCCTCTCTCATTTCAAAGAAAAAACAAATTACCAAATCAACTGCTAAAATGAAAAATCCACATTTTATTTCTTAAAGCTTAGGTAACTGGGGTTAACGGCAAAAAAAAAAGCTTAGATAAATGAGTATTTCTAATTAAATCCATTAAAAATAATAAATCAACAATTTTATTAACAAAAATAAATTAATGGGTTATGTAGCATATTTACTACTACTGGAGAAGTTTAATTTAAAAAAAAAAAAAAAAAAAATACAACAAAGATGGGAATATTCAATTTATTAAGATCAGATTAATTATATTAAAAAAGTATATTTATTTTTTACAACAAAAAAATAATTAAAATGGCTTGAAATAGAAACGATCGAGATACAACAGAATACATTATTGTAATTTTCAGCTTAATATTTGGTTTGTCACTGTGCCATTGATAATGTCATAAGAGCTTCAAATAATAATATGGTGTATGCTCAAATGTTTCTAATAATGTATCATATAACATATTTCACATGAAATTCTAAATTATTACTGAATAAGTGGTAAATGTATGAAAATATAAACACACATATTTCGTTTTTTTTTTTTTTTATTTCATTGAAATATATTATCATAACAATAACAAAGGTAATATCGAAGTCACTTTATTCAATTTTAATTAAAGACAACTATTAAAACATTTAGTCTGTGAGAAGCCAAATGGTGAGAGCCTAAAATGTAATTTTATATTTATTGACAGTAAATTGGTCTCAATCAAGCTTTCAAGCAGTGTAATAAAATAAACTTAACCTTTCAATGATATACAATAAAAATTTCGATCAAAAAATCTTAGAGGTGAATATTGAGATCTTATCATTTTTTCACCTGAAACATTTCCAGAAAGTTCATTTTAATAATATGAAGCCATAATAATGAAAACATATTTTTAGGAAATTTAATATATATATATTATTAAAATTTGCAACTGTCCAGATAAATTAGCTTCTTTCAAATAGATCCAATGAAATTACTACTTGAGTTCATTAGGAACATCAGAACAATATGACCAAAGTAACACCAATGGCTTCTCAATGGCTAAATTGTTTATACATTTAATGGAGCAAATATTAAATAAATTACTATTTATATAATTGTGTACATATCATATAATAATTTGAGAGCAGAATATCATAAATTACTCTTAGTTCCTTTTTTTATTATAATTGTTTGAATTATGCATATAAAGAATAACCACTCTAATATATGTGCAGTAATAATTTATCTAAAGCTGAAAGAAAACACTGTATAAAACGTCGAGAAGTAAAATCTAGTCAATTTTTGTTTATTTCATTTTATGTTATTTGACAATATATTTGTCAAATTTTGAACTTGTTTTGTTTGCTATACTATTTTGGAATTTAGATGTATTAGAATTCATTTTTTATTTGTTTAATTGCGTATATATATATATATATATATATATATATATATATATATATATATATATATATATATATACACAAAACCAATAATAATTATCATTTATGAATAACAGAAAATGTAGTTAAAATAAAAAAAAGGCCAAAAAATAAATGATGGTGAGTTGTAATAAACAAGCTGATTATTTTATCATTTAGTTGGGTATTTGTTCTATGTATGTATTTGGCTTAAGCTTGCCCACTCTTTCTTCTATTAAAAGAGAAAAAAATCACGGTTATTAAAGTGTGTATAAACTTTTAATGATGAATAATGTATTGATGTTTAAATTGATGTTCTGTATGTTAGTTTTACTGTAATTGGCTGGAACAACTCAATAAATTAGTATAAATATACTTTGTATATTTTCTATTTATTATTCCATTTAAAGTAAATGGCCATTAATGTTTCAATAAATTCTAATATTTCAAAAAGTTGTATTATTCAAAGTTTCCCACTCTGATATTTGTATAGTGCTATTATGGCTTAATAATTTCTATTCATTCACAATAATTCATCTTTAATGATGTCATTTTATTTCCAGAACTAAAATTTTGCTAATGTTGCTTAGCACAGAATGATTCAATAATGCCCGAGATTGGTGCACTTAATATTTTCAATATTCATAAGCTTAAAGAACATAATACTAGTCAAAAATGCAATTAAGAGTAGGCAACTCAAAACCTTTTACAGCAATCAAAATGAAACGTTGAACAAGATATTGTCTGTTTATCAGATAATGAAGCTTGATATTGCAGGATCATGTAATTCATAGTCCTGATCATCAATTTATATATATATATATATATATATATATATATATATATATAACTTATGAGTCGGTAGACGAAAGGAATCTTTTTAAAAAAGGATAATAAGTCACAGAGGGACAAGAGAACGCATTGGCTATCTGATTATAACTGATTTTATTTAATCCGGCTGTGGTTTATATAGCCCCAGCCTGTTTGTTTACATCTACAGAGTCTACTATTCCCCTAACCCCCCTCCAGTTTCTGGAAATTCCCCCAGAAATTTGAATAACACATGAAGTGGCGGGGATGGTAATAAACAATTATTAAAGTATATATCATCAAAGAAAAAGCAATTAAACTCTGAAAGAATGTAAAAATGAAACAAGAGGAACGAAAACTATTTACATACGGCTCGACTGAAAATCGAAGAACACTACACTGCGTCGTTTGTCCTTTGTTTAGCGTCTGGCCTCGCCGGTATACGTAGTTGTTCTAGACGATCCGTCCGTAGCCTGGGTGTGGTCTCCTGTGACCGAATGTTCACCACGTTATGCTCCTTCAGCTCGACGACTGTGTAGGGCCCGTCATATCGCAGGCCTTGCTTGGCACGGTTTGTTGATAGTTTACAAAACACAATACCCCCCTATACTCGGATGTGCTCTCGGGTCTTTTACCTGCAGATTGTGTTTCTGGCTCTCTTCTCTATGCCATGGCTTTCCAGTGGGATTTTCTTCTCAGTCCCGCCAGCGTTTCCGTGTCTCCTCTGTGGTTGGACTTCCCTTGATGCCGCACTAGTACTAAGTCTCGTTGCATGGAAGGGTCTGCGATCACCTTGTCTAGCCGTGTGCAACGGACAAACTTCCTGTCCATTCCTATGCGATCCTGCTCCCAGAGTCGAGCGATTTTGGTCCAGACGCTTGCATTGCCTTGCACATTGTGGTTCCTGGTACTGAGGCATCTTCTAACAGCCGGCAAATGACATCTTCTGTTGCAGCGACTGGACACGGACCGTACACCGGAGACCACCACTGTTTTTCGGCTGTACGTAATCTGTGGCGAGCCTTGTGTCGTTGATACCCTGACGATGTGGCGGGTTATATCATCAGTTTCTGTCATAGTGTGCTCCCTTTCGTCTGCAGAGGCGGCCGCTTCACTATCCAGCTCAGTACTCTGTTCTCCATCAGGATTCCAGTCTGCGAAAAACTGTCGCAACGTTTGACTGCATCCCTCACCAGCTGTAGTCACCACGTTGACGTGTTGGAGTCGGGAAAGCCAATCGGCCACCACATTGTTTTTCAGAGGTTTGTACCGGACCTCGAAGCTGTATTGGTTACGGTTTTTCTTCCTGCTCGCTTAAGCTATTGGACGTTCCCCCTCGGGCCATTGTTGTGTCAGGACAGCTCCTAGGGCGAAGTTGATAGCGTCAGTGGTCACGAATAATCACCTTCTGCGAACAGAGGTGATAATTTTTCTGATTGAAGATACCTCTTCTTGTGAAGGTAGCTTCATCTGTCCAGAGAATGTTTCCTAAAAATTGTGGATCATGCTCAACTTGATTTAAGTACCAATCTGAAAACTTTCTACTTTGCCGAAAATCTTGCGGTAATCAATTTTGTACTTGTTGATAATGATATAAGTGAAGTCCATCCGCAATGAGAGTTCTCCATAATAAGGTTTGCGTAATATTTAATTTTGACCCAGCTCTTCGTACACTGCCTGATGGATTATCATCAAAATATTGTAATATGGTCACACTCCTTTCTTCATTTCCTAAAGGGCCAAAAATATCATCAACACGTGATGATGCTATTTTTGTGAAAGCCTCTTACAATAATGTTGGTGACATCCGGGAATACTAGCACTGGGTCGGATACGAGCATTTCTATGCATTCATCAATGTCACCCTCCATCTGTGGAGTTAATCTTATCGTTCGTCGTTTCTTTAAGAGGTCGTTGAGCTCCACTAACCCTCGGCCCTTGCTAGGTACGAAGCGTCTGTAATAGTTAAGTGCTCCTAGAACTCGCCGGATCCCTTTAACATCTGTAGATACCTTAATCCCAGATAGGGCCTCAATCTTCTTTGGGTTTGGCCGGATCCCATCTCCTGAGAAGACAAGTCCTAAGAAGGTCACCTCGGATAGTCCTAGGCGGGTCTTTTCTTTCGACAGCTTCAGCCCGAACTCACGTAGCCGCGTAAACACTTGTCCTGAGATGCTGCTCTTGCTCTCTCATCGAACCGCTGAACACAAGGCAGCAAAAGTTTAGATCAAGACCACTGAGGAGCTCATCCATCAGTCGTTGGAATGTAGCGGTTTTTAATCCAAATAGCATCCGCGTGAATTGGAAAAGACCTCGCTCGAACGAAAACACCGTTTTCTCTTCGTCTCGAGGGTTTATCATGATCTGGTGGTAGCCTGCTTTCAGATCCAAGGTACTGAAGAGCTGCACTCCGCTAAGGCGATCCAGTATATCTTCCAGACGGGGTATGGGGTATTTTTCCTCTTGTATGGCGTCATTAAGCTTCTATAGTCGAGTAGTAATAGTTCCCAATGCTAATTTCAAATAGTATTAATCCTTACGTAGAAATAGTTTTTATATTAGCGGACGAACCTTCACTTTGAACAACATTTAATATGAACCTTAATGGTTACATTTAATTAGTAAAGAAGTTAGAACAAAAAATCTATTTCATTTTTTTCATATAACGTAAATAATTCATAATAATCTTTAGGTGTGAATAGCTCTTAAACAAAGCGTTTGCGGACATACCTTCAGAGGAAATTGTTTCCTTGTTTTGAGGTCCTTAGTTCAAATTTTCAATTTGGCCACTTAACCCTGAAACACCCTGTATATTACGTAATAGGTCGTTTTGAGTTTGGTGTGAGTATGTGAGTCACAGAAAGCACGTGTTTTTTTTTTTTTTTTTTTTTTTTTTTTGTTTTTTTTTTAAATAATACGTTTATTTAACATCTGTACATTTTTAAGTACATTGGTTAAGTTTGCTCACAAATATGATTAATGATATATACAAAAATTGATTAATACAACTGACAACAAAGTAAAAAAAAAATAAAAAAAAATAAAAAAAAAATAAAAAAATAATTTAAATGTAAATATATGAATAAATGGTAATCATAATAAAATAAATGAAAAATAACTAAATAATAAATAAGTAAAGACGAAAAATAAATAAATAAATAATAATAACAAATAATAATGATAATAACACTTATGGAAGGAGCCAATCAATATTGGCACTTCCTAGTTTGTAATATATTTTTTCTCCACTAGTCATTTAGCTGGTCACGAGGCCAATGTCTCTTGAGCCTTCTAGGCGGGTTTTGTGGGTGGGATTGGGAGGAAAGTGTTTGTGCTCTGGGATTGGGATGGAAGGACAATTTGGAATGAAAGGTTAGGAAGCGGGATTTTGCCAGTTCTTGAACGAAAGGGATGTTTAGGTCATTGTGAAGAGTCTTATTGGAAACGTAAAAAGGAGCATTGACTATTTTGCGAAGGACTTTGGATTGGAATGCCTGTATTCTCTGTATGTTAGAAGTTTTAGTTGTTCTCCAGAGTTCAAGTCCGTAAGTCCAAATAGGTCGGATTATGGTTTTGTATACAATGAGTTTGTTGTGTATTGTCAGTTTTGATGAAGGTCCCAGTAGTCGTCGTAAGAGTCCGTATCTCCTGTTCAGTTCCTGTCTTTTTAGTCGGGTGTGAGGGTTCCAAGTGAGTCTACTGTCCAGTAATAATCCCAGGTAGCGCACCTCGTTGGATATGGGGAGTTCGTGGCTAAATATGACGACTGGTGGGCAGGATCTCTTATTGAGGGTGAATGTAATGTGGCAGCATTTTTGAGGATTCACCTTAATTTTCCACTTGTTGCACCAGTGCTCGATAGACTCCAGGTGTTCTTGTAGGTGAAAGGAAGCAGTTACGGGATCAGGAGAAGAAGAAAAAATGGCCGTATCATCAGCATATGTGGTTAAGTGGGTGCTGGGATGAGTGGGGATGTCTGCGGTGTACAAAAGGTAAAGGAGGAGACCAAGAATACTTCCCTGTGGTACTCCGGAGGAAATGGGGTGGGAACTAGACAGTGCGGAACCAGATCTTACTTGGAAGGAGCGGTTAGATAAATAGGATTGCAGGATTAGGAAATATGTGTGAGGAAGTATGCGCTTTACTTTGTATAACAACCCCGGGTGCCAAACACGATCGAACGCTTGGGCGACGTCGAGAAAGGCACTCGTGCAGTAGTTTCTACTTTCAAGCGCGTGGGATATGGTGTCAACAACGCTAAAGCATTGTTGGATGGTTGAATGCTGAGGACGAAAACCAAATTGGTGATCAGGTAAGGAATTGGGAGGGATCGTGGACAGAATTCTTTTTAGGAGAAGTTTTTCAAACATTTTGGACATGATTGGGAGCAAACTGATAGGACGATACGATGATGGAATCTTGGGAGATTTGTGGGGTTTCGGTATAAGGATTATTATTGAGTGCTTCCATGGATTTGGGAAGTGGGTGGTTCTTAGGATTGAATTGAATATGTAGGTGAGGAAAATAATTGCTTTGTGAGGTAGATTTTTTAGGATTAGAGCTGTTATAAGGTCGTAACCGGGAGATTTTCTTGGGAGGTGTCTGATAATGTATTTAACTTCTGCAGGATGGAATGCTTTAGGAGGAAGGGAGAGTGGAAGAGGGCTATTCAGGTAATCGTGTATTTCTAGGTCTTGGGAGGAGCTGGTTTCGAGGTGAGGGGAAAAAGTGGATTCCAGGTGGGAAGCGAATAATTCGGCTTTGTCTTCATCACTTCTAGCCCAAGTTCCGTCACTGCGTTGAAGAGGTTGAGGAACGGAAAGGAATTTTAGGATTTTAGGAGGTAATCATTGAAGGATTCAGATCGGAATTGGGATAAGGCTTTTTTTAGGAGGCGAGTAAGTAGATTGAAGGAAGTGTGGTCAGATGGGTAACGATCTCTTGCTAACGATCGTTGCTCTGCCAACGAGCTCTTGCTTGGCGCTTAGCTGACAAGAGATTAAGGATGTGATCTGGGAGTTGAGGCTTAGGGTGAAAAGGAAGACGAGTTCTTGGCCTGCTTGAGCTCAGAGCACTGTCTTGTATGGCTTTTGTTAACATCAATACAGCCTCGTCCACGTCGGATGAGGTTTTCAGAGGAACGTTGAGGTCTATGAGTTGAGAGAGTTGTTGACGAAACAACTCCCAGTTCATAGGCCCTGGTGTGAGAGTGGGATTACTGGAGCATGATAGAGGAGAGGTATTCAGGACGAGTAAGATGGCTGAGTGATCGGATGAGAGTTCAAGCAGTGACTGAGTTGAGTATGATATACCCCTTAGGCCAGAAGTGATGAAGAAATCAACAAGGTCGGGAGTGCGAGAGAGATCGGTTGGCCAGTATGAAGGGGAATCAGAGGAAATGGAGTCATAATTTTGGGATTGAAGTATGTCATACAGAGTTCTGCCACGAGGATTGGTTAGACGGCTTCCCCATCTGGGATGTTTCGCATTGAAATCAGCCCCTATGAGAAAGCGAGGACCAAAGGATTGGAATAGAGTGAGAAATTCAGGAGGGTAGATGGTGAAATTTGAGGAAAAATACGCCGCAGAAACAATTATATTGTAGGAAAAAAGGGAAAGGGAGATTGACCTTACCTGCATGCTATCTGTCGAGAAAGTGGAATGTGAAAAGTGAGCCGAAGAACTTTTCACCATAACAGCAGCTCCATGCCGGGAATCGGAGGGATGATCTTCCCTGTAGCACACATAGCCTGGGATTGAAAAGTAGTTTGTGGTAAGTAGGTGTGTTTCTGTAATCAGTGCGATGTCGATGTTTTTTTCTGTAAGTAGGAGTTCAAGTTCGAGTCGTCGTGAGATAAGTCCGTTAGCATTCCATAGGATTATGGTGAGGGAATTGGGATTAAAGGAAGTCATTTAAGAAGTTTCGGAAGAATGTCGGATATTAGGGAGGTCATAAGGGAGATAAGAGGAGTTAATAATGTTTCCAACTTATTTAGGAACGAGGAAAAGAGGTTGAAGGGATCTTGGGGTGTAGGAGTGGGAGGAACAGGAGAAGCATTAATAGGCTTAGGAGAGGAAACTGATGGGATATTCTTCTGGGAAGTTTGGGAAGGAGGTGTGAGGTTTTGTGCTGGGGTTGAGGAGGTTGGTGGTTTTTGTACTGGCAATGGATTGGGTTGAGGATTTACCAAGAAAGCACGTGGTAATCATGTTCTGCATATATTGCTCCTGAGCTATCGACAGAAAGTGGAGAGATGGTATGATCTCAGATAGGATAAGGTGTATGGTTTTGGTAGCATGGCAAAAGGTAGATGAAAGAGAATGTTACTACTTATCAGGAACTATATTAGAAAATACTTACGGGGGGGGGGAGCTGGAAGCAACGGGAAATTTGGGGGTAGCGACAATTTTAAACATTTTTAGTAAAATGAAGAGTTTTGATGTCCTCTGGACACCTAGTAAACCAGGGTAAATGTTGAAGGCTCCTGTAAAAGAAGAGGGACTCCTGGGCCTCTTATACAACCTCCATAACATGAAATGCATCTTCATCCGAAGTCTGGAGAAAAATAATAGCTATTTCATAACTCAATCGCCATTTCTTCTAACTAATGGAGTACACACTAATGTAAGCATTAGCTACCATTTTTGCAGACTACTCTTGCTCCTCATCCAACTGTGTACCGTTAATTCTTAAAATATCTACGTTTTTCAGCTCTTTTAATAATTTACCATAACTTGTCGGTCTTCGTATCCAAAGTTTCATCCACATACTTCTTCAACGACGTTTCGTTTTTCCATTTCCTCTGCGTATTAACTTGTTTATACCTTTGACAAAAAACAAATCCGACTATAACCAATTCTTTCGACATTTTCACCAACACTGGCTTGCCACTTTTTAACTAGCAACCCCCTTTACAGATGGCTAGTTTACTAGCTAGGTCGCCCAACGAGTAGCGAGTAAAGTAGCCAGGTATTCAACTTTTTCCCAAGCTTCTTTACTAGCCTGCTAGTTTAGGATTACACGGAGCTAGTTTACTATTAACTAAAAAAAAAGTACTTGACCAGTGCTAAATAACCAATGACTTGGAAAGAGTCTATTATCATACCAATCATAAAACCGGGTAAAGTTCCTAAGTTCACAGATTTATATCACTTCTAAACTGTAGGGGAAAGCTACTGGAGGCTATGGTGAATTATCGTTTAGCTTATGATTTGTAAAAAATAATTTTTTATCCACATAACAAGCTGGATTCAGAAAAGGATACTCTACACAAGATCAGCTGACGCAGCTAGAGCACACAATAAAGAATAATTTCTCCTCCTGCCAACAGATCACTGCAATATTCTTCAGTATTAAACAGGCTTACTAAAGAGCATGGATACATTATATTCTCTGTCACATGCACAGGTAGAAGTTCAGAGGTAGGATGCCTCTCTTCCTCAAGAACTTCCTTGGAGGGAGAACCTTTAACCCATTTCATCCCAAAATTGCTTAAACGAAACATTATTTCCACGATTTTGTTTCCCATGCAAATAAATATTTTAATTTCCTCGCAACTTTGGGAGTCCGGCAAACTATACACTCTCTATCCAGGCCTGCCAAAACATGTCAGGCCTTGCTAGGGTTGTTTTCCCTTCCTCAAAGGAAAGCCCATTAGATTTGGGTTCTTGTTATGGGCATGTGCATTCTCAACAGGATATTTATCCCATAGGATGGTGGTAGTCAAAAGAAAGAGGAAGGATTTGGACTAGGTGAGCAAGTAGTTCTAGAGCTCCTCGAGACCACTTCTACTAATCCCTCAGAGCATAACATTTTCTTTGACAACTTTTACTTACATCATATAAACTTCATACATCATATCAACTGCTTAGAACTCTCAGAAAGGATATTTTGTAACAGGGGCCATTAGAGAAACCCGGACATTAAATTGCCCAATGGATGCACCAAAAGATTTGAAAAAAAAAATATAAGGGAGCCTATGACGTTGCTCATGACTCTGATATGCGCAGTAAGGTGGTATAACAATTCTGTTGCCACAGTAATGTCCAATTACTGCGGAGTGGAACGAATAGCCAAAGTGAAAAGGTAGAATTATAAGGAGAAAAAGTAAAACTTTGTAAATCTTCTAATTTCCGAGTACAACAGATAATGCTGTGGCTAACTATCACATCAGAGGAAAGAAGGCATTGACAGTGCAGTCATAAACAACTGGAAATTCTAGAAATATGTTATTGTCAGCGACATCAGTCAGTTGGATTTCCGGTCAGAGTACAAATGAAGACTGAACCACATGCGGTTTCACCAGAGGCATCGGTTACACCAAAATCCTGCCTTTCTTTTTCAAAGATATGATGAAAAAACCATCTGATGGTCAGATAAAAACAACAAAGAAGATGCCGCCAATGCTAACCACAAACAATACTCATGAGCAGTAAATGTCAGGTGACTTTACATGTGCAATGCTAACAAAATTTTTATAAAAAATTTTTTATGACTAAATTTCTTTTTAAATTGTTATGTTTTCAATTCAAGCCAAAATTATATAAAATATTGTTTAGAGTAATGTAAAATTTAAAAAAATAAATAACGATATTATAATAAAGTCAAGGTATTTTCTGATTTGCCTAGCTTTTCCCAAAGTTGCGTAAACGCAACATTCTTTTTATCCTAAACTATAATAGGTGAGTTTTTGTTTTTGATTTTTATACATTCTTTTAAGTCATACCTGTTGGTGGAGACCGTCGTCACTGGCATCTGTGCGAGAACTGTGGGCACAGATGCCAGTGACAACGGCCTCCACCAACAGGTATGACAACAGTATATTTACTGGCGGACCTAACCCCTTAGTTTTTTTAAGTGCCTAAGAATAACAAATAATGAAAAATGTAAAAAAAATCCAGTAGACATAGGCTTGGGATTTCATGGGTTAAAGTCTGATTTAGTGACGCTCTGTCTGTCCCGTGAGTGAAGGAGTCCCACGGGGATCTGTCTTAAGTGTCACCTTATTTTTAGTTGCAATTAATGGAAATGCTCACAGTTTTGAGAGATATAAATCAGTCACTCTTTGACCTCGGATTTCCGGTCAGAGTACAAATGAAGACTGAACCACATGCGGTTTCACCAGAGGCATCGGTTACACCAAAATCCTGCCTTTCTTTTTCAAAGATATGATGAAAAAACCATCTGATAGTCAGATAAAAACAACAAAGAAGATGCCGCCAATGCTAACCACAAACAATACTCATGAGCAGTAAATGTCAGGTGACTTTACATGTGCAATGCTAACAAAATTTTTATAAAAAATTTTTTATGACTAAATTTCTTTTTAAATTGTTATGTTTTCAATTCAAGCCAAAATTATATAAAATATTGTTTAGAGTAATGTAAAATTTAAAAAAATAAATAACGATATTATAATAAAGTCAAGGTATTTTCTGATTTGCCTAGCTTTTCCCAAAGTTGCGTAAACGCAACATTCTTTTTATCCTAAACTATAATAGGTGAGTTTTTGTTTTTGATTTTTATACATTCTTTTAAGTCATACCTGTTGGTGGAGACCGTCGTCACTGGCATCTGTGCGAGAACTGTGGGCACAGATGCCAGTGACAACGGTCTCCACCAACAGGTATGACAACAGTATATTTACTGGCGGACCTAACCCCTTAGTTTTTTTAAGTGCCTAAGAATAACAAATAATGAAAAATGTAAAAAAAATCCAGTAGACATAGGCTTGGGATTTCATGGGTTAAAGTCTGATTTAGTGACGCTCTGTCTGTCCCGTGAGTGAAGGAGTCCCACGGGGATCTGTCTTAAGTGTCACCTTATTTTTAGTTGCAATTAATGGAAATGCTCACAGTTTTGAGAGATATAAATCAGTCACTCTTTGACCTCGCTTTGTTTGTCTCTTATCAGGCCAAAGATGCTACATATCGTCGATACAAATGCAAACTAACGAATGAGAAAATCACCACTTTTAAAAGTGAAAATACTTTTATTTATTACTTTGCTTTTGGGCAGTCAAATAGTCGGCACATTTGACTTTTTGACAGTGGTAACATCCTCCTTTCACTGTGTGAACTTAGATTCGATAGTTTGCCATCCATCAGTCCAACAGCAATCAGTAAAGATTTAAAATGAAAAATGCGTTTTTTCACATTCGATACTTTGCATTTGTATCGACGATATATTCTTTTGATATATGTTTAAAAGGCAGAACCAATGTAAATAGTTATATAATTGTATTATAACCATTTTTAAACTGCTATACCGTGCCTTCCAGTAATAAAAACCACTGCCGTTAGATTGAGGATAGTGTTAATGACCCTGACAGTCGAAGTATCTTACAAAAAACCTTCTGTGAATAATTTCAGTTTTACATAATTGAGAACTGAATGGATCAGGAGATTGAACGACTACATTCGCACTTTCAAACTTGCCACAGTATAGGGATGTATTGAAATGATCATAAACACTCTTTGTAGCTTTATGTTATTACTTTATTATTATCAAAATCATTATTCAGTATTCCAGATTTCAGAGTACAAGTTTTGTTAGAAACAACAAATACATACATAATTAGTATCTCAATACAATCATTATCTTAAAAAAAAAAAAAAAAAAAAAAAAAAAAAAAAAAAAAAAAAAAAGTTAAAGTAGAGAAAGGATAAGGGAATAAGAAATGATATTCTTACTAAGGCTTAATAATATCTTCCAGCTAAATGCTTCGAACAAAAACTTCCTTCAATGTACAATTCTTAAATATGCTGTATCAATTACTAATAAAATGAGATTCTAACATGTGAAAAAAAGAGGATTGAAAGTAAATTTTTCGAGTACATCTTATACTACACATGAATGATGAAAAAAAAAAAATTGTCAGTTATAGGCAGTGATTCCAAAATTAGAGATAACAATTTTCATTGGGGTCTCCCCGTGGTCTAGTGGCAAACGCCTTAGTTTCCCATGCGAGGGATGGTGGGTTCGATTCCCACCGGCTCGTTCACCAGCATCTCACGGCTCGTTGAGAAAATTCCTCTCTGCCCCTTGGATGTCAGCGCTAATAGCCCAGATGTCGAAGCGCCATAAAACAAATAAATAATAAAAATAAAAATAAAAAAAACAATTTGAATCGGTTCTCCCTATGGTATAGTGGCTAACACCTTGGTTTTTCACATAGGAAATGAGGGTTCAAGTCCCACTAGCAGCTGGGATTTTTCTAATTTCAGGGCCCATTAAGAAAATTCCCTACTGTAGCATGGATGTTTAGGAAGGGTGGTACCCAGTAGATAGCCCGGACCTAATGGCCTAGATGTTGGTTTGCTGTAAACAAAAAAATATATTTAATTTTGGGTCTCCCCGAGGTCTTGTGGCTAAAGCCTTTGTTTCTCATGCGGGAGATGCGAGTTCAAGTCCTGCCTGCAGCAGGTTGAGACTCTTCGTTTCAGAGCTCATAGAAGAGATTCCCTGCTGCACCCTGGATGTTTAGGAAGGGTGGCAACCTATAAATAATGGCCTAGATATTGATGTGGTGTAAAACAAAAAAAATAAAAAAGTTTAATGAAAACTTTTAAATAGTACAAGGTAATTTTCTTGCTGAGATTCTGATAAAAATTCTTCATAATTCTTTAAATTCACAGAAGTGGTAATAATAAAATAATTACAATGTCCTAAAATCATTATTTAACATTAAATTCTAAAGAATTTCTTTTTCAATATTTCCACAAAATTCACAGTAACAGATAATTTAAATCCATGATACCATTGAAGAATACTTTTCCTTCTTTGGATAACTAAAGTCAAATTTAAATTCACATCATTATTTAAAATCTGTGATAAATTACTCCAATCCTTTACATAAATAAGTGGAGCATTATGTATTTTAAGCAATCTTAATGGTGAAACACATTTTCCTGGAGTCATTGTATCTTCAACGACTGGAATACTACCAAGGGACATAGCTTCATAAATTCTGTAGCACTCAGAATTAACTCCAACTGGACTCAATGTTAAATCTGAATTTTGCAGAACATCAATGTAATTTCTAAGACTAGAATATGTTTCTTCTGGAACCCACCTAAGAGGAAAATTAAAAATAGAGAAAATTGTAACATATTTCGAATCATTGTTTAACTTTAAATCAGTTGTAAATCTGACTTTACAAAAAATTTTGACTGAAAAGAGTTTTACTGCACTTTATCATCTAGATTTATATGAAATGTTAATTAAATTAAAAAGTCTGGTTAAGAGAAATATTTTGCATATTGTGATACTTTAAAATGAGTTTAATTTTCAAAATTAGTAAGTTGATATTTAAACTATACATGGGATTCTATCCTCCAAATACAATGTTTTAATCAAAGAAAAGGGCAAAGGTTGGCATCATTCAGTTAAATTATAAGTATGCAACACTCGTAGTGAGATTTCTGGAGAGTGGAAGACTCAGCACAGACAGTAGTAAAAAGTAGGCACTTTATTTTTCAGTGAAAACCAATTTCGGGGATAACGCTCGATCTTCAGTGGTCTCTTAACACACTCAAGCAAGATATTGTATAAACCATTTCACAAACGACATTACATATACAGATTGTCTTTTACTCCTCTGCATATGTCTCCAGCAGTAAGGTTTTTTAAAATGCAAATTTCCTCCGGCATTATATCCATCGGGCATTTTTTAGAACAGCCCCACCTGTGATTTTCTAGTAACTGTTACTGTTGCTAGGTACCTACAACAACCTAATCTAACATATTATGTTCGATTAACACTAGATATATCAGACCTGGTACTGGTATAAATGTCAATAACACAAAATATATATATATATATATATATATATATATATATATATATATATATATATAAAGCAACGTTAAGTTCATTAAATGTATTCTCTTTTATAGCTACAAAAGTCATAACATCATTTAGGAAAGCAAATGTTATATGTAGTAAAATTATGAATTGAAATTGCACGACCAGTCAAAATGACTAGTCTGGTAAATCTAGTGTTAAGTTGTGTAGATTGTGTGATAATCCAATCTAATGTTATCTAAATACAACTTCAATAAGAAATTTTCTGTACAACTTTAGCGGTGTACTGAAGTAAGAATGGTAAATTCAACCAATCTCAAAGTCTCAAAAGATAACTTGGGAACTTGTTCTATCAGAGCAAGGGTTATAGTGTAACTCAGGCATCTACTCCCACTGTATTCCAAGTTGACTTGCACTAACAAGGGTAGCACCAGGACTGGATTTGCAATTTAGTCTCATCTGCAGTATTCTGGTCTTATTGCTATTTTATTTTTTCATTTCTTCTGATCCTTCCTCTTAATATTTTCAACGTTCTTGTTTAATATACATACACATATATACATATATATATATATATATATATATATATATATACTAATACATTTAAATACCTTGAACATTTTTACGAAATTGTAATGTAGGTGAAATAGCTTAGCCTAAAATCCTAATAAAAATTTGAAGAAAGTCCTTTCAAGCCAAAAGCAGAATTGACAAGGGAAAGAATAGGGGTCTATTCTTTGACTGGCAAATGTTCATCTGAATATGTAGGCTAGACAGAAAGATGACTAGCAAGGTGAATTGGAAAACACTAGCCTGGGCCATAGAATTCCCCTGCCTCAAGGGGTTTTCCTTGCATGTAGTGAAGGTTTCCATAGTGCTGAGATATGTTTGCTTCAAGTCACACCAGAATTATGGAGGAAGATCCTGTCCGAAATGATGGATATAAGGAAGAATAAAATTAAATATAAAGAGCTCTGCCTTAATGTACATGTAGAGTCAAAAGGAATACTAATTGACATGATTGGCAGAACTAGGGGAGAGGGCCCTCTTCCTACATAATGTATACTTATGCAATACATAAATACTCACTGAAAAATGCATCTATAACATAGTATTAAATACATTGAAAAGTTAATACGGTAAACAGCATTATTATCTGTTGTACAATTTTGTTTTTATTTTTTTTATTTTTTTTACGGTGCTTCGACATCTAGACCATTAGCACCGATACAAATTATTATTATTAAAATTGTCTGTGCAACCAGCATTAAGGCATGCAACAGAACAACATAACGAAAAAAGTCTTTAAAACCAATAGTTGACTTTCCTGATAAGAATATATAAGTAGCTGAATTTCTAAATCAACTTAAGATCCAAGGCTAGGCTTCCTAGTCCCAAAACAACTGCAGCAGTATCTCTTTGTGGGGCCATTAACTAAACAAGGGTTATCAAGCACCCTAGCTCTGAATAGACATTTTTGTGCACAAATCCAAAATTGAAATCACTTCCCAGCAGCACACCTAATCTATATTTTCATCTTACTTACACCATGTGTAAGTAGATTAAATTCAGTATTCCTCGGCTACCTAAGCAACATAAAGAAGGAAGCAAGTAGTTTGGGCACCTGAATGTGTTGCCAGCAATAAAATTCTACAATATATCAGTCAATTTCACATTGATCCAGAGTCTCATTTGGGATCTTCCCAACAGCCACGTTGTCATCAAATAATTTTTAGTTCTCATGTTTATTCTCATAAATAAAGCGTGAACTTTAGCGCTTAATAACTTCTATCCTAGTTGAGAGTAACTTTTTTTTAACGGATTCGTGTTTAGTGCATCAAAATGCGTTATAGTGCAAAATTTGAAAACAAATCGGTGCTGAGGACGCTCTCCTTCAGTTTTACCGTTAAATTCTTTTAAATAAAATAGGAGAATAACTACACGAATTTTCTAAGCAATGCCGAAATAAAACAATATAAAATTAATAAAATAAGTAAGTTTGGTGGGGGGGGGGAATTGTATTAAAAGTAAAATATTTGAGAATATTAAACTAAATAATTTCCATAAATTCATTCAAATAAAACAAGCCTTGATTTTCAGGGCATTAGTTATGAAGTTGTATACTTATGCAACTCTTTCAGGTGTTAAAAATTCTCTATTATAAACAGGATCTAGACGCATTACCATTAACTAAATTTAATTACAATCAATCCTTCCAATGGTTGAAACCAAAATAAATTGTAATAATTTAAAAACATAAATGTGTATACCTATATTTCAAATGAATGCACAATGAATTTACTTACTGATGTCGAGGTAACAAATAACATAAATTATTATATGAAATGTCTCTTAGAGTAGAGTACAATTTTTCTCTGGACGAATTTCTATAAATTGTGCCCATGAAGTTGCATTTGTATGTACGCTTGGGAATAATCTTTACATCATTTTCATCAAACTTTGGAAACCCACGATATCTGCAAATACATTTTCAAAAATTTATTTAAGATATCTTATTATTTCTAGCATTGAAGAGTAAACAAGTGCAGTAGCAAGACATGAGTAATGTATGGGTGATCCAAATTTAAATCCTCTTAAAGAACATAGACACACAAATAAATGGTAATACAATGTGTGTTGAAAAATCGGAAGAGGAAATAGTGGAAAGAAAAGGTAGTGCCTAATACTTTTTAAAAATGTATATAACATAAATAGGCAAGGAGTGACGATCAAATGTAGTCAATATTCTTTATTTACGTGATTTCGTTTCATTGTTTGTTGTTTGAATTCATAGCGTTGTTAGTAGTTTGTGTCCTTTGTGCTGTTCTTGTTTCTGCTAGGAAAATGTGTCTTTGGAATTGACCTACAACTGAAAAATATGCTAAATTGCATACCGGCCCATTTTCCACCCAGAAACCAGTGATCTATATTATCAACGAGAGGATATTAACTATTTTCCCAACTCGGACCCAAAACACTCTGTCATCAAAAAGCTGCCTTTTCATTTCTGGTGAGATTTCCGCTTCCTGTAATGCTATTACTGTATGAGGAGGCCTGGTGGCCGTGAGTGTCAAGGCATGAGCACTTAAAACTCCGTGCCAAGGGTCTTGGGTTCGATTCTCACTAAGGGGTTGGGGGCTTTTCTTTAGAAAAAAGAAAAGGTATTAGCCCTTTCCTGGTTATAAAAGGGTGGTAAATTCTTAGTTGATAATAATGGACGTTAAAATGTAAATAAATATTACTGTATAAGCATAATATCTCTCTCTCTCTCTCTATATATATATATATATATATATATATATATATATATATATATATATATATATATATGATCTGTCTGTCTGTCTGTTTGTTCCTTATACAAATCCACACTGAGTGACCGATTTTGAGCAAACTTGGCATACAGGTAGGTCTTGATCCGGGGAGTCTCGTAGGCTGGGTCAAAAACGTCTACCAGCTGTCTGTCTGTATGTTTGTTACTTATACAAACCCACACAGTTTGACCAATTTTGTCTAAACTTGGCACAGAGGTGTTCTCACAGTTCGGAGGCCATGGGTTCGAAACTGTGAACTAAAACAGTTTCAGATTGGCGTTATTAGATTTTAATAAGACTTATTTGGTTTCCAATTTATTATTGCTTTTCTAGATGCAGAAAGTAAGTGTGGTATGGCACGCCGGATAACAGCTAGTTTCAAATAATATTAACAAGGATGACAAACCTCTTCAAATGGTTTTAAACTATTATAACAAACATTAAAAGCCTGTTTTTGACACCTGACAAGTGTTTCCTTTTTTCTAATAGGTATGATTTCTTAAATTCAAATAAGTCCTTAATAATTGAATAGGCTTCATTAAAACTTTTTTTAATTAATTAACCTTCTCCAATGCTAAAATAATCATAGAAATTCATAGATATGCATTAAGTTGTATATACCCATAAATACCTGGACCGACTTTTAACTTTCTTTAAAATATTACTGGGTAAGTATTAATCCATTAGCGCCAGAGTTTCTTTTTTTTCAAAAATTCTTAATACAAATAAATCAATTTTACCAACTTATTATATAATGTAATTTTTCTATCATCGCTTAGATATTGCCATTACCATATGGTAACACACGGTGCTAACGGGTAATGTTTATTTAGTTTTTATGATAAAATGGGAGAGTTTCAGTCCTTGTTTGCACCAAAAACGTATAAAACACTCAAACAAGTTGTATCAAGCTTAAAAACTGAAAATACCCACATTTTGGGTATTTACCTTCCCTGTGGGAAAATATCCAGGTAAATATTCAATTAATATTTACCTTCCCACTGGGTGTTTATCCAGGCCACATCTCTGGGTGGGGGGGGGGGGTTATTCTAGAACCAAATTATTAAAATGCCTCTAAGGATCGAACACTGTCATTTGGGAACAGAACTCAGTTATATCGAGCTGAGAAATGATGTTTTGTAAACATAAGCAAAATCTGTCGCATCAGGAATGGGGTTTACTCCCTTTGCCTTTAACTGCAGTTATTTTTACCTCCTAATAACGAAATTTAGTTCAAATCTTGCCTCTTTAGGTACAAATAATGAACTATAGCCACAATGTACTATGAAAAGTTCTCCTAATAGTTCCAGTAACAGTATTGAAACGGCAGAGTTACCTAATGAGGGAGTAGTATATTTTTGCATTTTCATGCTTCTGAAGAGGTAGCAACAAGACAAAAAACTGGAAAAAGAAAACAAGTTGAAAAAATTCTAGGTACTTACGTATTAGCGTCAAAGCAGGTTAAAGAGTCGGGTCTCAGAGAGCTGTATCAAGAAGGAGTCAAATCAGTTTTTGCCAATATGGCAACGGGATTATCAACGATTTGGGTTAACTAGAGTTATGATATAACTTTTAGCTAGCAAAAACGCGTAGCACTTATTTTAATAGCATAATTGCTATGCGTTTCCGCTCGCTACGCTCGCTCAAGGTTATATCAAAACTCTAGTCAATCTAACTCGTTGATAATGTAGATCAACGATGGTTTTTCGCTGGATAATGGACTGATAAACGATTTAGCATCGCGTCGAAACAGTAGCTTTCATCCTAGCTATTCTGTTGTCGCTAACTCGCAAAAGAACTGAAATCGTGTAACAAAAAAAAACAACAACAATTGCGTGGGTAAATAAAGCACAAATGAATTGCGTTAAAAAGACAAAGGGAACAAGATGGCTACTATAAACACATTAGATGATATCTCTGATAGTGATTGACCAATAGAAATGCGTTATCCACGATCCAGATCTCTGAACGAGACCCGCCTCTTTAACCTGCTTTGACGCTAATACGTAAGTACCAAATTCTAGTACTCTGCCTACATTTAATCCTAGTAATTTTTCACATAATTGCACAAATAAAAAAAAACACACAGATATAAGTAACAAAAACAATTACGTGGCAGCACCAAGAGGCCATTGAAAAATGTCTTCATTGTCGACTAAATCTGTATCATAAACAATAAATAATACATCAATGACACCTCCTTTTGACTTCATATACTTCCTAATCCAGTCATTTTCACATCGTTCATCCCCTAACATGACAACAGCAACTTTGTTTATATGAGGGGCATTGTACAAATAATCCAACCACTCCTTAGCTTTTCTGACTTTTTTTAAGCTTCTCCCATTTAGAACTACAACTATAAATTGAATATCCTGAGGAATAGAATCCTGTATATAACCTGGGCCACTCAAATAAATAAAATTGACATCATAAAAAGTTAAATTTCCATTCTGATAAAAACCGTTCTTCAGGGCAACAATTTCACCATTCAAAAGATGCTGCCACAAATATTGGCCAATAGCAGCTTTTCCAATGATGTATACAGTAGGTAAGTGTTTTTCTTTTAAATCATCTAAGAATAGAAAACCTGGAACACATAGAAATTATTTTTAAAAAAATAAATACAAGATAAATGTAAAAATTATGTATAAAAAATGTAATTAAAGCTCTTTAAACATCTGTAGACTTTCATCTCAATGTAAGAAATTATCAACTATGTACACCAATAAGACAATGAGATTTACAAAGCAAGAGTAACTAAATTTGTCTTATTTCATTTAATTTTTTTAAGATTTAACCTTTAAAATTTAAAGAAAACAAGAAACACAATTAGGTTTAAAATGAAAAGAATCTCAATTTCAAAGTTAAAAAGAAATAGTACCACTAAGAACAGTTACATACTACCTTATAAACAATCAATGCAAACCCGTCAAATTAAGAACAAATATAAGATCTTTACGAATAAATACTGACAGTTCTCAAAAGCTGAGCATAACGTTTTGACACAGAAGGAAATTAATAACTTACTTTTGACATTCCAATTTAGAATTGATGATATCAAAAATGAAATATAAACTATAATAAAGAAAATAACACTGAACAACTTAAATTTAACAGAAAAGAATCGCCTTGCAATATTCATTCGACATTACTTAACTGCGCTAAAAGTAAGGCCATTCATATAATAACGCTCAAAGTGAACGAGCTCACAAGAGCATCCTAACAACTCGAAACAAATTAAGACGTCATTAAAACATTTTCATTTGTCTAAACTGAAAATAAAATACGTTATTAACTTGTTATTATGCTCAATAAAATGGCATGGTGTAAAGAGCCATCCAAGCAATAAAAAAAAATTGACGATAGCCTTGGAAGAAAATAGAGACCTAAGCATGACATTGCTACAATTTAGGACCACGCCAGTCCTTGACATAGCTTCGCCTGCTCAGTTATTATTGGGACGGCGCACAGTGGGGCGAACCTATGCATTTGATAGACATAGGACCAATATCTGAAATTTCTAATTTCCCTATATTTTTTGGTTAAGCTGTTCTTTTTAGTTTCTATTATCATTGTCTGTCGCCAGTTTTTTAAAATTAAAAATGTCCACCTAATATATCTTATTAAAACGACCATCCATGGAAGACGATGTCCTTTCTTTAAAAAAAAAGTACCAGAACTATTTTGATGAACCGAAATGAATGAATCATCTTTATTACGATAATTTAACTTTATTATCATAATTTAAGTTTATGTAGCTTGAACTTTTATAGACTCTTAAATTTTTTTTTAATGAAAAACATTTTTAAAAAATTCATTCGTAACGAAAATCGTTCAGAAATCTATCTCCACAGAAATTAACTAGAATGTTTATAGTTTACTTTCCATTAATAATTGCGGGTTCTTGCCGGTTTACGAGAAAAAAACATTTTTTTTTTTCCTTTTAGCTCTTGTTTTGTTTCAAATGTTCTCGCTATAAATTCCAGTTTCTTTGTTTTAAAAGTTTGGTTATACTTTATGAACGTATTATTGTCTTTAATCCTCATGAATTGTAAAAGTAAAAAAGTCAATAAAGAAATAAAAATCAGTTTCGGGCTAGCAATATGAACAAAAATCGCGACGTTTTTAATTTTTCAGAATAAAACATATACATTTCAAAGATTATGACCGTGCATATGGACGATGGATTCACGATCTTGGACTCAAAAATATTCGTAAGAAAAAGGAGTTCTGTCTGCGCGAAAAATTTCTCAAGATTTGTGGAAATTTGTGTTCGCGTTTGATAAAATCGAATAGGAATCTATCTGACTTTTTAAAAGGTAGAGAAAATTGGTTAAATTTAGGCTTTTTTGTTCTTTGTGAATTAAATGTTGATCTACTTTCATCGTCTTCGTCATAGTTAGCTTCTATTAACGTCCCATCCTGTAGATTGAAGCGGAAGTGGAACAGGAGTGAGGAGGAAGTTGCTCAGAGCAGACCGGAAGTAAACTTTGAGATCACAAAATAACTATAGCTTAAGCTATAGCTTGAGCTAAATTAACTATAGCTTAAGCTATTAGCAATCACGATATTTCATAAATAAATTAGCGATTAGCGCACTGCCGTCGCTAAGCGCTAATTATTAGCGCTGGGTTTCTACGGTATCGCTAAATTAGCGGAGAGGTATCAGCTTTTAGCGCGCGCTAACGTTTGCCCAACTCTGATCAGAACAAACATTCGTTTTCTGGCAATTACTGTGACGTTTCTTCAGTTTTTAGCGCGGTTCCTCCCTCCCTCATAAGGAGGAACCCCGCTTATAGGGTTGATACAATGAAACAATCCGGAAGTGCCGACTAGAAAATTTTGCGTTTCAGAACCCATGGAAACCGAAAATGATGGTAGTTCAAATTTGTAAATATATATATATATATATATATATATATATATATATATATATATATATATATATATATATATATATATATATATATATGTATATTTATATATATATATATATATATATATATATATATATATATATATATGTATATTTATATATATATATATATATATATATATATATATATATATGTATATTTATATATATATATATATATATATATATATATATATATATATGTATATTTATATATATATATATATATATATATATATATATATATATATATGTATATTTATATATATATATATATATATATATATATATATATATATATATATATATATATATATATATTTATATATATATATTTGTCTGTTTGCGCATTTCTGGCTTCCCTGATGGTCCGATTTTGATGAAATTTGGTACAAAAATCCGTCGTCCAATTTGAAAGGTCAAGTTCGTTAACCAGCAAAATCCGCCCACTGGAAGATGGCATTTGGGGCGAAATTCGCGCAAAAAAAATCGTAACGCTTACGTTTTTGAGTTCATAAGCTTGTAAGTACTCTTTTTATAGGCTTCTTGGGCTAGGAAAACGAATGGAACCATTTTCAAGGCGATAGCTTAAACCGTTTTTGAGAATTTGGAAAAATAGTTTTTGAATACCGTTTTTGGTTTGGGTACTTAGAATGACGGGATTCAGTTGAAACATTATCTGCATGTTCTACTTTCATTAAAACTAATATGTTGAATGTTTTGTTACGTTTGGAGTTAAGGAAGGGTTAGAATAAAATATTTTATGAACAGACATGAAAAGTTTTGGGAACTTCGTATACTTTCATTAATATCTCGAACACGGATGGGAAATCGTGGTAAGTGGATAGAAACTATTTGAAAGCTTACTAAATTCTCTACAAAAAAGATTCTAAAACTATTTTTGATTAGGTTATGTCAATGGGAGAAATAAGTGCTTAAAACTTCAAATACGTCTGTTTTGTTCTTATGAACGGGTTTTTGTCGTTCTTTTTGTAATTTTTGTCTCTTTCCCTTCGTTTTTTATTTTTGAAATTTCTTATGTTGGGAAAGTTTCGTGTGTAAAACAGGATATGAAAAATGAGACCAATTTTCGGTGGATTCGATTCCCGCCGGCAGGAATTTTTTCATCTAACGGCTCGTTGAGAAAATTCCTTGCTGCAGTTTGGATGTTGGCGATAATGGCCCTGATGTCGATGGGTCGTAGAAAAAAAAAAAAAAAAAAAAAAAGAAAAAAAAAAAAAAAAGCTGTGCTAACGTGTTAAATCAGTCTTCAATTTTTTCTTTTTTAAGCTTTATTGACATCTAGGCCATTATCGCCAACATCCAAGGTGGAATTTTCTTAACGAGCCGTTATATGAGAAAATATATATATCCCCGGTTGGAATCGAACCCTCCCCCCCCCCAAAAAAAAAAAAAAAAAAAAAATTGAAGACTGATTTAACACGTTAACACCGCATTTTTTTTTTTTTTTTTTTCTACGCCCCATCGACATCAGGGCCATTATCGCCAACACAGCTCAATGAGGCTTCACAGGAAAACATGTATTTAGAGGATTTTTTTGTATAAATTAAGATATCAGAATATATTATTCCATCAAATAATCATTTCGGGAATAAATATATCATTAATCATGAAATAATTTAATCCTTGAAATAATTATTTACGAAATAATATTTTAAAAAATTATAAAATAAATTATTTCTGAAATAATCTGTTAAGGTTATTTCATGATTTATTCCGAAAATATTATTTCAAATAAATTATGCCCAGGTCTACCTGAGACTACGAACCCCTGATCAATTGTCCACCATGCCCCCCCCCCCTCTCACAGTGGGGCGATCCCACGGTAATGTTCGACATTGGTGGAAAATTTTAATTTAATTAATTTAATTTAATTTTAATTTTAAGATTTTAATTTGGGATTTTGGTTGTTTTGTTAACAACAAATAAAGCCTTTTCTATGAAGCAGATTGATTTTTAGACACATTATTGCATTGGTTTTTACATAACGCCTGGTTATAATTGCTATGTCAAAAACACCTTGTCTTTTTAAATATGTCGTGTACCCTCATTTCATTTTATAAATATCGCTGCTTCCAGCACACATTAAGGCCATTATAATAAACCAAAAACTGGCACAAAAGGTTTTTAAAAATTCGTCTATTTTTTTCTACATCGAGCAGCAACTAATGCTATTTAATTGATTCCACAAATCGCCGATATTTGCCCCAAAAATCCATTTGGAACTATTTTAGAAGTATATTCTCTTATTTACTACGTCGTCAGAACTTGCCTATCGTTAGATATTTTATTTTAAGTGTTAATACCTACGTGTAAGTGTTGACATTTTATTGATCCCTTTAGCCATTGCTTCAGGTTGTTAATTGATTATTCTCTTTAAAGCCAAACTAAGAATCAGTCTGATGTTCACTCTCGCACTTCAATACCGAAATGAAGATCTATTTTGATTTTTTTAAATCCAATAATACGGGTATTACCTTTAAAGCTAGTATTATTTTAGTAATTTTAAGGTGGTGCTAATGACCGCAGAAGTCATTGCACCGAAGGGGAGATAGAAAAAAAATTAATTTTAAGGATTTTGACACGGGTTTGGAAAAATGGACTGACTTACTTTGTTTGGCGATTACAAATAGTGAGAAAAACGTTTTTTTGACGAAATTAGGGAAATGGTGCTACATTGCCAACTTAAATGGAATGCTGCAAATAGATCTTTGGAACCATTGTTAAGGAAAATCACGAACAGCTTAACAAGGACTTAATTTTTCAGAGATATATTCTCAAGAGCTTCCGTCTTCATACACTCCAGGTATTCCTGCTAGATCAAAATCATTCGTGCATTTGTCAGAAAGACAATAAAGGGTTTCGTTTAAATAAAAGTACATTCAAATCTGAAAATGCTCGTTATGAATAATAAAAATAAAAGACATCTGAAATTTTAGAAATATTTTATATTCTTCCAGTTCAAAATTCTCATTATTATACTAAATAAATCGATTTATTTTAATTTTTATTACGAAAGTTATTAAGTTTTTTTTTTTTTTTTTTTTTTTTTTTTTTTTTTTTTTTTTTTTTTTTTTTTTTTTTTTAATGGAAGACTCCCACCTTCAATAACTTTCGTAATATCATCTTAATACGAATAAATTCATAATTTATTTGCGAATTTTATTGTGAATAAATTTTTATTCACAAATTATAATGTGAATAAATTTTTATTCGTATATTTTAATGTGATTTTTTTTGTAATCACTCGATTTTTTGTAAATATTCATATTTTTTGTGATTATTTGCAATTTTTTCTGTGAATTTATTTGTATTCGCAGGAAAATTTGCGAATACAATTTATTTGTATTTTTATATTTGATATATATGAATAAAAATAAATTCGTATTCACACTTATGAATACGAATTTATTTATATTCGTATTTACAAATATATGAAGTACGAATAAATTCGTATTTTTAATCATAAATAAAATTATGCCCATCTCTGATGTATGTACACATTTAAAAGTCACCCGTTATTTCTTAAAAATTGCTGGAGATGTGGTTGAATGACACCAGAAGCAATACTCTAGAATGCATGGGCGTATATAAGGGAAGGCTTGCAGCCCCCGCCCCCCGAGATTTTGATTTGATGGTAAAAAATTGTCGTAAAACCCTTCAAAATAACTTAAATAAGATCACTTAGTTCATAAAACATATTTTACTTTACGTGTAATAGCGTTTTAGTTGCCTAAAACTATTCCAAGCTCTAAATTTGAGTATTCCATACCCCGGAAATGGTCTCAGCCCCCCCCGTAATTATTTTCTATATACGCCCATGCTAGAATGAGTAGAAACGGAGATATTAATGAATGCCCTGTCATTCGCCCCACTGTGTCCCCCCCCCCCCCCTAGCAGAGGCTCTGATTATTGGATTTTGGACATTGTTAAATTATTTTCTTCTTAAGTTTTGAACGAAATGAGAATAAAAGCTTTTATCAGGGAAGTTCCTATTTCATTTTTATCAATCCCCAATAATAAAAAAAAAACGGGCAAAATTCAAATTGGCTGATTTTATTACCAACGAACGCATTTGATTGGCTCTTTATAATTTTGAGGGATCATTGTGAAAATTGATTTAAAGGGAACGCCTCTGTTTATGATAAGGCTCTAGGTTTAATTGAAACATTAAACACTTAAAACGAATATTTTGTATTGTTATTATGAACATCCCTCAAAACCAAAACATTCTTCTTATCTTTAAATTCAAAGTAAACATCGACAGACAATCGGTGCAACAATGGTCACTTTCAGTATTAGTAGTTTTATTACTGTAATGAAATATACTATTCTGGGACTGCACTTGTTTTGTCGTTTATGCATATTAAAAAAATATAGATCCCATTCCACCAAATATAGGCTTGCTGGCCTATAAAATCCATTCTATTTTGTGGGAGTTTAGCCACGTCTTCAACATCAATATTTTACAAATTTTTATCTCCTCTCGTAAACTTGTTATTTAAAGTTTGTTTTTTCAAATATTGGACATTTAATACCACAGATCTCTGCAACTAAATATGGTATAGTCTTTTTGCTCATCCTAGTCCGAATCTGAACAAAGAAAACAGTACTGTATTTATGTTGTCTGTATTAAAAAAAAAAAAAAAAACGAAAGAGAGGGAAATCTAGGAACGTTTTGAGAAAAAGAGAAACTCAAGGCGAGGTTAATATTTTAAAAACGATTCCGGATATATTCATATAAATACAAAGTAGATTTTAAAATATTGAAAAAATTAAAAATATTATCTTATAATATCCTTCCTTTCTCTAAAGGAAAATTTTGATGTGGGATTCCTGAGGAAAGCTTAATTAATAACACCCTAGTATGATCATCACCTCGAACCATAAATATTTCATTTCCTTACATATAACGTTTCGGCCTTTAGTCCATTTTCAAATCACTAGGAAAAAAATAAATATTGTTTTTTCTATTTAAAAATTGTTCTTAGGAATTGAATGGGGACTCATACAGATTTTATTAAAGCATAGTAAATTAAAATAATAATTGGTAAAAAGGCAACATCAATTAGCCACATAGATGTAATAAAATAAATTGCCAGAATAAGAGGTAAACTAGAAGAGAGACAACAAAAATATCAATACTTGATGGAATGATAGAAAATAAATTATTTTGGATTTTCTATGCAATACAATTTATTAAAAATGAGCACAATGTGAGATGAAAAAATGATAAAGAGTATAAATACTCGGCTAGAAACTATCAATACTTATGAAGCTTATTACCATAAAAAGTAATAGCATATCAACAGGAGATGATTCAACAATCAAAAATTTTTCAAAAAAATGTATATAGCATGTTAGCAAACTTTTAAAATTTATTTCGTGAAATAATAAAAGAACATTGAGAGAAAAAAACAAAACAAATAGGTTTATGTAATGAACGCCCTAATGTTCATCAACAATCGAAATGTTTGAAAAGAAATCTAATTCAGACTATAACACACTCAGAATAATAGAACAGATCATATTAATTAAACTAGTAACATAATTAAATTATAAATTATAACTATAATTACCCTAACCAAAGTATTATTGCTCCAAAAAAAAAAATAAAAAAAAAAATAAGCTCATATTAAGCAAATACAACTTCATATAACACACAGAATGTAGGTTTCCATTCAATAATATCATTCATATGCACTAGAAAAAGTAATAATATCTTAATTTCAAATTGAATGGTGAGCAAGTTAAAGAAATTAAAAACTAAAAGTTCTTGTAACAAGGATGAATTACCCACAGTACATGTATCAAATGACTAAATAGATATCAAATATAGACATAAGAAACTTTCATTCGAAACATATTAATATTCATTACTGGTTTGTTATACATGGTTAAAACAAAATAAACTCAATTCTGACTAGCAATAAAAAAAAATCATATCAATAAAATTTTTACATATCAGGAAAGGTATAAAAATAACATTATAGATATATATATATATATATTTTTTTTTTCTTTATGCATACATGACTATGAATTAATATGTACATGATTTAATAATAAATTCTAAAATTATTGTGCAAGAAAAGCATTCATATTTATTTACATTATTTTTTTTTTTTTCACTTGCACAAATGACTGACTATTCTGTGGTTTAATAAGAATTAAATGAAGAACTCCAAAAATTAAACTTACAGGTAAGGGAGACAGTTTTATTACCTCAGAAAAAAATAGTATTAAAATATGATATGATCAAGCTACTTCTTTATAAACAAACATAATAATGACTAATTTATAAAGATTTCTGAATGCACCATTGCAGAGGCCCAGAGGATTGTAGACATAGAAAATTATTGTTCATGAAAAGCCTAATATAAAATAATGTAGTATATAGTGAAAAAGTAATTATTTAAAAAATATTATTTTTAATAAATAGCACTGTGTTTCCAAACCTGTATTTGAAAATGTATCAGAAATAGTTCTGCCGTCTCATAGAAATTAAACAGCAATCAATCACATTTAACATAATTTGTTGAACATATTTGAAACAATTAAATAAGACTAACATTTAAAACGTTTTTTTTTTTTCTTTGTTTAATAAGAGTGAAATATTACCAAACAAATGTCAAATATTATCTCAAACATAAAAGGGTCGAACACATTTAAACCTTCTGTATATGAATAAAAAAATTAAAACATTAAACAATTGAAAATTAAAAACATAAGATCTTTACAATAAACAATTTAACTGATTTTGTACGTAATTTTAATAAGCAGAAAACTTAAACTTTTTTGGCTATGAAAACTAATGGTTGGAACCTGGAATTAGTTTAAAAATTAAACCTATTAACTAAAAAATATCATTGGAGGCCAAACAAGATCAGAAGCCACAAAATTTATTTTTTATTTCATGAGATTAGATACTCAAAAATACTCCGTCATGTAAACTAAACATTTTGCAGATAAGGAAACAGTGCATTCCATTTTTAAAATATCTTATAAAAATTATAACTTAGTGGAAAAGGGAGAGGAGGTAGCAAATAGAATTAATAAACCTATTTTGTTAATAAACAAAAAAAAAAGAAGCCTTCTTTACATTATGAATAAGTTGGCATATGGAAGACTTTAGGGCTATAAGGCACTCTTGTGTAGAAATAAATGTTTAATTATACTTTTTCCCCCTTTTTTTAAACTATGTGGGTTGAATTTTATAAATGAATTCATACTACAATCCATTATTTAAGCTTATAATACTTAATTTACTAATTCAACTGCATTAAGGGTGTTATTTTCATTTTTAAAGAAGAGGAAATAAAGTAACCTTTCAAAATTTATATATCCAAATATAGATTGAGAAAAAGTACTACCCAAAAAAAAGGGAAGGTCTAAGCCACCACCTATTTGTATGTTTAACTTGCTAAGTGTGTAAAGGAAAGAAAAAAAAACTAAAATAAAATGAAAAACACTAAAATTATAAGATTATAATTAATATTCTTATTAAGGAACAATAGTATTATCTCGCCGTTTCAAGGGAGAACTGATAATGGAAATATATTTCTTTAATTTTTTATTTCATCTTTGAAAATTTGAAAATTTTCCAGTAAAATCAAGTTCTATTTCGAAGTGGAATTAAAATGTAATAAAAAGATAATTTAATAATAAAAAATAATAATTTCATGTTTCTAATATCTTTTGATTTAAGATCTTTATTAAGAATCAGTCAGATTATCTCTATATTATTACATTCAGATGTCCACAATTATCAGGGTCTCTAAATCATCAGTCAAGAATAAACTAAAAAAAATTCTCCTAAAAGTCTCCTGGAGTTTGTCGATTTTACTTAATTTTGACAGACATATTAAGTATTCTTTCAAGCACCTACAAATTCCAGCTAGGTAAAATAAAAAAAAAAAAGACCTTTGCTACAGTTCTAAACTATTTCTACATGACTAAATTTGTCAGACATTTGAAAACCCATTCTCAACAATTTAACATTTCATTCATTGAAATGGAAAACTAGAATTACATGTTAGACAAATGAATACTAAAGTAACAAAACATAGATACCAAACAAAATACAGATGAAAATAAAAATAATGAAGTCAGCGAAAAATACTCGGTCTTAAGAAAAATAAAGAAAAGGCTATAGAAGCAGATTGATCATAAGAGAATAAACAATGTTTTCAAACAAAAAATAAAATATTTTGTAGAATAAAATTTGAATGAAGATAAGAATTTGTGATTTAGGAGGGCAGTGAAAAAATGTAAAACTTATAAGTTATCATTGTCCTCATGTGTGAAAATAGTGGACCACTTGCACAGAAATGGAATAGCAACAGAAGGAATAATTTTAAACTTAGAAGTTTTCATTTAGCTGAAGTTTTTACAATCCATTCAGTAGACATGACTAAAAGGTATTAGCAATTAAAATAACATAGTGTCAGAAATAACATTCAAGAACATTAATAAAAACATAAATAGAAGAATTACTTCTTAGAAAGAAATAAAGTCGCAGCGACTTAATTAAATTCAAAACAGTAAAATAAATGAAAATGATTAATTTCCTAATTCCCATGGAATTACTATTTGGCTGTACCGTATGAAATGTTAGTTTTGTTTACTTTGCAATTTAATCCTTTCCCTTTTTTATTTCATTATTTAAAAACATCATTGTGATTCATATAGAATTAAAGCTCTTTTATTCCTATTATTTAATCAGTAACTTGCGTACTGTGTAGTGGGGACGATCCTCTGAGAAAAAAATAAAACTTAAATTATAACTTCAACAGAAATCCGTATTATTTTTTGTAATGAATTTAAGCTCAGTC
>OX328132.1:61014039-61182187 GCA_946811695.1 Gonocerus acuteangulatus | reverse complement strand
CAAGGGAATAGTATCTACATTTTACAGACAGAGAGATTCAGTGACAGAGTACTTTTGTCACTTGAATAGTGATTTACTACTCTCAAGGATTAAAGTATGTGCAATGTATTAGGTCTGAAGTGGTTTGAGTACACTAAGTGAGTCAATAAATATGATTAGTTTTATGAATCCAGTGAAAGGGACGTCAATCACTTCTAATTCTGTTGAGAAACAGGCAAACACTATTTTAAAGTTATTCTATCTTACAAAAGCAGCTGCCTCTAAACCATGTTACATTTTCCAACTGTCTGCCTATATAATTATGCCAAGTACCCTACTAAGTAGATGTTTAAACAATTTTTATGAATATCTATGGATGTAGGCGTTGCTTTACAACATACAAGTCAATACGCCGTTAAAAAAAAATATATAAAAAAAAAATAAAATAAATAAAGTAGACCATTTTACCTTTAAGGCATCTTGAGTGGTATTTATGGTAAACTTGATGGGTAAAATTGTTTTCCTTGAGTAGAGCATGAGATGGATGCTGGAATGAAGGGAGAGAGTTCTGTGTTCCACTTGATAAATAACCTTCATTAGGACTTGTTCCAGCACTACTCCTGTAATATAGAAAACACATTATATTATTCTTCATAAATTTTAATTCTTTACAACATTGAATATTCATCCCATCTCATGGTCTAAAAAAAAAAAAAAGAAGGAATTTAACCCTCAATGGATTAGCGTAGCCAAATGGCAGTGGTGAATAAACCTTTCACCAACCTCTTTTCCTGATACTAATTTAACTGGAAATGGCCAAAACGCCCTCCACCCTTTCGTTGAGGATTGAATCTTCAGTTGTAGTGAAATTTTTCAAGTGAAAACGTTATTTGATCATGAAAAACTTGTATTTAAAAAAAGATTACAATTTCTAACATGAGTCATGGATTTTGGTAAGTAATCTTTTTCACATTATACTTATATTTATATTATATTATTTTTTTTAACTTAATATTTCTATATATGTTGATCCACAATAAATTGGGAAATATTTGGAATTGTTTTCATTGTAATGGATTGGAATTAAGGGTGTTAAAAATTACAGCAATGCCATGCGGCTATGCTTGGCTTTCCTGCTACTGGGCACTGAACTGGCAACAAGTGCTTAAATAAAACTCGTAGGAGCAACTCACTCGTCAGATGCTGACATTCAGGATATTATAACAAAAAAATAGAAAATGGATGGTTGGTGACCTTGCCTGCAAGCACTTTACATCTTTTGTAAATTATGAGTCATAAAGATCTGACAACTGTTGACATTTTTTGATTGTTCATCGATGGCGATATAATAAATTTGTTGTGTCGACTATTTTTCGATGTAGAATCACAAGAAAAAAAAAATGGTTCAAATCCGTGAGTCCATCGCTGTATACTCTCCTTGTAAGAAAAGAAATATTTCCACTAAAGCGCCTGCAGCTGGAATGTCTGATTTTAGCCAGTCTAGTTGGAACATTCATCGCGAGTGGTGTGCAAGTGTTGAAAGTCATTTTAATAATATGTACAATTTTAAATATGCAATATTAAAAATGGAACAATTTATTATATCCTCAAATAATAAGGTTTTTCAAATAGCGAGTGCTTCTAATTGAATTCTCCATTGCGACTTTACCCCTGTCCAATGACCGTATGCCACTCCACGGACCTACATATGTGCCAAGTTTTGTCAAAATCGATCGGTCAAACGTTGTGGATTAGTATAAGGAACAAACATACAGACAGAGCGCTGATTTACGATTTTTACCAAGGCTATGACACTCCCCGTATCAAGATCTACCCGTGTTCCAAGTTTGGTCAAACGCTGTGAATGATAAACAGACACGTGATTTATATATATATATATATATATATATATATATATATATATATATATATATATATATATATATATAAAGGGTACAATGCACCTTAACAGAAAGACCCAGGAGGCTGTAAATTACTATGTGTTCAATCATATCCATGCCTGCATAGTAACCTTCATTAATACACCTCTTGTCTGAGTTGTTCATTAGCAGTGACAGATTAGTTTGTACTATGGAATCATTGTCACTTAGTGAAGTTTTGTGGTATAATTCTGAGCTTGGTTTAACCAGAAATTAATGCTTAGAAGAAATGAAGCATGCATTTAATAATGATTTTCCACATTATTCGACATATTCAGGAGGGTAAAGAAAAATATTTATGCTATGAGGACAATGGTTGACGAAGACCAGCCAGGGACATATTTTAACAGACAGAGGAAACCTTACACTTTCATGCACCATCAATTCATTCGGTTCTAAGATACTATTTAAGGATAAAGAAAATTTGTTTTTGGGTGCCTCATAGTCTGACGGGAAAAGAAATAACTCATTATGTGACTTGGTGCCAAAAAATTGTGATAAAATATTAAATAAAAATTGCTGAAACTATTCGATAAGGGACAATCTTGATAAGTGAATAGTATCGTGACAGGTGGCGAAATGTGGCTGTACTATTATGATGTGCCAATCAAGGCTCAAAAGAAAGTTTGGTTCTTTAACGGTAAGGATACAACTGCCAGAAAATCTTGAGCTGTAAAGAACAACACAGTTGCTGTATTTTTTAGGTCGAGCTCCACCATGACAATGCTCCAGCTCATCATGCCAGAGCCTGGACTGAGTATTTGGATACTAATAGACTGAAACTTCTTGAACACCCTCCTTACAGTACATACCTTACTCCTTGTGACTGAACTTTTTGTTGCTGGATGTGAAAATGAAGCTGAAAAGCTGTATCTAGTTGCAAGGACGTTCTGAGGGCTTGGGACAATGAATATGCCTACCCCCAGATGATGAAACTTAGCGGAACTGGGTTTGAAAACCTATATATATATATATATATATATATATATATATATATATATATATAGAGAGAGAGAGAGAGAGAGAGAGAGAGAGAGAGAGAGAGAAATAATAAGTAAAGCATACCCTGTTGAAGATGTCCTAGGCCTATGTTCCCGAACATCCATGATCCATCCAACATGGTGTTCAACAGGAGGATTTTGACTGTGTTTAGTTTTCCTTTTAAACCCTTTTTCAGGACGTTCTGGATCTTTAACTACGGCATAAAATCTAGCAGTACGTGGTGCTGCGCTAGTATCCTTTTTGCCTTTATCAGTGTTGGTATCTGATGTAACTTCAACTTCTTTTTCCTAAGTTCATAACAAATTTAAAAATTATCAACATTAATTAAGACAAAAATATAAATGTGATACACCTATGACTAAATAAAATATTTGTATTAGGCAAAAAACTTAATATTTCAGGATAACAATCTACTAAGAATGGAAAACAAAAAATTTAACACTAAAAATTCAACTACAACATGACCTGCAGTAACAATTCAAATGAAGTCTCCTTTTAGAGTCAAGACAGCACAGAGTGAAGTTTCATGATGCGGACGTTTCCTTGCAATAACATAATTAGGAAATTACTTCCTAGTTGATTTTGATGTAACAATACTTGCCCAAGGCTTGTTATAAATATAAATATAATATATATATATATATATATATATATATATATATATATATATATATACATACAGTGTCTCACAAAAGTAATCGGAAAAACTAAATTTTGAAATTAAGCTGATAATTACTTAAGAAAAGCACAATATTTTTTTTTAAAACTTTTATAGCCCTATAACGTACAATTCCTAAGGATCAAAATAACCTGAAATTTGCGCAAAATAATTGATTCGTAACAAAAATAGAAGTAAGAATATATTAAAACCTAGAATTCACAGGTCACAAAAGTAATAGGAATTTTCGGTTTTTCTTAATTCTAAGCCCTTTTCTGGACATTATCGTATCAACTTTATTCTTACAATTTAGATTGAGACTCGTCTGCGTATAGATTCTTTGCTCAAAAAGGGCTGTAAATTCAAATAAATCAGCCAAGAGACCAGTAAGCCTATTTCAACGGTTTCGAACATCATAAAATTATTTAAAACAGAGGATAGATTGAAAAGTGGACAGAATACAGGGTCTCCTAAACTGCTGTTCGAGAGGGATGAAATATGAATTGTCCGTAAAGTATGCCAGAATCCCTCTGTAAATTTTCCTACCATAGCAGGGGAGCTTCAACAAGAAACTGGAACAAAGGAAAGCCCAGAAACAGTAAAAAGGGCCCTTGGGAGAAACAATTTTAATGGTATGGCAGCTAGGAGAAAACGTTTTATAAGTTTAACTAATGAGAAAACACCTGACACTTACTGGGATAATGTTATATTCGCAGACGAATAAAAGCTCAACTTAAAAAGCACTGATGGCATAGTTAGAGTTTGACAGACACCAAAGGAAAAGCTTATTCCTAGAAATACAAGAGGTACAGTGAAACAGAGCGTTGGGTTTGTGATGGTCTGGGGCTATGAGAGCACCAAGGGAATGAGGAATTTAGTCTTTATTGGCAGAATCATAGATAGTAATGTGTAATTAAATATTATAAAAGAAAATTTGAGGGGTCGTGTCCGGAAAATGGAAATTTTGAATACATTCAAATTCTATCATATTTCACTCCTCTCGAACAGCAGTTTAGGACGCCTTGTTTTCGGCCCACATTTCAATCTATCCTCCGTTTAAATCATTTTATGATGTTTGACACCGTTGACATATGTTTACTGGTCTACTGGCTGATTTGTTTGAATTTACAGTTCTTTTGCGCATAGAATCTACACGCAGACGAGTCTTAAACGACGTTGGTATTTACCACACCAGGCTCGCGGTTATTAAGGTGAAACATGCAGCTGTGGGGACCTTAGGTATAGTACTGAATATTTCCTGCAACATAAGAATGAAGTTGATACAATAATGTCCAGAAAAGGGCTTAGAATTAAGAAAACCCGAAAATTCTGATTACTTTTGTGACCTCTGAATTCTATGTCTTAATATATTCTTACTTCTATTTTCATTACGAATCAATTATTTTGTGTGAATTCCAGGTTATTTTGATCCTTAGGAATTGTACATTATGGGGCTATTAAAAAAAGTTAAACAAATTGCATTTTTCATAAGTAATTACAAGCTTAATTTCAAAATTTTGTTTTTCCGATTACTTTTGGGGACACTGTATGAATGTATGTATGTTTATACAGTGGAACATGGATAATTCGAACTTCGAAAATTCGAAATCGTCTTTAATTCGAATATTTCTCTTGGTCCCTAGAATTTAGGGCGTCAACAATGTAAAATAATCGAGGTTAATTCGAATAAAATTTTGGATAATTCAAATTTTGTGGGCAGAGAGGCGGTCGATCTTAAATCTTGTGATAATATTCTGCCCTCCGGTAAGAAGGATAGTAAGATACGGATGTAGGGCTTCCGGGACAAGAAGCGCGCGGTTGTCTCATAGTCTAGTTCTTGGACTCTAGAAGTTCTGCAAAGTGGCGGGTCGCGCTTCCTCACTTCCAGGGGATGTAGTTACATACACCATCCTGTCGTTTTACCCAGGAATTCCCTCCTACCATCCCTCCTATATTCATTTCTTATTTAGTTATAAGTCAGTCAGTGCCTAGATCTGTTGCATTGTTTGTGCCTTGAATTTCTGGTGTACAGTGCAATTCTGTGAGTTGTTGATTTAAGATGTTGAAGCCTAGAAGTTATAAAACTTTAACGTTGTCAGAGAAAAAAGCTGTGATTAAAGAAGTTGAAAAAGGAATAAAGAAAAAATCTGAAATTGCCAAGGACTTTGGAATTCCTCCTGACACTTTATCAACTTACCTGAAAAATAAAGAAAAAATTCTTGCCCATGAAAATGACTTTTTTTTCCAAAACAATAGACTTTTATTTTTACTTTCTTGATGAATTATTTATTACTTATGAACGTAATCATCAATTTATGAAACGTTTGTTATTGTTTAAATAAAATGTATGTATTTTTTTAAATAAAAAATGTGAAGTTCGATTTTTTACCCCTTTATTTTCCAAAAAGTTTGTAATTCGAATTTTGGATAATTCAAACTTTTTTGTCGGTCCCTTGGGGTTCGAATTATCCAAGTTCCACTGTATATAGTCTATTTGACCGATATCTGTCTGTAGTCTATTTGAATCTTTTCCAAGTCAACTGTAACCTTTTCCAAATCAAATGTCACCCTTTCCAATTCAAATGTAACCCCTTCCAAATCAGTTGAAACCCTTTCCAAAACAAATGTAACGATTTACAACTCAATTGTCACCCTATTTATTTCAATTGTAACCGTTTCCATTTCAATTGTCACCCTTGGAATTTTTTGCAAATTAACCGTAATGGGGAATGGGCGAATTGAGGGCCTCAAAACTCTAATGAAAATATTTTAATTAAAAAAAAAAAATCGATCTCGCTAGTGACTATACGGTGCATGCCCCCAGGGGCAGTTAACGTGTTAACGACGCACATACATTTAGGTCACTAGCGAGATCGATTTTTTTTTTTTTTTTTTTTTTTTTTTTTTTTTAACGCCGCAGACATTTAGGTCACTAACGAGATCGATTTTTTTTTTTTTTTTTTATTTATTTATTTTTTTTTTAACGCCGCACAGACATTTAGGTCACTAGCGAGATCGATTTTTTTTTTAATTAAAATATTTTCATGATTTATCCAGTTGAGTCTTGAGGCCCTCAATTCGCCCATTCCCCATTACGGTTAATTTGCAAAAAATTTCAAGGGTGACAATTGAAATGGAAACGGTTACAATTGAAATAAATAGGGTGACAATTGAGTTGTAAATCGTTACATTTGTTTTGGAAAGGGTTTCAACTGATTTGGAAGGGGTTACATTTGAATTGGAAAGGGTTACATTTGAATTGGAAAGGGTGACATTTGACTTGGAAAGGGTGACATTTGATTTGGAAAAGGTTCAAATAGATTTGGAAATGCTATATATATATATATATATATATATATATATATATATATATATATATATATATATATATATATATATATATATATAATTAATAATCTTCTGAACTCTTAACACAACGAAATAAAACAAAACTGAATAGAAACCTAATTGATCTTTGACTAGGGCTTATAGTTAATATTTTGTGCAACTGAGGAGTTGATCAGTCTAGGGCTGGAAGACTATTTCTTTAAATACAAGTCCCCTGGAATGTTGTGGTTGACAAGAAATGGCTTATTTTTTTTTGTAGCATCAGCTGTTTTAATACTGAATACAAAAGAGTAAAATTGTGAATAACCTGAACTTATGGTTATGTATATAGTATAGCATACCATAATACCATAGTATTATGGTAGGATTGTTATTTGTCTCAGCTCTGAAAGGTATTATTTTTCATTCTGTGATAAACCTTTATTGTAAAAAGTCAAGAAATAATTAGAAGAATGGGCTGAATTCTGATGATGGATAAGTTTCAAGAAAATGCACAATGAGAATAAAAATATAAATGATCAAGAGAATTTTATAAACAATATCAACACATTTTGACATGATGTTGGAAAATTAAGGAAAAAGAAATTACATTTACAGAAGGAGGAGGAGGAGGAGGCACTTCTTGGTTGAGCTTCTTTGGAGGTTTAGGTGCAATTTTATCAAAGTCTTCTTGTGTAATAAGTTTTACTGTTTTGTAACTATCAGATTGTACCTGAAAACAAAAAGTTCACTTTATTAAACAGTAAATGCTACAACCCTTAAATGTAAACCATGACCACTCAAAATTATTATTGAGTATATTCAGGAGTCTGATACTGTCTCAATAAAACTACACCAGCATGTATTCATAGCTTCATTCAGAATGCGATTGCTACACTCCACCAATAAGGTTTTCTAAACCATAATTATTTTTGGTATTGTAGCCAGCTTCTTAAGGTGGTACATGATGCATGTTTGTTAGGTGAAAACAAAATTTAATTCCACCTATGGCCTTGTCACTCCCAGCCTTCTGCCTGTTCATCCCTTCAGGGTTAATGAGCTTATCACTCTTATCGGTTTTAGCCTACTGCTCGCTAATCCCTTTAAGATCAAAGTCCTGACTACTAATACATTTGATCACAGAGCGGGTTTACGGGAATTTTTCTACGACCACATCGGGCACCACAGGGTTGTTCGGGTGGCCATTTCGCGGAATTGATGCATAAAAACTGAAGAGGCGCACTTTTCATGTTTGGCCTTGACGCCCCTGCCGTGCCGGATTAGAGGAAGTTTACTGTAGTCTAAATTTTATTGATTTATCAAATTTAAATTATAATATGAAAGTGGGAATTAGCTTAGATATTTCTTCCCAAGCTCCTCATCCTATCTTTCAAGTCATTTCATAAAGCATACTGATAAGCAATAAAAACTACCCCATTACTTTTATGCAGAGTTTTCAACCAACATTAGCAGATTAAAAACATTCATTTCACCCAACACGGTACTTGCCATTTATACTCAATTGACTACATTTACAGTAAATTTTATTATAATAACCAAGCCTTAATTAAAGATGATAACTAAATTAATAATGTCCGAGCCAACAACACTACTTCATATGTTATTTTCTATGCACTACTATCTATGTTCTAAGAATTATACTATCTATGTATTTCAGAAATTTACTTCTAGTTATGACTTATAAAACATTGTAGCATAAATAGTTTACAATATTTGTAAATATTTACTAAAATTAATCACATCCTATCTTACAAGTATAATTTACAATCTTAGGAATATTATTACCCTCCCCCCATCACCCTTTATATGCTTCATAGCCTTCAAAGAACTGAAAAAATAATTGCCATGATATAAGCAATGAAGTGAAAACTTTCTGGGTTAAGAGAGTATAGGGTAGAGAAATCCATGTTAAAGTTTATTGAGATTTGGCTAAGAAGACAGAAATAATTTGAAAGATTTGTTTAATGTTCAATTTTAGCTACATAATGGGCAGTCACCTGTTAGGTACTCATCAAGCAAATCACCACCTCTAGCAGTGGTCCAGCAGAGATAAAAGTGAAATCTACAAAATCCTTCCAACTATTTATTGCTTTTATCATAGCCAGTATCTGTGATATTAGGCACTTTATAATAAAATACGACTCATTGTTGATAAATAAAATTGCATACCAGATTCAGAATTTTTCTTGAAGACTCAAACCATATGAATCCAATTCCTAACTCAAGTCTATAATGGCATGTATTATCAATAAATGTTTCAACCAAAAATTTTGCCGATAATTTATTTATCAAAGAAAACTATTTGCTACCCTAAAAACATATTTATAAATTTGCTTGTGTCAATTGGACACAAGAGAAATTAAAATGGTGATAGAGACATTATTCTTCTGATAAGTACATAGTGTTTTTTTACAGCTAAAATCTTTTTCTCAACGCGTAAATATATTTTTTTTCCACTGAGTGACAGTTTCAATGACCACTAGTTCCAAGTTGTCTACTGGTCATCTTTTCTAAACATCCATGGTGAAGTAGGGAACATTATCTGCAAGACCGTCACTGGAAAATTCACACCAATAATCTCCTCTCCTCCATGGCAATCATGCTCACCATTGCCATTGGAAGATCCTCAAGATTATTTTCTTTGTATTGAAAGCTATATTTTAAAAACTGTTAATTGTTCAGTTTGAATGAGGCTGCAAAATTATCTCAAGTAATGCTTCCTGGTAATGTTCTTTTTTGTGTGATGCCTTAAACTGTCCCACAAATCTAATTATAACCCTATAAACTAACGTAGCAATAATTATAAGATTGACACAATAAACTCAGCTCCAATATATAATCATTAAAAATTATTAAGTAGATATGAATGTAAGCAAATACCCAATCATGTGTTGACCAAAGATTTTCTTCGTAATATTGTAAACCAATGTTAATGGCTTGCTCTAATTCTTGGGTCATTTTAGTTCTGCTTGTCCAATCTCCTGTTCGATCATGGCCATCATGTTTTATAATTCTTGAAGGTTGAGAAGTTTGAGTAACAATTAAGAGTTTATTAATGTCATTATCACTGAGTTCATAGTCTCCTTCATCGTCAGACCTAAAAATAAACCTTTAAGTTTTTTAAACGAGTTTTTACTCTAATAAAATAAGTCAATGGAACTAAGCTAAGAAAGTTCTGATACAATATAAGTTATTTTACCAAATTTACTAACAAAATGTGCTAATAACACTTCAGGGATAACGTGCATATGCATTAAAAAAAAAAAAAAAAAAAAAAAAAAAACAAGTCGAAAATTTTGAATTGTCATTTGTTGGATGGCAGAATAGGTTTACAAGATAGCGAAGAATGATCTTCAATGATAATCTATATCAACCAGGACATATCTTTGATAAGAGACAATGGGCCAAATTAGAAAGTTTCCAACCAGTTCCTGAGTTGGCATTGGGACTGTTTAAATTTCCACTTTTTTAAAGAGAAGAAATCAAGTCTCAATAACTTACTTGTAAAGAAAGGTCAGATAAGATGTTACTTAGCTAAGGCAGCTTATTTATTTCTGAAAAGCCAATCATATGCCACACAATTAACTGCTTGTTCCAGAGCTAGAAATTATGTTATTTTTAATTGAATATATTTTTATTTTAAGCTATAGTTTGAATGCCTCCTCTCCCCCACTGAAAAATTCTTCAATCCTCAATTGTTATACTAAATTTGAATGCTTGGTGATTTAATTTATGTTAGCCTCAGAATGGTACCTAGTGAGTAGCTGAAAACAAAAGCAACATAGAGGAAAATCTTTTAAAAATACAAATAATTAATCCATTTAAAGTGTGACCTCATGAAGAATTTTGCATTTCAGCTCATGAATGAACTTTCGCAGTCCAGAGCAAGCATTCCGTCCCCTCCTTCCAAAACAAAACAATTTTTGTTACGAAAATTCCCAAGGAGTCAAGAAGCAACAATGAAAGAACCACCTCCAAAGAAAGAGAAAGGGTGATATCATGTGGACGACAAGAAAAATATAAACACCAAAATAACGTGTGCTTGAACCAATTTGCATTAAATACAGTAAAAGGGGACAAGGCACATATTTGTCTGAATAGATCGTAAGAATTACATTCTTAGCATTTAATTACCATGTATATTTCTACTTTTATTTAAATATCTTTTAATATCAAACTGTTTTTTAAAGTTTTCCAGACATTAATGTTTATACACATTAAAATTATCAGTCTTATTGTAAATTAAATATCTTTAAAAAATAAATGAAGCTATATATGCAATAAATTTGTTTTAAAAGATAAAATGAGCTTATTTACATTACCATTCATATATCTGTCTACAATAATGACTTAAGTAAATAAATAATATAATAGTAAAGACAAAAATAAATAAATAGACGTTTAAAATACAATAATACGAAAATAAACACAATGGCGCACTAAGTGCGCCGCACGACTGCCCTTGTTCCAACAGTGGGCGCGACTGCTGGAAGGTTAAATGTAAAAAGTCTGACTACCAGGAACTGCGTCATCTTTGTGCGGTTCCGTTCATATCTCTAGTGTCATTAGCAAATGTGTAAAACCAGTTATTGGTAGGTCAGGAAACTGATAGTATTCTATGCGGAAATGACTCCCCCCACGTTCTTCATGGGAAACACTGTTACCAATACGTTTCCCATTTTAATATCTTACTTTATTAAAACACTAGTTTTAGTATTAAATGCAATTAAAAAAACAATAAAAAATTAAAATGTTAGGAAAACAATGAAAAAAAAACCGTTGAAAAGAACAAAACTTAAAATTTTGATGTTTTATGCACTTATTGCTCAGATCGACATCGCCCCATCGAAAATTACATCTGAACCTTCTTTGTAGAGAATTTAGTAAGCTTTCGAATAGTCACCTTCCAGAATTTCCAAACCATTTTCGAGATATTTTAGAACTTATAAGAAAATCCCAAAACTTTTGATGCCTGTTAATGAAATATCTTATTTCTAGTACCTAACTAACTCCAAACGGAACCAAAATTTATCTATCTTAGAGCAGATGAATATTAAACGTCTGGAACAAGTTTCAACTGAATTAATAGTTTCTGAATACCCAAACTGAAAATTAGTTTGGAATAATAGGTGTTTCAATGTTTCTCGAAAACGGTTACAGATATCGCTTTAAAAATGGTTTCATTCGTTTTTATACATTAAGAAACCTATAAAACGAGTACCTGCATGCATATGAACTCGACGACCTAAGTTTTACAATTTTTTTGCGCGCGAATTTCGCTCCAAAAGCCAAGTTCCGGAGGACGGATTCCGCTGGTTAACAAACTTGACCTTTCAAATTAGACGAAAGATTTTTGTACCAAATTTCATCAAAATCAGACCATTTTTAAGTGATCAAGAGTGGGAACAGACAAAACATATATATATATATATATATATATATATATATATATATATATATATATATATATATGTTCCCGCTCTTGATCACTTAAAAATGGTCTGATTTTGATGAAATTTGGTACAAAAATCTTTCATGTATGTATATATATATATGTATACAGTAGAACTTGGGTAATTCGAACCTCTCGGGATCGATAAAAAAGTTCGAATTATCCAAAATTCGAATTACAAAAGTTGTTAAAAATAAAGGGCTAAGAAATTGGACTTAATATTTTCACATTTTTTAATAAAAAAAAAAAAAAAAAACATTTTATTTAAAGAAAAACAAACATTTAATGAATTGATAATTACGTACATAAGTAATAAATAACTTATCAAAAAAGCAAAAATAAAAGTCTATTGTTTTAAAAAAAAGGTCATTTTCATGGGCAAGATTTTTTTCTTTATTTTTCAGATAAGTTGGTAATGTGTTAGGAGGAATTCCAAAGACCTTGGCAATTTCAGATTTTTTCTTTATTCCTTTTTCAACTTCTTTAATCGCAGACGTTATTTTCCCTGACAACGTTAACCCTGGATTGACACCGCCCTTTACATCTACGTTAATGACACCGTAGGGTAAATTTTACCCCATACTTTCAAAAATTAATAAATCTCAATTTTTTCTTTTGCTTTTTTATACTATAACAATGTATAGACCTGGAACATCAAGAAATAAATTCAAACAGTAATAAAACTGCAACATATTTATTAAAATACACAAAAAAGCTTGGAAAACCTAGAATTCAATATTCTCCATTAACCAAATAATTATCCTAAAAGAAATAATACAAAATATTACTTGACTGATAATATTTTTTTTTTAAAAACAATAAAATGGAATGTTAAAAATCAATAAAAAATAGGAACAATAGAAAATGCAATGTTCTGTCCAACTGAGGCTCGTTAACAATCAGCACATTTTAGTGATCGGTAATCGGGGCACATCGCCCTTCTACACACAGAACATAGTGTTTTCGTCTTCTCGTCATCCTTTCTGTTACAAAATGAACATCTCAGGGCTTTGTCCAAGGTAATGAAAGATGCTGAAGGTCCATCAGGAGTTGATTCATCTCCCAAAACAACCTGCATCAGTTGGCATGATTCTTTCACCAATTCATTTGTTTTATAGAGTAGAATACGTAGCATATTTTTGAATATATTTGACGAAATAGAAATTATTGTTTAACGATTGAACGATTTTTCTTTTAATCTACTCTATAAAACAAATTAATTGGTAAAAGAATCATGTCGATATCATTTTCTAAACTCGATATAAAAAATAAAGCACTTTCAACCTATTATATTTTATTTCTCGGCTCCTAAGGCGCATTGGACGGAACGCTCGGACACGTGTCGACTATTTTTCGATGTAGAAGCACCAGAAAAAAATTGGTCTAGATCGGTGACCCCATTGCTGTATACTCTCCTTGTAAGTGCGCCGCGTGGCTGCATGGGTTCCAACAGTGACTGCGCCTGCTGGAAGGTTAATAAGCATTCTGAGATCATTAGCGTTTCCCTACCTATAATGACAGATTTATCCCAACTTAAAAAGGACTAAACCTCCTAGATCTCAAAACCCCTTCGTTTTCAAAAGGATGTGCTCAAGGGATTTGAGGATTTAAAAAAATACGGAGTTGATTTACAAAATACAAAAGAAAGGGTCAGTAAAATAGAAACTAATATGAAACAGCAATTAAAACAACAAAAGCTGTGGAATTAAATATGAAGAGCCCCCAAAAAATAATATGTTTTAATTGAAATGAAGAAGTAAACAAAACCCCTTTGTCTCTGTTCTCAACACAACACTCAATATTTTCTAAGAGCAGCTTCAGTTTACCATTGCAAATATTGACATTGACTTAATTTATAGAATTAGAGGAAGAAATGAAAATTAATAGATCTGTACTAATAAAACTTTTATTTTAATGGAGAAAGGTACTTAAATAAATTCAAAACTTAAAAGGGGCTAAACTTGGTTTATCTTTAGATTTTGACATTGAAGTGCAAAAAAAAAAAAAAAAAAAAAAAAAAAAAAAAAAAAAAAAAAAACATTACCCTTTCTGCATAACTCTAGTGGTGATAATCTCAAAGCACACCTAGCATTTAATCAACTGATCATTGAGGGAAAAATGCATTCATTGGAAAGATCAAACAGGCAAGGGATCTGATTTCCTGTTGTCCAATTCAAAGGAAGATACCGAGTTTGTGGAGAGTACGAATGCTGATGCTCACATTGGGGCTGTTGTATCAGATAGAATTTTCAGATGCTGGATCCACAAGTCCAAAGATGTACATCAACCTCACACAGAAGAGGAAGACGTCGTTCCAGACTGTCGGATAACCCATGAAGATTTTATTGATATCGATGAAGATGTTGCAGTGTGCGGTAACTCAACTGAAGCCAAAATAATCACCAATGTTCCCAAAGAGATTCACGCCTCTCAGAAGCATAATGATGAAGACAATCTATCAAGTGATGAAGATGAGTCTACGGTAACCCAGGAAAAACCCATTTCGAGTGAAGTCGAATAACTGTTCTATATAAAGGAATTAAGACAATTTATCGAAAGTAAAAATTATTTTTGTGAGAATGTTTTTAAATCATTAAATGTTTTAGAATATTTTGTGATCTCCTACATACAACAGACTTCAATCAAGGAAGCAAACAAAAATTTTTTAGACTTTTTTCAAAACCAATAGACTATATTTTTACTTTTATGGAAAGTTGTTTATTACCAATGTACTTAATCATCAATTTGTGCAATTTTTGTTTTTCTTTAAATAAGCTTTATGTATTTTTTTAATTAAAAACTGTGAAATTATGAAGTTTGATTTTTTAGCCCTTTCTTTTCAAAAACCTTTGTAATTCAAACTTTTTCATCAGTCCCTAGGGGTTCGAATTATCCAAGTTCTCCGGTAATAATTTCTATTTTTGTGGAAAGATGTTTATTGTTAATATAGAGTACAGAAAATGGTAGTTGTAGTAGTTAGGTGGATTTTTTTTTTTATTTGTTTTTTGTAATACTTGTAAACTTATTTTTCCTTATGATCCATCTTAATTTCAAGAGGTGTACTCCTTACTATAAAATTTAAATTTTTTAAGAGCAATAAAAGATTCATTCAATAATTACCAATCTGTAAATGTATTTAACCGGCCAACAGGGACATTGTCAAGTTCTTCGTCAAAGTGAAAATCTAATTCCTCTTTTTCTATGGAAAATGGACATAAAGGTATATCAATCTTTTCTGGCTTTGGCCCAATAGGTTTGTGTTTCCTTTTGACCTGAAAATTAAAATATAATACATATATATAAATTTAAATACAGTAGAAAATGCTAAAAACAATCCAGGAGGGGCTGATTGTCTTTACTACTGGTAGTTTTTGCACATTCGTGTCGCACTTATTGAATTTAAAAAATAGAGTAACAGGGTCATTCCATGTCAAATCAACACAAAAAAACAAACATTTTCAACCTCACTATCTCAGAAATTGATGAAATTTGGTGAGGAGGTAGCCTTTGTATAGACTAAGAAAAATACCAAATATTATTAAAAACTATTAACTGATTTGGAAATTACAGCTATGTAAAATTTCAAAAATTGTCAAAAAATGCTGTTACCTGAAATGTTTGAATTGCTATTGTGGCTCTTATATTTAAGTAGAGAGCTGGGAGGGGTGTTATTTTAAAGCTCTTTGTACGAACTTTCTTATGACATGCAACACCATATAGGTTACGAGGAAAACAAAATTCTCAAATTCAAAAACAAAATTTTATTTGCCTATATCTCAAAATGCGTATTTTTAAAAATTTTCAAAGTTTTATATGTTTTTCTAAGTGTATTTGAGAACTTGTTCCTAAAGTTTTATGATGGGATTCCAATGGGAACACCATTTATTAATTTTTTTTTTTTTTAAGACGCTAATATTTTGGACGATATACAAAACAAAATCATATATGTATACATGTCATATTGCAATACAACTTCAAATCTTTTTATAATGTTTACACATAATCTTTTTTTATTAAATAAAATTGGTTGATTAATTAGAAATAATAATTATAATAGTGAACGCATTTTTATTAAAAAATAAAATAAATCAGTACTAAATTAAACTTATATTATCATTAAATTTTCTAATAACAAACCTTAAACAAAATTGTACTTGCCTTCATTAACAAAACTACTTTAAGAAGATAACAAGTAAAATTTAATTACCTATGTCACCCAAGAAGAGTATGTAGAAACTGGAAATTTCTAAGTGATAGTTTTGAAAAGGCATTAACAATGTCATGATTTTTTACCAGATGAAACCGTTTAAAAATCAAAGTAATGTATTTTTATTTTGATCATAGCTCTGAAACTGTGTCTACTTTAAGATAATTAGAAAAACTAGTAATAAAGGATGTAAAAGGTTACCTGAGAATTTTCAGATAGGTTATCAATTCTTTTTTCTAAAGAAAAGCCACCACCCCATAGTGGGTATCGAATCCAGGACCCTTGGCACGCAGTGTTAAGTGCTTACACCTTGACACTCATCGCCACCGGGCCTTCCATTAAATCATTAGAAAATGTAATGATAATATAAGTTTAATTTAGTACTGATTTATTCTATTTTTAAATAAAAGTGCTTTTACTAATATAATTCTGATTCTGATTTATCAATAAATTTTATTTAATAAAAAAAGATTATGTGTAAACATTTTAAAGAGATTTGAAGTTGTATTGCAATATTCTATTTTTAAATAAAAGTGCTTTTACTAATATAATTCTGATTCTGATTTATCAATAAATTGTATTTAATAAAAAAAGATTATGTGTAAACATTTTAAAGAGATTTGAAGTTGTATTGCAATATGACATGTATACATATATGATTTTGTTTTGTATATCGTCCAAAATATTAGCGTCTTAAAAAACAAAAAAATTAATAAATGGTGATCCCATTGGAATCCCATCATAAAACTTTAGGAACAAGTTCTCAAATACTCTTAGAAAAACATATAAAACTTTGAAATTTTTTAAAAATACGCATTTTGAAATACAGAAAAATAAAATTTTGTTTTTGAATTTGAGAATTTTTTTTCCTCGTAACCTATGTGGTGTTGCATGTCATAAGAAAGTTCGTACAAAGAGCTTTAAAATAACACCCCTCCCAGCTCTCTAGCTTAAATATAAGAGCCACAATAGCAATTCAAACATTTCAGGTAATGGCATTTTTTGAAATTTTACATAGCTGTCATTTCCAAATCAGTTAATATTTTTCAATAATATTTGGTATTTTTCTTAGTCTATACAAAGGCTACCTCCTCATTAAATTTCATTTAAATCTGAGCACTTTTTTAACTACTGTTCAGTTCATTATTATCAAATAGACTATCCCTTGGCATGGAGGTCCTTTATCCCTTCTGAGTTGTAGAAGAATGGTCAAGATTCAATTATTGAATTTAATGAGATTACTGTAATCCCAGTTACTTGATAAGGTCTGGAAAGGTTGAATGCTTCCTGCAGTTTGTGCTAGCAATTTATTTTATTTTATTTTTTCTTTTCTGTATATAAACTGGCACTTGTTGTGTTAGTAATAACGTTAATTTCATCAGTTTCAAGACTATTCATCAGTTCGAAGCTTTGTTTCAATTCGCTGCTTGAAATTTAAATTTAAATTGAATTGTTACCATCTTGTCTTTATTCTGATTTTGGACCTAATTTAGTCGGCACACAAATGTAACATCATAGAAATTGAAGCCACATTTTAATAAATCCTCCTACAGCAATTTTATGATTACAAGTTTAACCCTTCCTGGACCCCTTTCCAGCACAAAGCCGTGACTGGCTGACGGTGGGGTTCTCTAGAAGCCAGCACGAAGCCGTGACTGGCTAACGGTGGGCTTCTCCAGCAGCCTCCTCACTCTATATCTTATAAGGAAGGTCTCTTCTTTTCTTTTGTTGTATTTGGTTCTATAAGTTTGTATTTTTGTATAAATCTATATTTGTTGTATTTTAAAAAGAGAAAATCGTCATCGCGAAGCTCGAAAATTAAATTAAAAAAAATAAGGATGGTAGGCTTGTCCAGTTCTTTTAGACTATCAGTGAGATTTCTTAGTAGACGTGTTTGAGACTTCTCGGAAGATGAAAGATCGCAGCCCGGTCCTTCCTCAGCTCCAGGAAGTAATAATGAAGAGCATTCTTGGATATCGACAAAGACGGCAGGCTTTTTCCTAAGCGTACACAATATAATTTGCTGAGGATGCATCGCAGTTTCCAGGGATATAAGTTTTCTTTCAGTAGTAGAAAGGTGTTACGTGGAAAGGGTTCTGCACCAATTAAAGAATGAATATGAATATATATGAATATATATATATATATATATATATATATATATATATATATATTTATTTATATATATATATATTACTAATACGAGAACACAAATCTAAAAAAAAACAAGACAATTGTTCAGCGCGCGTGGAAGGAATAGCTAGTAACCGTCAGGAGGGTCCCGTCACCAGGTAACCTCGGACATACGACTCCCGCCGTCTCCATAGGGTTAAATTTCAAATTCTCTTCAATTGCAACATTCACACAGAGTGGGCATTGGGAATGGGGGATTTTAATCTGGAAAGTTCCATTTGAAGAAGGTTATTGATTGTTTTACCCTTGTTGGCCTTCAGTTCACCCAATTCATTCAGAGAAAAAATGGAGAAGGGATGCAATGTGGCATTTTTAACAAGATAGGAAAAAGGAGAAAATAGTAGTAAACAGAAAAGGAAAAAAAAAAGAAAGAAGCGAATTGAGTTGAGTATCAGACCTAAGATCCCTTGGAGGGATGGTCTTCAGCTGTTAGTTCTTACTGACACCACTTATCCTATTAGTCTGGTAAATGTCATCACCATTTCTTTTTTTTATTGGAGAAAATTATCTTAATTTTGGACAAAATATTACCCTTTAACACTTTCAGGACCGATGGCTTTGAACAAAGTTTCCATCAGGGCCGAAGTCTTTCTTTTGTATAGTTATTTTGGCAAACATTAAAAAAAAAAAAAAGTGAAGAAACTTTTAAATTGATGTACTTTTAGTGGATTAATTACAATTAAGGAAAATATCAAATACGTGAAGACAGTGAAAAGGAATTTTTCGGGCGGATTCAGTATCATATAATACCACACCCGCAAACCTAACCAGAGATAACGTAATAAGGTCACAAATCAAATACGAAAGGTATATGACAAAGCCCAGAGTAGCGGGGTTAGAAAGAAAGGCAAAGCTATCTGCTGACGCATATGCCACGTCGCTGGACCCGCAGAACACATCTTTCGGACGCATATGCCACGACGCTGGGCCCAAACGTGTTAAGAGAATCCCTCTTCTTTTTTTATTGAATGTTATAGGAATTTAATAAATTTTTTTGTTAAGAATTTATTAATTTATATACATAAAAATTAGCTGTCTGTCTGTTTGTTCCTTATACAAATCCACACTGTTTGCCCAATTTTAAACAAACTTGACACCCAGGTAGGTTTTGATACGGGGAGTGTCATAGTTTAGGTGAAAATCGTAAATCAGCTGTCTGTCTGTCTGTATGTTTGTTCCTTATACAAATCCACAACGTTTGGCCGATTTTGACCAAACTTGGCACACAGGTAGGTCTTGATACGGGGAGTGTCAAAGGCTAGGTAAAAATCGTCTAGGATCCACGGTTCGGAGGTCACAGACTCAAAACTTTGAACCTGAACAATTACAGATTTGCATTATTAGATTTTAATATTACTTATTTAACATTTCTAATTTATTTTTGCTTTTCTAGATGCAGAGAGTAGGTGCAGCATGGCACACCAGGTAGCAGCTAGTATTATATAAAGATAGTGACGTTAAGACTGATTGAGTGGTCCCCTCCACCTATGGTATTCACAGGAATATAAGCCAGTTTAGCTAGAGACCTGAGTGTAAAGCTCCATAGATGCTTGCTTGAATGTGGTCCTTGTTTACATCTTTGTAGCATACCAGAATCAAATGTATAAGGTTTCTAACTATAGTTGAAAAGTTTAATCTGTTCCAGGATTATGAAGTGTACCAACTCATTAATTTGATCTTGGAGAGAACATGTAAGGGATAATAGCAATACTTTCCTGGTCACATGTTTTCCTCCATCTTAACACTCCTCAAGTCCTTTGTGCATAAAATGCCTCCATAAAAGTAATTTCAAAATAAACTAGATTTTATTCATTTATTTTCTTGTACATTTTGGGTCTTTAATTCGTGTTTTCTTTGTTTGATCTCACCAGAGCGAATAATAATGAATATTTTGTATTTCATTTAATATTATTAATCAATCAAAGTTTTGTTTTGGGTTTATACTATAGATTATATTTTTTTCTTTGTTATTTTTATAATAATTTTTAATTTATCATTATTTTATAGCCTTCAACTAAAATATTTTACATCTGAATAGTAATATTTGTCTCGAGCCAACATCTCTTTGAGGCCTATTAAGCAAGATTCTCTACCAAGGAGGTTTACTATATTTATTAAAAATTTACAATGGTTAAAATGGGACTAATAAAGAATAGGAAGAAAAAACGGGAAATCCTGACTAGTCAGGCCTTGGAACCAACATACAATGAGATACAGTACAATCAGTAACTAAATTGAAACTCTGCTGTATGAGAAATAAAATTTAATTTTTTAGATGATTTTTAATATTATTTCAAGTTTTTTTATCCGAACTGGATAAAAAAACTATCCAAACTGGATATTATTTCAAGTTTTTTTATCCAAGTTTTTTTTTGTTATCAGAACTGGATACAGTTCTTATTTCTAACAAAATGTTCCTAAGTTCCATAAACATTAAAATTTTTGAAAAATCTTTAATGTCGAAAATATTGCAAGGCTAAGCTCACAATCTGAAAAATAATGGAATAACAAAATTAAAATGAACCTCCTTCCATGCTTCTTCTTCATCTGAATGCCCTGGCTTCTGCAATAGCTTCGATTTAGCATCAACGTTTTTGGTCAATGGATAATCCATATTAGATTGATCATTGTTAAGTTTTTCTTGAATTCCTTCAGAGGACTCTTTACAAGCTTCTGTAACAAAATAGGAGAAATATGGATAAATATTTTATCTTTCAATGATAATTATCATATTGATTATAATCAATGCCTGGTTTGTTGAAAAACAAAAAAATATTTGCATGTTGTCCCTCTACTCTATTGTAACTTGTGAGACACAAGTTTTGCATAATTTCCACTTGCCCAGCGATTTGTGAACTACTTTCTCAATGTGTTGTGGATGCTCAGTTTTGAGCTAAGGTGGTGCAACCCTTGATGGGACAGTTACCTAAATCTAGAATCACTAAGTCTAGATCCTTTAATAATTTGGCATAGACTTTACTCGTCCGAGCGCCAAGCTTAATAAAGCATAGTTGTCACTGTTTGTCTGCTTTGCCACAAGGGAATCCACATTGAGGTAGTGTCTAGCCTGATTACTCAAGCATATTTAGTTTTCTTTGATAGATACGGTAGCAGGAGAGGGATGTCTTCGGATCTTTATTGTGATGGCGGAACTAACTACACGAGTGCTCAATTCTATTTTAAGGAGGTAAGGAGGTGCCTGACATCAGTTTTAACACATTTAGCTTGTAAGGGTATTAAATTTCATGTGAACCCAGCAGAGTCCCCTTCTATAAGCAGGCTGTGGGAGGCAGCAATTAAATCTGCCCAAGGTCTCATGAAGTGTTCTATTGGTGACAAGGTTTAAGCATTTGAGGGTTCGTGCTCTATCATATGCAAAAAAAACTCTCAATTCACACGACCCACCTCACTTAACTCATCCAGATGAGATCTCTCTTTTGTAATTTGACCACCTTGATACAAAGATAAATATGCTGGAAATGTGGCAATCTCAAAGGCAGATTACTCAACAATTTTGAGCTCATTGGACCCTGGAGTATCTCCACACGCTTCAAGTTGGAAGTACATGGTTTCATTTGAGTTGTGGTAGCATTGTACTGATCAAGGGTGATCATAGCCCGCCACTTCAGATGGTTGTCGATGTCTTTTCAGGTTCTAATGCCATTGTGCGAGTCGTAAGTGTTCGAGTTGGGAACAAAGTCTTCCGGCACCACATAAGCAAAATGATTCTATTCCCAAATTGCGATTAACCTTTTCGATGCGACGGTGACTAGCTGCCTACTCCCTCCACAGGCGGACCAAACTCCCTCTCCTAGGGCGGCCGTACGCACCCATATTTTTTTATATATTTTTTTTACTTAGGCGCTTGTTACTAATCATCATTTTCAAGTTTATCTTTCATATTTACGTAAACAACGATGTGTATTACTTGAAACGATTTATTTACTACAATTTAGGTATGCACCAAACCTACAATAACCATTTAAAACAAAGTTTACTTACTTTTCTTCCCGATATTTCTCTTTCTACTTCATTCCGAAACCACTGCTTGTTTTTAGACTTGATTTTTATATGCAGCAATGAAAATGTTTTTATTTATTATTATAATAAGCTACTCCTTTATTATTTACACAAAAAAATAATAATAATAAAAAAATGCCCTAAGAACATTTTTACCATGCTCACACCTCACAGACGCATGTTACATATAACGTTCAAAATGTGTATGTTACCAGTTAAGGGTTAAACCAGCAATTATCCCCCATTCTTGCTAGAGCACTCTGTACACGCTCAAGGCTAAAGAGGGCTCGCAATCATGAGATGTTATATATTCCTAGTATGTTTGAGTGAATCGCATCCGCAAACATCCATTTTTTATGACATGTGATCAAACAAGGTTCATTGTAAATAAGTTTCTACTATTTTAATTAAAAGTTATTATATACATATGGAAAATATTACAGTTGTGACCTTCATGGAGAAGGTAGGGTTTGATAATATTTATAGAGTTGGAATTTCTGAATAGTTGTTAATGTAGCATTAAGTACATAAAATGAATTTCTGTAATTGTATTAAAAAAATAAATAAATATTTTCATTGATATTTAACTTTTAGACAATAATTTTCTCAGTAACAAATATTGTATAAATAATATATATAACATTATTATGTAAAATATATTTCATGTTTGTATTCGATGTCCATTGGCAAACCAATAAAATCCAAAAGAAATTAAGAGCAGAGAGAAATGAAATTATTTATTGTCATTCCAATGCAGAGTAAAACAGAATCATTTCCACACTCAAGCAATGCGAGTTTGCAAATCAACAAAGAAATGGAGGAAAAGATAAACTCATCTTAACATGAAATTGATTGCACTGAAGTCATTTATAGCCCAATAGAAAAACAAAAACTGAAAAGAACAATTCCATAAGGGGTCTCCCGTGGTCTAGTGGCTAGCGCCTTAGATTCATAAGCGGGAGATGATGAGTTCAATCCCCACCGGCGGCAGGAATTTTCTCATACCACAGGAAAATTCCTCACTGCACCCTGGATGTCGGCCCTAATGGCCTACATGTCAAATCGCCGTTTAAAAAAAAAAAAAAAAAAAAAAAAAAAAAAAAAAACAATTCCATAAGGCATGACACCCGGAGACACTCAATCCTTGGTGACAATGTGAAAGGTTAAGTGAAAGACTACATTTATTATGTAAGATAATGATGCTTATCATTTAATATTATGCCATTCATGGTTTTTATATTCATTGAGCCAACTCCAAAAACTAGCTTTCTTCTTTAAAATTAAAATTAAATTTAAGACGAAAAAGATACATTTATATATTTAAAGCTAATGGCTATAGCAGCACATGCACCGTAAAAAAAAAATTAATAAATAATTTCTATATTCACCAGAAATCTTCTCATTTTTAACTGCAAGATGGTCACCTTGATTTTTGATTTTGTTTTCTGATTCAGTACCTTTAGAATCTGAAATAAAAATCAATAAAGAAGTAACTTACATGTTCAGAAAAGCAGTAAGATTAAAATAGGTAGAAAAAACTAATTAATTCATTTTTTAATTAAGTTATTTATTTTGCCCATCCTACTACAATCCTAACTTTTCTTGTGACTACACAAAACATGCATGCATTTTTTATGGGACTCTGCACCATCATTTACTAGTGAAATTTTGGGCAGCTGAATTTAAACGTGGATGTAAGAGCTTCGGAGACATTGAACGTTAGAGACATCCAAAAACAGCAACTACATATGAAAAAATTGCCAAAGTTGAAAAATGGTGCTAGACTGTTGAATTAAAGTGAGAGAGATAGCAGAGGTTATAAACATGTCAAAAGAACGTGTTTGTTACATATTAAATCAAAATTTAGATATGAGAAAGCTGTCCGCACGTTGGGTGCAGCGCTTGCTCATGTTAGACCAAAAATTTGTTCCGATGAACATTTGTGACGCTCTGTTGGCGACGGATGTTGGGAAATCGATCTCAAAGTTCTAGAAGTGCTTCAGGATAGCAACGGCTAGTGTTCACTGTATCGAATGCTGATTCATAACCCTGATAGAAAAATTAGGCCAATGAAATTCAATGTTCTAATTATAATTTTTACGATTGATTAATGGTTAACAAACTGCTAGGAGGGGAGTTTCAGACCTGGGATTCTGCCTTTAAATCGGGCATTGTATGTTCATAGATAATGGTGCTTTTCACTTTACCTTGAAAATGTGAGAGAACTAAAGGCGAACCAGAGAAACCACTGACTCAGAAAGTAAAATGAAAAAAAAAGTCGATTTTCAGATCCTGATATACAATCAGAAGATCGTTATTAAAACTGAACAATTTACAGTAAAGTGTTTTGTCAATGTGACTCTTTTGATCTTGTTGAAAAATGTTAAAATTAATTATACCTTGTGCAATATATTTATGATATCTCATTACTAATATTTTTGGTTTTGAATGTGACGTTAGATTCTGCGAATTACAAGTAATAAGCAGGAAAATATAGATCAATATTTAAACTATAACTATAATTAAACTAAAACAATTTAATATTAAACATATTATAAATATGTGGCGGACCCGGCTCGCTTGCCAAGCACGAGGGCAGTGGTGCCTAAATCACATACTCGCACAATCATGCAATTCGTATAATATGTGTTGCAAAACATAACAATATTTGAATGCCTCTCACAATAATTAAATTAAACTTAATAATAATAAATTTTAATAATAATGGAACCTTCCAATAATTAATCCTAATTATAATTAAATGCCATCAAAAATAACGCACAGCCGTTGAATAGTCGGAATGGCACAAGGCACGTACAATGTTCAGTATAAGGTTCCTGAATAATGAATAAATTAAACAAAAGTGTTTGTATTTATATATTTTAATCCAAACTGACATGAATAATTTTGACTTAAATGTTCAATTAAACTTGCAATTTATTAAACTCTAAATTACAGGAACAAGTAAATAGTATCATGATATAATGTCTAAACAGCTGATTGAGATGGCACTAGATACGCGGGAGTCTGGAGGGACGACCGCCAACCTTCTAATCTCTTTTGTGCAGCCGAGAAGGCAGGTTTTCAGCTAACTTGTCTTGGAGCTTGAAGTGGAGAGAGAAGTTGGTCTTAGATTTATGTTATATTTGGGTTCTCTAGTGCAGTGAGTCCGATTGTTGGTTTATTACCGCACGTATTAGTCAGGAATTCAAGAAAGAAATATTGGCTGTGTTACATCGGAAGTCAAACATTTTCAATCATCTTGGTGTTGTTGTCTCCAACCTTTTAAGGTAAGATTTGCTTTTCTATGTATGAGTATTAATTAATTGATGGAGTTTATTGTGCATTTGAGTTCGCATTATAGTGTCAGAATGGTTTAACTATATTTCACTTACTTGGGACCCGTGAGATAAGAGTGCTCATATTATAATTGTTTTAGCAGCCGTGGCATTTAAAAATAACATTAAATAATTAATAACCATTGTAATTATATATTACATATCGACCCAACTTGGTACGTTTTCTTTAAAAATTTAAATATAAATATTTTATTATTAAAATTATTTAACAATATAAATAAATAAATAAATAAATAAATAAATATATATATATATATATATATATATATATATATATATATATATATTACATTCACAAAAACCTTTTTGAATTCAAATAGCCGTTGAGAGCTTGAAAAACCCGCGCAAACCACAAATCCTAATATACTAATAACATCGTATTATATACAATCTAAATTTATAATATTTCTGGACCATACCGATGTACAATAGGTATAGATTAAATGTACAGTCAAACAATAATAAATTAATCATTTTAAAATTACAAAATAATAATTGTTATCTAAATAGTAAACCGACAAAATGCAGAAGGTGGAGGGAGAAAACCGTCGACTTTGCTTCCCGCCAACAGCTCTCAGTCTAAGTCTAAGCCTAGCCAACACAGAGTAAGGAGTCTCTGTAGTCTATGTCCATCCTCAACAGAGTAAGGAGTCTCAGAGCGTACGGAGTGTAAACCCTCTCATGTGGTGTTTTTATATTTGTGAGCTTATTGACTGGCTTAAGCAATAAGACTGACGGTGAAAACGTGTCCTGCTGAAGAAGCAATTATCTGAGAACTTATTGAAGTGCAGCATCTTTGGAATTTTGTTTGAAGACTCTATTTATTCAAAGGTAAGAATTATATTTTGTGATTGTATTGACTTTTTTTTATGACTTGTTTGACAATACATTTGTATTGGTAATTGTATTTCAGTATTGTTTGGAAATAAGTAATTGTTTCCTGTTCATTCACTCGGAACTTTTTATCCCTGAGATTAAGTTCTCATTGTAATATAATTATTCTAATAATTAATTTCTCCAACTATAAATATTATCTAAATAATTTATTTCCTTACATACATAAATAATCATAACATTTAATGGCGCCCAACGTAGACGGCCGAGTGAACTGAAGGAAAAAACATTAAATAAATACCTTAATAACAATAAATTTTAAATAAAATAATAAAAAGTAAATAATGGATGATGCAATTGAAAATCGATTGTATAGAAATGGCGGCAACTCGTTCCAGGATCTGCTACAGCGTCACTAGGATATCGTATTAGATAACAGGAATTGAACTCGGGAAATGGATAATGAGATACATCCGTGTGTATAGGAAAATATAAGTTCTGTAATTGTTTCCTATTCATTCACTCGGAACTTTTTATCCCTGAGATTAAGTTCTCATTGTAATATAATTATCCTAATAATTAATTTCTCCCTTAATAAAAATTATATTAATAATTTATTTCTACACAAATAAAAATAACTTAATATATATATATATATATATATATATATATATATATATATATATTGATCTACTGTTATTTCCATGATCTATGGGTACTGAAATGTGAAATTTTCTAGTTGACACTTCTGGATTTCGTCATAAGGTCAACTTCATAAGTGGGGTTACTTCCTATGGAGGGTGGGGAGGGACCGTGCTAAAAAGGGTACGCATTCTAAAACAATTTTTGTTTGGTTCATCTCAGCCAACGAAGTAAATGCTTAACATGTATCGAGACCACGCACGTCAGCAAAAATGTATAAGTTTTGATGAACGCCAACCTTTTTTCATCTGACTAATAGACATTAATATACAAAACATAAACAAATTAAGTTTTTTTCGGTATTAATATAAGTTTAAAATAAAATTAGAATAAGCGGTCCGCAGTGGCCTACACCAAGAGACTTGAGTCGAGTGCCACTGGTATAGAGCGGCACGTCAGTACCACTGTGCTATGCAATGAGTGGCTGTGTAATAGTGGCAAAAATTAGAAATCTTACATTTCTCAAGTTGTTTTGAAACATACTTTTATGACCCCAAATACCGATGTAACAGACAAAAAGAACAGTTCAAATAAACAAAACCAATAAATTTAATGTTTTAAGGACTTATTTGTCTGAACGTGGCCAAACCAGTAAAATTTGTCTTGATACATTTAAAGCAATGAAAAAAGACAACATTTTTAGAGAAAAAAAAATTTCAGACAGGGGGAAAGACCTTACATCATACGGTTTAGCCGCCAATGTGTTAAGCACTTATTTCTCCAAATGTAACCGTCCCTTCGAAAATTGCTTTAGAACTTTTTTGTAAAAGTATTTAGTTAGCGGTCGAATGGTATTTAGTCACCTTCCACTTACCACGATTTCCCAACCGTTTTCAAGATATTAAGTAAAATATACGAAAACGTAAAAAATTTTCATGTCTACTAATAGGATATTTTATTCTACTCCTTCCTTATTTTATTTATTTATTGAATTTACAACCCCACAAAGAAGCGATTAGCACTTTTTACAGTTACATATTAATATTGGCACATTGGCCTAGACAATTCCAATTTCTAATAAAAATAAAAAAAAGTACAATCTAATATTAAATTACAATACCATATAATAAAGCATTAAATGTTAAACAACAACCTGATTATGTGTACATTCAGGAATCACAGAAAGATGATAATAAACATACATACATAAATATACATGCATATATATATATATATATATATATATATATATATATATATATATATATATATATGTTAGGCAGGAAGGGACCCAGACAATGTAAACAAACAGGAGGCGGAGAGGGATCAGAATAGCTGGCAACAAGCGAGACTGCGCCGAAGGATGGACTACCCTCAAGAACCAATACGCGCAGAACCACGGAGGGGGCCTAGCTGGCGACCAGAGAGACAAGGCAGCTATCCTAGAGGAGGTGGGCGACCGACGGGACGAGAAAGTCCTCGACGCAAGGACTATCGAGAAAAAGAGGAGTCAAAAACGTGCTACGAGTGTGGAAAACGGGGGCATATTGCAGCCCGATGCCTGAAAATACAGTGCTTCGAGTGTAATAATACGGGCCACGTCGCTAGACACTGCCCGTATATACGAAAGAAGAACCAGGACAGAGGAGAACCGATGGAGGTCAACTGTCAGAAGGTCCGACCTAGAGAAGCGAGAAGCCCTATAAGCGAGGAGTCTGTCAGAGACTCTGATGATGATAGTGACTCAGAAGAGGAACCCGACCGGAAGGTAACTAGGACCGACCGTTCTTACGCTGCGGTCCTGCGAACAAATCAGGCCGCCGGGAGGAGAAAATGAGATAAGGGTGAGCAGCATGGCAACCTGAGGAAGTTCGGCAGAGGGAGGAACGGAGGGTTGCCAATCATAGGAGTGGATGGAGTGGAGTGGCTAGTCGATACAGGCAGCACATGCACCCTAATTAGCAAAGCGGCGATGACGAAGAAACAGAACGAGCGGAAGAAACCAAGCGTCAAGGCATGTGGCTGCAGGTCGAGGTCGAGGTCAAGATCCCAACTGAGGAGTGGGGAGTTAGTGGCAATGTGATGATCGCCCATGTGGTTCCCTCGATGCCAAAGGAATATAGTGGCATCCTAGGATGCAACGCCCTAGAACTGCTGGGGGTAAAGTTGAGGACAAGGAAGGGGAAGTGGAAGGTACAAGTGGGAAGGCGCACATATCGAGCGACAGAAGTATTGGCAGTGGAGGCGAAAGTAGGAGCAGTGGGGGAAGATACCGAGGATCTGGAAGAGCTGAGAAAGGAATTCGAGGACATTTTTTTTTAAGGAAGGACAAGTACTTGGAGCTACCTGAAGGACGAGGCACGAGATCAACCTGGCAACTGAGCGTATTGTGTATGTAAAGGAGCGGCGTTATCCCCAGGTTATGAAGGAAGCAATCCAGAGCCTTCTAGCACAAGGAATTATCGTGCCGAGTACCTCGGGGTACAACAGCCCCCTGTGGGCAGTGTCGAAGGCGGGCGCACCAGGAAAATATAGGGTCGTCGTTGATTATCGGCGACTTAACAAGCTTACGAAGGACGAACACTACCCTTTGCCAAGGATGGAAGATATTCTGGACCGGTTGGCAGGAGCCAAAATCTTCAGTACCCTGGATTTAAAGGCGGGGTATCATCAGATCGAGATGCACCCACGAGACGCTGAGAAGACTGCGTTTTCATTCGAGAGAGGGCACTTCCATTTCACTAGGATGCCATTTGGATTAAAGAATGCACCGGCGACATTCCAGCGATTAATGGATGAGTTCTTTATGGGTCTAGAGCCGGATTTCGTGCAGGGCTATATGGATGATCTTCTCGTTTTTAGCAAATCACTTGCAGAACATCGGCGTCACTTAAGAAGAGTGTTTGAGCAACTTCGCGCATTCGGCCTTAAGCTGTCGCCGGAGAAGACCCACCTCGGCGTATCAAGCGTGACCTTCTTGGGTCATACGATTTCTCACGAAGGGATCCGTCCCGACCCCTGTAAGATAGAAGCACTGGACAATATCAAACTTCCTACCAATGTGAAGGAAATACGCAGGCTGCTTGGGGCTTTGAATTATTACCGTCGGTTCGTTCCGAACATGGCGAGAAAAATATCGGCAATCAACGATCTTCTCAAGAAAGGAAAGAAAGTCAAGGTAACCGATGACATGCTCCAAAATATGCAAAGTTGCATAGATATGCTCAAAACTTCCCCAGTCCTTGCTTTCCCCGACTTCACCAAGTCGTTCACTCTCACGACGGACGCTAGCGATAGAGCAATAGGTGCAGTGCTTGAACAACAGGGACAGAACGGGGACCAACCTATAGCTTATGCCAGCAGGAGACTAACAGGAGCGGAAGAGCGGTACAGTGCTTTGGAGAGAGAGCTTCTGGCGATAGTGTGGGCTGTAGAACACTTTCGACCCTATCTCTACGGCCGAGCGTTTGTCATTAAAACGGACCACAAGCCACTCCAGTGGGTAGCAACGCTCAGAGAAACGTCGGCGCGTATCACTAGGTGGAAGGAACGACTAGCTCAATATACCTTCACAGTGCATTACACCCCAGGACGCGACAACGTTGTTGCCGATTGGCTGTCCAGACTACAACGCGTCAACGCAGCAGATGCGGTTGACAGTAGAGAAGGGCCGTCACTCCGTCAATTTTTTCAGGACTGGACGCCAGACGAAATCCAGGAGAGCCGAGACGACAGCTCAGTGACAGAATCCGCCGAGGAAGGTGATCGGGAGCTGGAGGAAATCGATGACATCGTTGTGGCGAAAAAGCGATACATCATTTGGAAGACTGTCCAGTCTGGATCACCCCAGATTCTCTACGGGCGGAGGACGAAATCTAGACTTACCTGCACCGTTCGGACTACCCCTATGGTCACAGACGACATTGTGTGCTGGCTCCTAGAAGATGCGTCGTTACAGGGGAAAACTACATACCTGTTTGTGGGGAATGCGGTCGTCTGGAATAAGATAGTGAAATTGTGGCGTCTCCAACGTATTGGCTTGGACCGCAAGTTCGTCCGGTGTACCAGACTAGGGGAGTTTATCTCAGATCCGCAAGTACAATTGGATGTTACGTTAGCTCAGCACCAAGGGAAAACGAACCATCGGGAATCAGCGGAGATGTTAGCCGCATTGAAGAGGAAATACTTTTGGAAGAACATGGCCCAGACGATTAAGGACGTTGTGTCACAGTGCGACGTCTGTAACAAGACTAAGTATGATAGAAGACCACCGCTAGCACGACAGGAAGAAACGCTCACCCCAAGTGGTCCACTCCAAGTCATTCAGACGGACCTTTTTACATGAAAAGGACAATCATGGGTCACCATCATAGATATATTTAGTAAGGTAGCCATGGCGGTATCAGTCGCCGCCAAATCCGCCAGCGAAGTATGCAGAGCGCTGCACAGATGGGCACAATGTTACAGGACCCCCGAGCTGTTAGTCTCCGACAGCGGACGAGAGTTTAGAAACGAAGACGCTAAACAACTCGTGGCGAGATGGGGTACTAGAGCACATCACACCACACCAGGGAGACCCCAAAGCCATGGAGTCATTGAGCGTCTCCACAGCACGCTAAGTGAGCATCTGCGAGTAAGCCACGCAGAACGGGGCCTATCACCGGAAGACGCGATGCCAGTTGCCGTGGTAGCATATGACCATTCTGTCCACAGTGCTACGGGATTCACACCCTTTGAGGTGCTGTTTGGGACGATGAAGTTGGGTCGAGAGGTCGCCGATGAAGCAGGCGAACCAGGTGCGGTGGCGGCGATCCGACGGTTACAGGAACATCAGAAACGCGTCAGCCGCACGACGGCTGTACGCCTCCAGCGCGAGAAACAGAACCGTGTCCGACGACACAACTTGAACGTCCAGGACCCAGTAGTCCCCCTGCGGGTTGGAGATACGGTGTACAGGAGAGTTCCGTCAAACCGGGCCAAAATGGACCTCCAATATGACGGACCTTATACAATCGTGGCCCTAAGAGAGAAGAACATTGTCACGCTCCGGACGCAAGACACGCCTATTCGACAGAAGAATGCGCATCTGGAATAGCTGAAGGTACCTACCATACAGCCCTCACGAAATCCAGAAACGGCAAGTAGCTACGTCCTTCAAATTAAGCAAACAAAAAAAAAAAGAAAGGTTTTTTTTTATTATTACTATTATTATTTCTTTTCTTTTATTGTTAACAGTAAAGATTCTCTCTTATTTATTATTTTGTCTAAGTTAATATATGTCTCTGATAGCCTTCAGTATTTTAATATGGTTGTAACTGTTTCAGTTAACGTAGTTTTTTTTTGGTTGTTTTTTGTAAAGATCCTTCATTATTTAGTAGTAAATTATGTTAGTGATAGCAATAAGTTTGTACATAGCTTAAGTTAAGTGTGTCTTTTGGAAGAGATTCTTTATTATTTGGGTTTATTATATATTATTATATGATTAGGTATTATTATAAGTGTTGTTCATATCTTAAGTGTACGTTATTGGAAATTTTGAGTTGTATTCTATTTTGTATTTCTTTTTCCGGGTCTCCCTTCCTAACTTCTGTTAATTAGAGTTTCTGTCAGACTTGCCAGAAACTGGGGGAGGGGGGGGGGGGACTGTTAGGCAGGAAGGGACCCAGACAATGTAAACAAACAGGCCGAGCCTATATAAGGCTCGGCAGGATGACAATAAACCATTTAGTGCTTAGACTCTGTGTAGCGACTACCTCTCCCTCTGTTATATATCTCTTTTTAAAAACGTACTTCTTCTGAGCCGCCGGTTAACTTATATATATATATATATATATATATATATATATATATATATATATATATATATATATTAAGGAAAATATGCGAAGTTTCCGAAACTTTTCATGTTAGTTAATAAAATATTTTATTCTAATCTTTCCTTAACTCCAAACGTAATCAAAATTTAAACATAATTGCTTGGATAAATTTCAAACATGCAGAAAATATTTGTATAAATCCCATGAATTTAAGTACCAAAATCAAAAACTTTATGCAACAACTATTTTTCTACTTTTCTTGAAAATGGACAACAATTTTTGTCGTGCGAATTTCAGCTATAAAACCGTGTTCCGATAGGTGGATTCTGCTGGTCAACAAATTTGACCTTTTAAATTAGACAAAGTATTTTTGTACTAAATTTCATCAAAATCGGTCCACTTTTGAGCGCATGATAGATTGAACACACACAAATGTATATGTGTATATATATATATATATATATATATATATATATATATATATATATATTGTATATATATATATATATATATTTATAAAACCACCATTATGTTGGTTATCTATAGGTTCTGAAACAATAAATTTTCTTGTCGGCACATCCGGATTGTGTTATGAGGTCAACCTTATAAGAGGTGTTCCTCCTTATGGAGGGAGGAAGGGACCGCACTAAGACAATTAGCGTTTTTTTAGTCTAGCAAACTGTGAGAGATCTGAAGCTGCCAATCACTTTATCTCTAGTCTGCCTTTGCCTGGATCCCGATATCACACACAAAAACACATCAATTTCGAAACCTGAAAACAGATCTGGAATCTGGTAATATAAATAACTTTATAAAAAGATGGTAGGTAGGGACTCACAAAGCTGACCAGATGAGGTCAATAATGTTAATTTATATATATATATATATATATATATATATATATATATATATATATATATATTTTATTATTATTCCTGATATTGATCCCATTGTTTTTATTTATTAAGGAGTAAAACAGGGTTTTTTTTAGTACTAATTTATGCATTATTTTTGCCTGATATGTTTTGAGAGTCTCTTCACCTTTATAAACCTAATTCTTCTCATATCAAGGATAGTTCTAATAAAGTAGTATAAAGAGAAAAATAACTTTGCTACATAAAAATAGCAAAAATAATATAAAAATAGGTTTATGTATTAATTAGTAATTAAAAACTAACGACAATCCTTAGGGATTTCTGCGAAATAGTAGAATTTTCATTTAGAGTTGCTTGTCAACAGCTCATCAAAGACACTTCTGATAATGTTCTATAAATCTATCTATCTTTTTCTACCACCACCTCTTAAGTTAATATATAACTCACCTGTTTTTTCACCATTTTTCGAGACAATAGGAATGAATTCAGGAACCTCAGGGTTTAAATTATCATTATGACCACCAAATGGAAGAGGAGGAGGAGCAACAACAGGCTGAGGAAAGTTTAGTGGCCTGTTAACTGCAGTCCTTGGCGCAATATTGTTGGTTATTGGAAGAGCCGGTGGGCCCAAAGGATGCATTGCAAGAGGATGCTGGGCTGATATAGTTACAGGTTCTCCAACTGGATCAGGAATAGGCCATTTCGTTGGTTGATTCTTAGTTCTGACCTAAAAATATTCAAAATAACATAGTTTTATTTAACGCTCATGATGCAAGTTGCTTCCCTTGGTCAGAAAAACCATCAATTTTTTTTTTTTTTTTTTTTTTTTTTTTTTTTTTTTTTTTTTTTTTTTTAGTGTAGTACGTTATCTACCTTAAATCCATTGACAAGTTCTAATTCTTCAGAAGTCTCAATAGCTTCAATTACTTTAGAGAGATCTGCAGTTAAGGATCTCACTCTATGAAAGGAGGCAATCAGAGTTATAGGTAAGAAACCGTCTTTGTCCATTTTTCTCCTTAGAAACAAATCTTTCATCAAGTTTTCTTCAGAAAAATAGTATTCACTGAAAAAAAGTAAATAATATCAAACATATTTACAAAGCAACATTTTTGAACATTTGTCACCTCATCAATATAATATAATCGAGCTGTGAAAAGATATAATTTTGCTAAGAGAATATTTGCCAAAATAACTCCAAGCTATCTAAAAATGAATTAGGATATTTAAAAATAGAAGCAACCAGCTTTAGAATGCAGTTGTCTTATGAATTAAAGGAGAGAATATAAATGAATGTTGAAAATGTACTAAGTAAGCATTCAGTAATAAATTACATAACAAAATATGTATAATAACACAATCCAAAAATGACATTATCGATAATAGGCACAATTAATCAAATCTAGCACAACAAACTATTACATAAAAAAAGTAACTTACATTTGTTTTCTAACATATTCAGTCAAAGTAGGATCATCTAAATTCCTATAGTTAGGATCATAATAGTATGTTCCAAAATAAGGTATTACAAATTCAGCATTTCCAATGTATTTGTGGATCTAGAAAATTATATAATACATTAAAATACAGAAAAAGAATAGTAGTTTTAAAATAAAAATTAAAGTAGACATGATCAGTTAAGATTCAATATCACAAATTTGAGAGAAGGATTGGGGGGGGGGGGATGAGAGAAAAGATTCCAATGGTACACTATAGTGAAAACTAGAGCCCGGAAGTTAGGCAAAATGCCTTTTTTATCTGAATGGATATATTGAAGAATCAGATCGAAATAAATGTTTCCGTGCATTTAGGAAGTGTAAAGACAATTTTTATTTTGCCTTTTTTAAGATTTAAAGCCTTTTTTTTTTTTGCCTTTTTTGGCCGTTATGCAATTTGTTCTGTGATTTAAACATTTTAAAAAACACATAATGAATTTCCGTTTATCGAAGAGAAAAAAGCTTGCACAAATTAAATTACATATTGCTGTCACAAATATCTATTCAAAAATTTATTTTCCCAACCAATGGATTTAACCTCTGTAAATAACAGAGACCTTCCTTAGTAGAAGGAATGCACAAGCATAATGAATAGCAGGAAAGAGAGAGGATGAGGGAAGTACGTCGCCTTCCTCACACCCCTTTTGCTGTGACAATGCGTAATTACCTGGTATTTCGGATTTCGAAATGATAAGATAATGCAGAGAAAGTTTTTCCATGGTGAAAAACATTTTTTCTGAGAATGTCTATAACATTTGATACTTTGAAAAAGCATCTTGTTGTTGCTTGTAACAAGGGAGAGTAAGAGTAAATACACTAATTCTGTGATAAATTGGTAATAAAGAAATGAATGAGTATTTAACATACATATTTTCATTAATAATGAGCGAGATTCCTCTTTGTCTTCACTCCTAATAAATGCCTATTTTAATTACAGTACTGCCTATTTTCAGTATTTCAAGTGCCTTTTGGCCTGCCTATTTTAACCAAAAATAAATGCCTAACTTCCAGGCTCTAGTGATAACGTTCAGAAACATGAGGCATGAAAGAAAAATGTTCGAAAATGATTAGGCCCATTTACACACACAGGTTTTCCAACAGTTTTGGAGCGGGCACTCCAATCCTGTGTGTGTGAATGCTTGCTGGTGAGATGCCAGACACATGGGATTGGAGCGGCGCTCCGGGAGTGCAGTTTCCGGACCTGCATCGGCATGTTCACACACGTGCTTCAATCAAACACGCAAAATCTTACCAGACAGTGCTAGACACCAGTTTAATATCAAATTAAAATTATGTTGAATCGGGAAAACCTAGAATTTATAGAATTATACAGGGGATTTCTCTGCTCGAGGAAAATAAAATTTGAGGAATATAAAAGTAAAAATCTCAAAAACTGAGCATCTGAAAAATTGTTTTCTGCAAGCAACATGTCGCTATCTTTGTCTACCATACTCCAACCTCACGCTCCTAATGCGCCACTCCAAACCGACACTCCGGAGCAGCGCATCAGGAGAGTCGGTTTGGAGCACACGTGTAAATGGGGCTATTCAAACTAAGACCTATTCTCACCGCAAAGAAACAAATATTATCTAGCGTTACTACCTGAGTATAATCTGTTGGGTAGTCAGAATATTCGGGATCATATCTTGACTTCGCATTAGATCTAGGTCTGCTTCTTCCTCTACCAATGATTCTTCCTCTGCCCCTCCCAGCTGGTCCATGTTCTCGAGCTTTGCTATAATAACCATTCTCACGGATGTAGCCATCTATAAAAACAATGAACAGGTGTAAATAAGGGTTAAATGAAATGTCTACTATCTAATACAGGTCAAATCATCATGGTTACACCAAATATATAACTACTGTAGGAAACACTTTCTATCATCTGCATTGCTTAATTTTAAAAAATTACAGGTGTACACATTTGTTAAAAAAAAAAATATATATGTACTCAATTTTTAAATCTATACATTGCCTGGATACCATTATCCAAGCAAAAAAAGTTCCAGTTCATTTTTTTTTTTTTTTTTTTTTTTTACGGCTCATCTACATCTAGGTCATTAGCGCCGACATCCAGGGTTTAGCGAGGAATTTTACCAGCGAGCTGTGGGATGATAAAATTCCTGCCGGAGGTTGGGAATCGAACCCACCATCTCCTGCTTATAAATCCAAGGCGCTAGCCATTAGACCACGGGAGACCCCGGTTCCTGTTCATATCCCTATTCTCATTTGAAAGCATAGAATAGAAACAGATAATATTTTCCTCGGCCTTTGTTCAAAGGGTTTTATGGCTATACCTGGGGTCGGGTCCGCAAGACCCTAGAAACCGCTTCTACCGATACTTCATTTCATACGTTTCAATGAATTGGAAAATATCAAAAATTTTCACATATTCCTGTGTTCTTTTACTATAGTAATAATTCTACAGATAAAATCAATTAAAAAATAAAATAAAAAAAACCAACAGCATAAAGGCAATTGAAAATATTCAAAAGACGTCATCGAATCTTTTTCTCTTGGCAAGCTATATTTCTAACAATGAATTGTTTTTCTTATTTTGCCTAATCTGTTTTATTGTAAAATACATTATCCAACTATAAGCAATTAAAAAATATCAAGGAATAAAAACAGACAAAAAGAACAGATCGAATAAGCAAAATCAATTACTTTAATGTTTTAAGCACTTATTTCTCCGATTGACATCGCCTAATCAAAACTTTCATCAGAACCTTTTTTGTAGAGCATTTAGTAAGCTTTCTAATGGTATTCTTTCGTTTCACAAGATTCTCAACCTTTTTCGAGATATTAAGGAAAATATACAAAGTTACCAAAACTTTTTATGTCTGTTAATAAAATATTTTATTCTAACCCTTCCTTAACTCCAAACGTAACCAAAATTTCAACATATTAGTTTTAATGATAGTAAAACATGCAGAAAATGTTTCAACTGAATCCCATGATTCTAAGTACCCAAACCAAAAACGGTATTCAAAAACTATTTTTCCAATTTTCTCAAAAACAGTTAAAGCTATCGCCTTGAAAATGGTTTCATTCATTTTCCTAGCCAAAGAAGCCTATAAAACGAGTACTTACAAGCTTATGAACTCAAAAACGTAAGCATTACGATTTTTTTTGCGCGAATTTCGCCCCAAACGCCATCTTCCAGTGGGCGGATTTTGCTGGTTAACAAACTTGACCTTTCAAATCGGGCGACAGATTTTTTTACCAAATTTCATCAAAATCGGACCATTAGGGAGGCCAGAAATCCGCGAACAGACACATATATATATTTATATATAAATACAAATTTTAACCACCGTTATTTTCAGTCTCTAGGGGCTCTGAAACGCGAAATTTTCTAGTCGGCACTTCCAGATTGTTTCATTGTATCAACCTTATAAGCGGGGTTCCTCCCTATCGGGGAGGGAGGAACCGCGCTAAAAGGTATTAAACTTCTTGTAAATACTATAAATGCTTACAATAGATTCAGTACTACCAAACTGGCTTGAGAATGACATGCTTCTGCTAAAAGCATTTGCCCAGAATACAGTATATTTAGTGACACCTATCCCTTTAGATTATTTACTGAAAACTTAATTTTATGATGCATATTATTTCTAAATAATCTTAACAATTTATAAATTACAGTAAAAAATAAAAGAATGGGGGGCAACAAAATAAATTAATAAAAGAGACAGTTTTATCCTCTTAATTCAGTATGAAGTATATCAAGAAAGAAAGACTAATAACCAGGATTTAAAAATCATAAAAACATCTAGAAAAGTTAAGGTGGCTTAGCCATGAAATCGTTAATATTTTTTTTTCAATATTCCTTTGACTCCAAACCTTGGATCAATAAAACAAGCATTTTGCCAAACAATATTAGCATAATATTACCTAAATTGATAAATTATCTGTTCATAAAATTGGCATTGAAATATTAAACTAGTTAGGACATATTGATAGGCTGTTTTGTCACTTTTGATAATGAGGATACTGGCAGCAAACAGAAGTTTTTATGGACTTCGTAAGCAACTGAGAGGGAGTATCCTTACAAAATCCACGAAGATATAGCTCTATGAAATCCTCATCAGACCAGTTCTCGGTTATGGCTCCAAAACATGAACTATAAAGAAGCGAGATGAATTATCCCTCCTCTGTTTTGAAAACAGGGACTTGAGAGGCATAAATAGGGGTGTCCTTGACCAGGGAATCTGGAGACGTTGGCCAACCTATTTAGGGAGGCTAACATAGTAAAGTACAAGAAATGTGGACGTCTCCGCTGGGCAGCACACCTAGCCAGGATGCCAGACCAAGACATGCCTGAAAAATTATTCTCTAAGAGGGTTCATGGAACCAGACGAGTTGGAAGACCCAAGCTGAGATGGCAAGATGGAGTAGCCGCCGATGCCCGCAGCCTGCTTGAAGTCCGAAACTGGATAGTAGCAGCAAAAGACCGTGACAACTGACGGAAGCTGATTTTGGAGGCCATGTCTCACTAGTGGGATGTAGCACCGAGGAAGTAAATAAGGACATATTGATAAGCTTCAAAACATTTAGCAATGAGCTAAAAAAATATGTAAATAAATAAAGTACATAAGTAAATAGGACTACATACCATCATTCATTTTGTCCTTAAAGTTGGGTTTAGAATTTTTATCTAATTTTCCTCTTCCTTTAGTGATTTCAATTTCAAGTGGAACCCACTTGTGTTGACGGGTAACACCTAAACATAAAACAAATGATGTTAAGGCAGAAATTGAAATAGCAAGAGTAGATTAAATTGCATTCAAGAGAATTTGACAATCAAGAGATTTAAAATAATTTTTCAGAAAATTTATAGATTTTATAAAGGCTAATAATTTTTTTTAATTTGATTTTTTTTTTTATGCTTATTAAAATTAGGAACTTATTAATACCTAACCCGAGGTATTTGATAAAGTTATTTAAATGGAACAATTACTTTCTAGACATTTATAGAATAAAAAAAAAAGTATTTATTTATTTAACCCTTTCGAGGCTGTAAGCCACAGCCACTTTTGTGCCAGTGGGCTGATAGCCACTTTTCTACCAAGGGCATTTCTTCGCCTAAAGCCACAGTTATGAAACCTTTTTGCTATATCTAGTGGTAAGTTTTTTAAGCTTAAGTCACTCTTGTATCAGCTATATTTCATAAAAAAGCAGTTTGAGCCTATTGTATAGGGGTTTGCCACTGTTAGCCGGTCCCTACACATAGTTTGGGGTCCCTCTGGAGGGTCATATTTATGTTTTACCAGTTGATGTGTACATAGAGATTATGTTCCGTAGACGTTATACTAATGACACGATATTTAACTTGATATCATTTTTTTTGTTTAAAATGTTAAAAACAAAAATAAAAACCAAAAGTTTTAAGCCTGATATTGCCTGTTCCAAAACCCAAGATAAGAAAATGGTGACAGATAAAAACCTTATTAAAGAAAGAACAAACGAGAGCACGTTATGAGAAATGAGAAGAGACACTAGTTTTTAATCCTGTCCAACAGAACCAGTAGGGTTGGATGGGCCCTGCTCTAATGGCCTCACAATGATAAAAGCCCAAAACTCAGCAACCTCTACAAATATATATATATATATATATATATATATATATATATATATATATATATATATATATATACATATATATTACATTTAAATAAAAAACTAACAATCAGGCGCTACAGTCCTGTGCCACCACCATCTTTGACCATTCCTCTCGATCTTAAGCCAGGGTCTGAAAGTTCCAGACTCCTAGCGTTCGTAAATTATCTTCTAAATAATTTATTCATCTAACTCTGTGCCTTGCTTTCCTTCTAGCTCCTCCCTGTGAACCCCACATCTTCTTTGTCAGCCTATCAGGCTCAATCCTTTCTACATAAACCTACCCATCTAAACCAGCTTTCTTAATAGTGCAGAAGATTTTTGGTTCAACATGCAATGCCTTAAGATCGGCATTACTTTGTATCCTCCACCTATTTTGCTCTTTCACGGGTTCAAATATGTTTCTCATGACTCTCCTCTTGTGAACCAATAGGGTTTTCCTATTTTTCTTACTCAGGTCAAGTTCTCACTTTTATACATCACAATTGGCCCAGGTCATCTGGGATGTTTTAATATACTTAGTTTTTTCCCTACTGATTTGGAGGCCAAATTCCTATACAGCCCGTGCTAACTTCTCAACTGCTCCAGCCAATGCTGAGATAGTTCTAGCAGTTATGTTAAATTTTGAAGAAAATTATGTGAGACACATCTTGTTTAAGAAAGAGTTTAGAGCAATAACTTAGGTTTTAAAAAGGTTAAAATTATGAAATATGATTTTTCAAAACACAGTTAAATGTTTTAAAATGGAAGCTACCTTAACATTGTCAATTTTCAAGATACATCAATGATTCATTTACTAAATAAAATCTATAAGTACATCTTGAGTTAACTTAACAATATCAAGCAAAAATTATGAATGAAATAAATAATAAAAAAATTAATTCACCTTTGTTCCTATTTTTCTTTTTTTCAACGTCAGTATTAGACCCCTGATCAGCATCTGAAACTGATGAATGATTTGCACTGTTATTGTCAGTAGATGAAGACTCTTCCTTCGATATGTCTCTGTTACAGCTGTTTTCTTCAGCCAATGACTCCTTTTCAGGAAGTATTGACGTTGCAGAATGTTTCTTCTGAAACAACACAAACAAAAAATAGAAAAAAGTATTTATATAAAATCAATTTGAATTTCTTAAAAATTTAAGTATTAAACATTAATTAATAATGTCGCCTCAAAACTGATAGCTTATATGTATTTAGTAAAATAGAACAGAGTAGCTGGGTCTCCCCGTGGTGTAGTGGCTAACGACTTAGATTCTCATGCAGGAGATGGTGGGTTCGATTCCCACCAGTGGCAGGATTTTTCTCATTTCACAGCTCGTTGAGAAAATTCCTTGCTGCACCTTGATGTCGGTGCTAATGGCCCAGATGTCAATGCGGCATTAAAAAAAAAAAAAGAAGAGTAGCTTACTCATTTTTCTCATCAGGATCTATTTTATTTGCTTTGTAGCCCTTCTGAATTTGTTTCTGTTCTTGGTTAATAGATATTGATGAAAACAAAACTTCCCATAATATTAATACATGGGGTCTCCCGTGGTCTAGAGGCTAGCGCGCTGGATTCATAAGCGGGAGATGCTGGGTTCGATCCCCACCGGCACCAGAAATTTTCTCATCCCACGGCTCGCTGGGAAAATTCCTCGCTGCACCCTGGATGTCGGCGCTAATGGCCTAGATTTTTCGATGCGCCGTAAAAAAAAAAAAAATAAAATAAATATATATATATATATATATATATATATATATATATATATATATATATATATACATATGAGACTAATAGAGCCATTTTCGTGATTAAAGGCCGGCATCCCCTGTGGACTAATAGCTACTTTTGTGACACTGCCATTCATTCGCTTCGGGGCAGAAAGCCACCATTGTGACAGCTTTTTGCAATTAAAAAAAAAAATAATAAAAAAAAAAGTTTTTAAGCTTGCTGTTTGCTGATCCAAAGCCCAGCATGGGAAATGGTGATGGAAAACTTTGGACCAGATATGATAACATATCAAATGTTGAAACACTTACTGCCAGTGGGGCTTGATCTCCTCCTTAAGACATACAATGAAATATAGAAAAATGGTCCTTATCCTCATTTTTGGAATCAATCCATAATTATACTCTTGTTAAATCAAAGAAAAGATGAAAAACTTTCAGCATATTACAGACTGGTGTCTCTTAAAAGTTGTCAGAGCAGAATTCTGGAGAGAATAGTAAATAAGACATCTCTGGTATCTTGAAAAACAGTCACTGCTATAGACCTAGGCATGGCACAATGGATCACATATCCTAACTAGAAAATGATATATTAAACGCTTTTATATATAAATCAGTTTTAGCAATATCTCTTGACATTGAGAATGCGTATGACAAGATCTGGAAAAGAATAAAAATATCCCAACTACATACTTGGGGGATACAAGGGTATATTATGGGTTATATTGTAAATTATTCATCTAACAGACAGTTCCAAATGAGAACGGAGCGCCTCAAGGAGGTGTATTGGGTTCTACACTCTTCAATGTTTCCATTACAACACTTAGTTCTTGCATCCCAAGCACAATACATTGTTGCCAATATGCTGATAACTTACTCATATATAGTTCATTTAGAGATGTACAGACTGCAAGGGACAGACTACAGGACGCAATAAACCATTTGGAAAAACTGGTGTTTAATTACCGGTTTCAAATTCTCCGAAGAAAACTCAAAGTGTATTTTATTCACAAAAAAGAGGAGAATGGGGATCCCTAACATACATTTGCATAATTCTATTATAACGGTAACAAACACAATTACATTTCTCGTACTAATATTTGACGCAAAACTAACATGGCTTTCCCATTTGAAAGGACTCTTTATTAAATGCAAGAAATGCTTGAACATAATAAAGATTCTGAGTAATACGAAGTGGGGTGCTGACAGATGGTACAGACTACGGCTGTATTGCATATTCATCTGCTAGTATGAGCGCTCTCAAAATACTAGACTCAATACACTCGACAGGAATCCAACTAGCTACAGGCGCATTTAAATCCAGTCCATGCAACAGTCTCTAAGTCGAGGCAGGCGAGCCACCATTGCAATACAGGTGTCAAATATTATGTTTAAAATATTTCGCAAAAATCAGATACCTATACAATGAATGCACACAGACACTCATTGAAAATCAATATCAAAACACATACAATCTAAGACGCGCAAAACAAAAACCATTAAACATAAGAATACGCACAGAACACCGATTCAATATCACATACTAACACACTCCAACAACTGAAAATTACACCATGGAGGAATAACACGTTGGGGCCCAGCGTCGTGGGATATGCTTCACAGAGATGTGTTCTGCGGGCCCAGCGTCGTGGGATATGCATCAGCAGATAGCTTGGTTTTCGTTCGATCCCGCTACTCCGGGCCTTGTTCTATACAATTCGTATTTGATTTAGGACCTCATTACGTATTCCCGGTTAGGTTTACTGGTCTGGTATCGTATGATACTGAATCCGCCCGAAAACTTCCTTCAGCGGGCCCGCTATCGAGGCGTATTTGAAATTTTACATAATTGTAATTAATACATTAAAACTACTTCATTTTAAAAGTGTCTTCACTTATTTATTTTTTTTTTAAATGTTTGCCGAAATAACTATACGAAAAGAAGACTTGGGCCCTGGTGGAAATTCTTTTTGAAGCCATCGGTCCTGAAAGTGTTAAGGACTTAGAAATAAACACTAAATTATCAAAATTAAAGAAAGGTGACCCTCTCTCTATCCACCTTTACCAAAATGAATATAATAAATTAATATCATAGAATCCAGATGCTCTAATTATGTTCACTAATCAAAAACAGTAGAAGGCACTGGATCAGCAGCAGTTGTTCATTCAATCCTTTATCCTTTGAGAATTGCAGATAACTCTAGCATTTTTACTGTCAAATTACATGCCATTTTACTAGCTCTTAAAAATTTAATCATCTTTCCAAACCAAATGATTCTAATTTTTTCGGATTCACTAAGTTCTTTGCTCTCCCTGAGTAACATGTATGAAACACATCCAATAATCAAACAAATATTTGAACAAGTACACCGTCTACAAAGTCATAATGTACCCATTGTAATGGTACCTGGACACACAAACCTCTCCGGAAACACTGATATAGAGAAAGAAGCAAAACTTGCAGCAAAAAGAATAAGATCTGACGAAAACCAAATGAGTTTAATAGACACTTATCTGCACATTACAAAACACATTATAAAAACTCTGTCATGCAGGAGCTGCATAACTAAGCACTTTCCTTAGAATTTGGGTTGTGTAGACTGCATTCCTGAATAATTTCCTTAAAATAACATATATAAATAAAATAAAAACATGAATAGTTCTCTTTTAATTTTGTAATGAGTAACTGTTCAATTATTACCTTTGTAATTAATTTGCTTCTAGAGTTATGTTTATACATGGTACTACACTACTTAATAACTAGACAAAAACTTCATATTTTTGTCTTTTGATCTGAAGCAGGAACAGGATACAGTCCTACTAGTGGTAGAAAGCGCTCCTTGCGGAGGCATTGCGAACCTGTGACTGGCGGGCTAATTCTATTAAAATATAGTACAAAGGAAACCCCACTTTCCGATAGACTGATTTAGCTCATTTTTACAACACTTCTTTCTCATGAGTTACCCACGACGTACACAGCGTTTCGTTACAATACAGCACAAATTACGACCGGTATGAGTATTTAGTAATTTGGGTCCGGAGTAAACCCCCCCTCCAAATGAACCAATTTAGGTTATTTTTACAACCCATTTTTCTCTGTAGATTACCACTACGAATACCGAGATTCGTCGAAATATAACAAAAATTACGGCTGGTAGTGGCAAATTGGTAATGTGGGTCCGGAGTAAACCCCCCCTCCTAATAGACCGATTTAGTTTATTTTTATAAAACATTTTTTTCTGTAGGAGTCCACATCTATATATATTGTTGTGATATCCCAACTATCATTAAGAATTATCTTATTACTTCTTAGTAATATAAAATGATAACTTAACACAAATTTCCTTAATCTGAATCAAGAAGGCATCTTCGCCCGGGAGATCGTCAGTTATTTTTTCTCAGACAGTCAGTTTGCTACGTATTCTCTGGCCAGCAGGTTGAAGTTTTGGTGTTTTGAACATTGAGTTAGTAACCCAACTCCCTTCTAACTCAATGGTTTTGAAGGATTTTAAAAGAAAATAAATCAAGAAGAGTTTATTTGGTTATCAGGTAATTTATGTTATACAGTATACCTTTTATATTATTTTGAGGTAATAAGATTAATATAGCTAGACGTGTTTTATATTTCAAGCTAACTAATTTGTATAAGAACTCAACACGACCCTTTTTAATAATAAAATAAAAAATTTCTTTATATTTCCATACAAAATTAAATTATTAATAAGATTCAATTTCAAATCTAATTATACTTCGATACATACAAATTAAATTATTAAAATTAATTTTTATTTTATAACAATATATATATATAGATATATATATTGTAATGATATAAAAGGGGGGTGCTCTAGAAAGAGTCAGTTTCTGGCATAGCAAAGAGTAGCATTCCTATTCAAAATAAAGGCTAGCTTATATATTATAAGTCCATCACAAATATTATCATTTGTCAATCAATAAATTAAATAAAAGAGTAATAAAAGAGATAGCATTTGGCAGTGTTTAGTTTGGCAGTATTTATTTTTTTCAAAAAGGCAGTGTTAAGTAGATAGAAGAGTCCAAATATCTCGGCTAGGAGCGATAAGGTATGCAAGTTCCCACAAAGATAACGATAGAGGTGTTTTCCAAGTATGGACAAGAAAATCCAGGGAAGAACAAAGAAGTCAGACACCCTTGGTGTGGAGGGGGTACGCCTCTATAAGTAGGGCCTTCCCCCACCACTCACTCTCACTTCAACGCCAGCCAAGGGCGAGAGAGCACCCTTTGCGCCACCACAGCCTGACACCGAGCACTTCAACTGGACATGATGGGAAGACAGAACTCCAAGATCTAGCAGCCGAACATCCATCTCCTCAAAACGACCACAAGCAGCCTGCCTCTTCACTTCAAGAACATCATCCGTAAAACAAGCTGAGTATAACTCACTCACTGCCAATCTTTAATTAAACTCATAAAGCTATCTAAAATTTCACAATGGCCAATAGTTATATTTTAATATATAAGTTAATAATTTAATTATGTTCTAAACATTTCTTAATAACCCAACATTGATACAAATATGTGAGTCAAGCAAAATTTTCTTTCTTATATTCTTTTTATATCACAGCCATGCAAAATCTTAAATTATATCTTTATTCAATATAAGTCAATTATTTCCAACTCTTTTTTATTTATAATGAACCTATCTCCTGGTATATAATATGGTCTCAACACATCAAAGGACAGATGGTAAGAAGTGGTACTAATAATATATTTCTCATGCTTTTCTTTCAGAAAATTTAATAAATTAATTTAATTATTCAAATGGTTATTCATAAGTCCGTATGTGGTGAGTTTGGTAATATTTTAAATGAACCCTGAGATATAATGAAAATATAATATATAAACTTTTCTAAATAAACTTTTTCTATATTAACTTTCAAATATATCCAATTTTCCTTATCTTCCCCCACAAAATCACCACATATTGGCGCCCAACGTGGGGCAATCCACTAAACCTGTCTCCGAAATCCTGAACAGGTTGAGTCGCGTAATCTTTCCCGTAGCTTCGTATTGCAGCGCTGCAACCTAGAGACGAGTTGCAGTAGGCGCGCGTGTTTTAAAACCAAAATTAAAATTTTTATTTTTTGTTTTTATGTTTTCAGATTTTAAACTTGAGACCATATATTTAAAAAAGTGTGTTTTAAGGTTCAAAACATAAATTTTTATGAGAAATAACATTTTTTGAGTGATATTAAAATTTTTAGCAAATATTTTATTTTTGGCTGTGATATTTATTAAATTATTTTTTTTTATTTTTATATACTTGTTTTGTCAGCTTGACAATTTTGCAACGACCACATAATTGGATCAATGTTGGGAAATGTGATGGCAATTTTGAAAGATGCGCTAATGATAGATATAATTCTATATATTTATTTCTGTATCTTTTTATATTTTGTTTATTAATTTTTGGATCGTATTTGTATTTTTCTATATATTAAAATTACTTATTTTAACAAAATGGAACATAACAAAGGTAATAGACCTTACACCCAGGAGGAACTAAATTCGGGTTTCAGGAAGATGCAGTTAATGATGGAACAAATGATGGCCCAAATTTTAAAATCCAACACCGAATTAAGAGAAAATTTAAAATTAGATTCCGAAAAACATAAAACCGAATTAATAGAAAATCTAAAATCAGAATCAGAAAAATTAAAAGCAGAAATGCAAAAATCCAAAACCGAAATAATAGAAAATCTAAAATCAGAATCTGAAAAATTAGGGACCATAATGACGCTCCGTGATATTAAACCAGTTCCTTTAATGATAAATGATCAGAGTATTCATAAAATAACTTCCTTGTCCATCGATCTATTTAATTCCGATGAAATTTATATTTTAAATAATTTATTCAAAATAAATAAAATTACAACAAAATTAAACAAAAATATATTCACTTCCGCCGAAAATTATATTTTAAACAAATTATTTAAGAAAAATCAAACAAAAATTTTAAACCCAGATTATTTAACAACTGTTGAAGATTTTATTTTAAACAATTTATTTAAAAATAATATCTTAATAAAAGAAACAGCTAGGGTAAACATACAATTGTATATTAAATGTCCCCTTATTAAGATCGACCTGGGATATAAAAATGGAATTATACGGGGAATGTTCCATTCGATTCTCCTTAAATATTATCATGAACCGACCAAAGATGATGAAATAAAAAATTCAACCAGTAAAGTATAACGATAAAACCTCTCTGTTTTGGAGCTCCTCCGGCGTTGGGTACCGGATTTGAGTGGATAGGGACAAGTAAATAATAAATTTATTAATATTTAAATTATATTACCTATCAAAATTCTATGGTTTATTGATAAAAACCAATGTTTATAAATTTTTTTGACACCATTTTCAAAATTACGAGAGGCAAAACCCATATTTCATTTCATTTTATTTTATTTTTAAAATCATGTGCACAACCGTACACTAAAAACGAAAAATGTTACTAAAAAAGTCATTATATTATCCTTTTTTAGACGTAGATTCAGTAAAATGATAACCGGTTTTATCCGTTAAAAGCAGTAAAATTATTAATAAAAATTAAAATTTTGCACCAACATAAAATCCTAATGTTATTATCAAGAAGATATAAAAAATTGTTTCATTATCGGTCGTGATAAAATTTTTAGACACGCAAGTGTAAGACAAAGAGAATCGATAAAAAAAAAATCAGGAAATCTCCAGTTTATGTTAAAATCCTATGACCATCTCGGGAAGGCAGAAAGTAGGATTAGTAACTCCCAAATTACAAATCCCCTAAGCGACAGATAATTACCTAAAAGATAAACCAGAAAAATCCAGTTTCTGTGAAAATCCCTAAAACTATCGGGAAGGCAGAAAATAGGATAAGTAACTCCCAAAATTACAAATCCCCTATGAACATCCCTTATCTACCTCGTGGGAAGAAAGCTTTGATAATCCCTAATGTCAACAATGCAGGCTCATGCTAGTTTCAAGTTTTCAACACGCGCACCGCGCTAGTGTTCTACATTGCCAAGAAGTTCCTATAATTGCCACAGCCCCGAGCAGCGCTCGCATCACTCTCTATTGAATATAATAGAACCCGCCAACTATAGGATGTTTTTAAATGAGAAATATATTTTTGAAGCCAATAAGGCTATAATGAATTAATGAAGAGAATAATTAATGGTTAAACTACGTTTTAAATAAAAATAATAAAATAATTAAAACTTAATAATTGTTTAAATAAAGATAAAGACAGACTTTGACAAGGACAGTTAATAAATATTTAAAGGGAAAAAACCTTTTCAAAAGTTAATAATAAATAAATGAAGAAGTAGGAGTAGATAATAATAATTAATTGAAGTAAAGGGTAGGAGAAATAAATAAATCTAATTGAATTTATTTATGAAATATATTGATTGATATATTTGAATTAAATATTTATTTTATATTGAGGGCTCACGGACCCATGAAGAGGCCGGAGTACCTATTATTTGTTTTGTATTAAAGGCTCACGGACCCATGAAGAGGCCGGAGTACCTTATCTACGAATTGGGAAATATTATATTATACTATGTTATAATAAAGGGGGGAAACTTATTAATAATAATTTTTGAATAATGTTATTCAAGTGGAAGGAGTTTAATTAATATTGAAGTGGAAGGAGTTTAATAAATATTGAAGTGGAAGGAGAAGTTTTTAAATGAAATGTAGTAAGAAGGAGTGACTGACAAACAAGTTGACACCGACAAGGACTGATAGACTATTGACAAATTATTTTATTACATTAAAATTTCAATTTTTTAAAAATGGGCTAGTGAGGGAAAAAACTTTCTTGAACAATTATTAGAGTCATGACAAATGCATTGGGTAAAATAATTAAATATGAATAAAAACCACAATGAACTTAAAAAGAAAATTGTTGTACATAAAATATAATTAAAGAATAAATAAATAATAATAAAACTTAAGATTAAATGAGCCAGGAAGCTCAGCTTTGAGCTATACTTATATTTTTTTGTTGTTGTCGTAGTAGATATTTTTAATTATATTATATTGTTCATTTGAAATTAAACTTATTAATTATTTCAAAAAAAAAAAAAAAAAAAAAAAAAAAAAAAAAATGTTTTTGATAAGTGACTTTGTATTGGAATAAAGAAGTATACAGCCATACAACATGTGTTGTAAATGTAAATTTTATTATTGTATGTAATTTTTTTTGTTATAAGATATAATTCTGTAGGCTTGTTAGTATGTTTATAATCTAATGTAGAGCATCTAAAAAACAAATTTAAATTTTTTAAAAATGAAACCTGTTAATAGTATCCAGTATTTGAATAGAAATGCTACCCTGAGCCGGAAAACAAAATCTTTAGACCAAATAAAATTAAAAAAAAAAAAAAAAAAAAAAAAAAAAAAAAAAAAAAAAAAAAAAAAAAAATTTTAAAACATGCTAAGCAGTTTTTAATTTTTTTTACACCGGAGCCCACCCGAAATGTAATGATATAAAAGGGGGGTGCTCTAGAAAGAGTCAGTTTCTGGCATAGCAAAGAGTAGCATTCCTATTCAAAATAAAGGCTAGCTTATATATTATAAGTCCATCACAAATATTATCATTTGTCAATCAATAAATTAAATAAAAGAGTAATAAAAGAGATAGCATTTGGCAGTGTTTAGTTTGGCAGTATTTATTTTTTTCAAAAAGGCAGTGTTAAGTAGATAGAAGAGTCCAAATATCTCGGCTAGGAGCGATAAGGTATGCAAGTTCCCACAAAGATAACGATAGAGGTGTTTTCCAAGTATGGACAAGAAAATCCAGGGAAGAACAAAGAAGTCAGACACCCTTGGTGTGGAGGGGGTACGCCTCTATAAGTAGGGCCTTCCCCCACCACTCACTCTCACTTCAACGCCAGCCAAGGGCGAGAGAGCACCCTTTGCGCCACCACAGCCTGACACCGAGCACTTCAACTGGACATGATGGGAAGACAGAACTCCAAGATCTAGCAGCCGAACATCCATCTCCTCAAAACGACCACAAGCAGCCTGCCTCTTCACTTCAAGAACATCATCCGTAAAACAAGCTGAGTATAACTCACTCACTGCCAATCTTTAATTAAACTCATAAAGCTATCTAAAATTTCACAATGGCCAATAGTTATATTTTAATATATAAGTTAATAATTTAATTATGTTCTAAACATTTCTTAATAACCCAACATTGATACAAATATGTGAGTCAAGCAAAATTTTCTTTCTTATATTCTTTTTATATCACAGCCATGCAAAATCTTAAATTATATCTTTATTCAATATAAGTCAATTATTTCCAACTCTTTTTTATTTATAATGAACCTATCTCCTGGTATATAATATGGTCTCAACACATCAAAGGACAGATGGTAAGAAGTGGTACTAATAATATATTTCTCATGCTTTTCTTTCAGAAAATTTAATAAATTAATTTAATTATTCAAATGGTTATTCATAAGTCCGTATGTGGTGAGTTTGGTAATATTTTAAATGAACCCTGAGATATAATGAAAATATAATATATAAACTTTTCTAAATAAACTTTTTCTATATTAACTTTCAAATATATCCAATTTTCCTTATCTTCCCCCACAAAATCACCACAATATACATTTTAATGGGGGTCATTTCAGGGTTCTACTAGGTAGGATCGATAAAGATTTGAAGAAATTTTTCAAAAATTCCGCCATGAGTGCAACCTCAATAGCTACTTTCCTTCAGAGGAAAGTCCTAACAAATGGCAAGTATTTTTTAAATTTTTCCCTTTTTTTCTGTTCCTGCCTTAAAAAATAAATAAATTTAAAAAAAATTAAATTTTGAATTTCCGTGACAACTTCCCTGACTTTTTTTTCATAATTAAATTCCCTGACATTTCCCTGTCGGTGGGAACCCTGTATGTATGTATATATATGTTTATTATTATGTTTCTATGATTCGTGAATGTACACATAATCAGGTTGTTGTTTAATTTTTTTTTTAAATTTTATTAGAAATTAGAATTGTCTAGGCCAATGTGCCAATATTAAAATGTAACAGTAAAAAGAGCAAATCGCTTCTTTGCGGGCTTTTAAATTCATTAAATAAATAAAATAAGGAAGGAGTAGAATAAAATATTCTATTAGTAGACATGAAAAGTTTTGGGAACTTCGTATATTTTACTTAATATCTTCAAAACGGTGGGGAAATCGTGGTAAGTAGAAGGTGACCATTCGAAAGCTAACTAAATACTTTTCCAAAAAAGGTTCTAAAGCAATTTTTGATGGGACGGTTACATTTTGAGAAATAAGTGCTTAATACATTGGGGGCTAAACTGTATGACAAGGTCATTCCCCCTGGCTGGAATTTTTTCCCCTCCAAAAATGTTGTCTTTTCAATGCTTTAAATCTATCAAGACATATTTTACTGATTTGAAAATTTTTCAATTGTAAAAAACACCCTTCGACAGCCACCATTTGAAAGAGAATCGCTTCCAGACGGGTGTTCGAAAGGCATTTTATACGAGTAAAAAATCGGTGAAATTCGTGACAGAACATACTCTAAAAGAAATAAATATATTTTATAAATAATATTTTTAAGCTTTAGCTACTGAGGAGGGGGGATTATGGGGTATGGTGTGTATGTAAATGTGAGAGACAATATCTCAAGAAGATTTTAGACCTGTGATGTAAAAGGTCCTTGTTCCAAAAAATAAAGAAAGGATATTAGAGTACAAAGGGATTTTTCATATACCTGAATATGTTTTCAGTCTAAAGGATATATTACCCCGGCAATAAAATATGTTACCTGGGAATTAACCTTTCACTACTGAAGGATTTATACTAAGAAAAGCGTTTCCCCAGCTTGTGATTTTCAAGCATTCCATTTCCATAAAAACATAATAATAATAACAATTAATTTGCATAGAAAAATAATAATAAATGTTAATTCTGATTTGTATAGAGGTTTTCCAATTTATTTACAACTGGTGTTCTGTAATAATCTCACTGAGAAAACAATAAGAATGTAATTCGTGAATCGAAAAACGGAAATCAATTAATTCAAATATTTAAACAAATAGTGTGCACGTAATAATTTAAAAAGAAAAGATCTGAACTGTATGGGAAAATAAAAAAAAAGTTTTTTTTTCATAATAGAATAATAGCGATTTGTAAGAAAAAGTCGGTTGTACATTGAAAAATAGAAAATACCAGTGGCGGATCAGGTTTGAAAAAAATCCCTTTATAATGGCTACGAACAAGTAAGAAGTTGTTACAGTGTGGCCAGACAAACACAGACTGAATTGAGGGAGCACCAACAGGTGCCGCAGACCCTTTGACACCCGCCATTTGGTAGGATGCTCTACTGTTGAACACCCCTCGACAGCCACCATTCCATCAAGGTGTTAAAACTTCGAAGTAATTGATTTGATTTATTTGAACGTTTTTTTTTTTGTCTATTTTTATTTCTTGTTATCTTTGCAATTGCTTATAGTAGGGGAATGTATTTTTCCGAGAGAGATTCGAAGACGCCTTGTGAATATTTTCTACTATTGAACTGCTGTTGGTGTAGTTCTGTAGAACAGTCTTTTGCCTCACTTTTTAATTAGTTGTTTAAATTAGATTTCAATAAAATGCATTGAACAGTTAAATGAGTTTTCTAGCTATTCAGTAGGGGTCCATCAACCTTTCTCTCTTCTCTCTGTTAATTTTTACCAGGACATAACACTAAACACACTTCCAACTGTCAGTTAAGGGTTGACATCTAAAATATTGCTTTTATTCAAGATACGCTTTTCACAAACTATCAAAAAAACCAATAACTGTTTCTATTTCTTTAGAAATGACACTAGGGATAACAAAGAAATCCTGCGAGTCAGACTTTTTAGAACATATGCTTAATGTTTTAAACAAATTAAATAAATTCAAAATTAAAAAAAAAAAAAAAAGAAAGAAAAAAAAAGTTGAGGGTATTATATTGACAAGCTAAATTAAAAAAAAAAAAAACTATTAAAATAATATATATATATATATATATATATATATATATATATATATATATATATATATATATATATATAAGGTATAAGGTATTTTAAAAAAATGTTTTAACACTTTAACGACCGAATACTGCGGAGTTACAACAGGCTCGAAGAGTAGTGATGCCAACTGTGCTCGCTGAATAGACTACTTTTTGACACTGGAATTGCGTTATTTTCTTTAATTATGCTTAGTTTCCCATCATTCTTTTTGATCCGGACTTTGGACCTGCACAGGTGGAACAATATTTTTTTTTATTTTAAATGTTTAGCATAAATATGCTTTAGCGGTGACTAAACTGGGAAAAAACATAACAAAAAGTGCCCACTGGCGTTCGCACATGCGCAGTGGCCAGGTACAAAAAAGAAGACTGTGTCACAAAAAAAAGTGTCCGCTGGCATTCGCGCATTCACAGCGGTGTTCGTGCATGCGCAGTGGCGTTTGTGCATGTGCAGTGGCCATGTACGAAAAATATGACTATGTTATAGAGTACTTTACATAGGTTAATCGGGTGGACCCAGCGGTACAAAAAGTGTCACAAGAAGATGTCCGATGGCATTCCCGCATGAGCAGTGGCCATGTACGAAAAAGAAGACTATATGTTATACAGCACTTTATATAGGTTTGTCGGGTGGACTTAAGCGCTACAAAAAAGTGTCAAAAAAATGTGCCCACTGGTGTTCGTGCATGTGCGGTGGCCATGTACAAAAAAGAAGACTATATGCTATACAGTACATTACATAGGTTTTTCGGGAGCATATTTATGTTCCCGAATTTGAGCAGAAGGCTCTAAACGAAATAATTTTTTTTATCTTTTTATAATAACTCATAAATTAACTCTTTACATCTGTTTTAAATAGATATTTTTTAACACATTGGCTTTGGAACAAATTTCAGTGGATTGTCATAGGAGTGGTACGGGACACATGTGTCCCATAGGGATCCCAACTGCAAATACATCTCACCAAGTCAAAAATAAATTTCTGAAGGTTATTGCTTAATAATTTTGTTACTCTTAGTTATATGATAACTACTTCGAAGCAGGAGTGGGATTAGATAACAAAGAAATGAACACTTGATAATTCAAAATATGTATCTACGTTATATTCTCAAACTTTACAAATATTATATACAGAAATAGTAAGAATGAAGTTAATATAAAAAAAAAAAAAATGTTTGAACAAGTTTCCGCTTTTAACAAGGCATAACGATGCAAAAATTACAATTGAAATATTTTTTTAAAAAACCTGACTTAATTATTCGATTGAGCTTCATGGTCCATATTAAAACAATTTAGGCAGTAACCCAGACTTCCTTCATACTCCGCACAAAGCATATACACATATTTAACTTTTTCACCAGCTGGGTTCCAGTATGCAGATTTCGTTCTTTAGTTTACATTATGGGACATATCTGTCCCGTACTTTCTAATAATTTTTTTAAAATTCTGTGCATCTATTGGACTATGAGTTTTTTTTTTATTTTAATCTTTTTTTTTTTTTTTGAGAAGTTACAGCCATCCTAAGTTACAGGAGTTGGGCCGTATCTCAGTGAAAGCCAGTGCGGGACATATATGTCCTGTATGGAAGCCAAAGTGTTAAAGAAATTAACAATTCTTTTAATTATGGTAAATGCCGAAACACGGCATGGCAAACAAGTAGGTATCGCATTCCTTACAGAAGTATTTGGTTTGCGACATTTCTTCTTTCTTCCTATACACAATTTGACATTTTAATAAAGCACGACACTCTTCAAAACCACAAAGTAGACTGAGGGGGCCTACAAGGCAGGGTTGAATAGATGCAGCAGGTAGAAAAGGGTTTAGAAAAAAAAGGTGTGAAAAGGGTAGCAATACTTCAGGTTGTCATAATAAACACTAAATAGCTCTAGGAACAGAGCTACTAAAGTAGCTCACGGTCTAGAAACACTAGAGAAGTCGAGCTATTATAGTAGCTCACATTCCGGAGAGCCTGCCTGTCACCGAGCTATTATAGTAGCTCATGGTCCGGGAAGCCCACCTGTCACCAAGGTATTATAGTAGCTCATGGTCGCTAAAGGGTTAAATCATAAGAAAAGTAATAACAATTTAATAATAATGGTAATTGTTTTAATTAAATAATACATACTGAAAGAGAAATACTGCCATGTACAAACACAGACTGCTAAAAGTAAAGGAAAGGTGTACCTGCACGGATTCAGCTTTGCCAAGAGAAGGCCAATCTTCAACATCAGAAAAGTCTCCAGCCTTTAAATGAAAAAAAAAACTCTAAAACATTAGAATATATATATACATATATATATATATATATATATATATATATATACACACACATATACATACATACGTTATGCTATTTCCACCATTCTAGGGTTACAAAAATAACTCTAATTAGCTCAGCTTTATTTTTCTCAATGCATTTTGAGCCTTAGCCCCTTTTCAAAAGGTACTGTTAATATCTTATGTATTTCACATATTTATAATTGTTGTTTTACATCAAACTAATTTTACAAACATGATTCCACAGCTTACAAGTTGAATGGATTTTAATTGATAAGTTAGCATAACTTGCTTGTTTTTTTTTTCCATTTCTCATTTAATACATGGAAGAGAAAGAATGATACATTTGGTAAGAGGGTGTTATGTTTTATGATTTCTATCTTCAGTATGTTATAATACTCAGAAGTTGTTAGCCACTGTTAGGTATTATTGTATATGCAGACTTTATAAATGGTATAAACCTAATTATGACATTATAATGTTTATATGACATTTTATACATAGAAGAGGATGAATGATACATTTGGTAAGAGTGTGTTATGGCGAAAGCTTAAATTAGAGGTAGATTAATACAAATTTAAAACAAATGGGTAACATAGAAACTTATATGAAATTAATAAGTACATGATGAATATAGGCTTACCGATGGAAAGGAGGAGAACTATGTTTCATGGATGTGTAATTATTTCTGAATGTGGTGGATTGCGGTAAGTATGAGAAAAGGGGAGGGGGTGTTTTGACCACCCAATTAATTTGAGGGTGGTAGTAAAGGAACAAAGGCCAGGAGAGAGGCGTCATAAAAGTGAGGTGATAATGGAAGGGAGGCAGGTATGAAAGGTTGTAAATGGTTATTGCAGGGGGTATAGATTTTTAGCCAGATGTTTTTAATAAATGGAAAATGTTGGAATAGGTAAAGGAGATGACTTCTCTGTCAATTTTGTCATGAATGGGCTATTTTCCAGGTGGATAAATATAGATTCAGAGAGGAGGCGTTTATCAGTGTTTGATTCAGTGTAGAGAATAGAGTATTGGTCAAGGTCAAAGTTATGTCCGTCTGTGACAACTGTCTCAATAAAGCAGTCTTTAGTCCTTCTTGCTAACATGATTTTTATGTCCATCCCTTCCATTATTACCTATCTCCATGTATAAAATGAGAAAAACATAAAAAATGAGAAAAATAACCAAGTTATACTAACTTGTCAATTAGAATTCATTCAACTTGTAAGCTGTGGCATCATATTTGTAAAATTAGTTTGTTGTAAAACAAAAATTATAAAGATGTGAAATACATAAGATATTAAGAGTACCTCTTGAAAAGGGGCTAAGGCTCCAAATGCATTAACAGCTAATTAGAGTTACACATACCAAATGTATCATTCACCTCCTTCCATGTATAATGTCTCTGTTTCTGACATTTTGTTTGTGTGTGTGTACGTATATATATATATATATATATATATATATATATATGTATATATATATATATATATATATATATATATATATATATATATATATATTAGTTTTAACTCTGTCCTTGTTTTCCAGCCCAAATGAAGGCAAAAATTTCAAAAATTTCTAGCCAAAACGTTGACAATTAATAAAACAAACTGTAATAAAAAATGTATGTTTATTAAGATGCCATGACCAAACCTTGACAAATTCTACATTCGCATCATTAACGGTCATGATCTCCTCTCAATGAATTTCAGTTATTAGATTAGCCTATTTGGTTAAATAAATATGTCAGTAAATCAAAGTAATTCTGTTATGAAAGCAATCCTCATTTATGTTTCAAGTGATTTAATTTCCCCCATTAGGTAGACCAGATGCTATATCTAGAAATTTTAAGCACATGCCTTCTAATAATGCCTGGAATAAGCTAAAGATTTAACAAATTGGGAACAGGAAAAATGGATAATAATAAATGAAATTACTTTTAAAAAAAACAAGTTCACACAGTGTATCATTTTGTTCTTCGACATTTTCCTTATCAACGATTGTCAGAATTTAAAAAAATCATAGTTCTGAGAATAGTTCTACATTTTAGGAGTAAAAAAAAAATGATTAAACAAAAAAAAAATGTCAAGATTATCCCAATATATACACGGTTAGAGATCAGAAGCCAATCAATAACTAGGAGTTTTGATTATTCTAAAATAGGTCTAATATAGTTTAAGACATATACAATGACTTTCCGAAGAGTTCTGATTGGAGGAATAATAAGAAGTATTTTTAAACAATTATTATACTTCCAAAATGCAAAGATGCAAAAGATGAAGGTCAGACGCCGGTCGATATCTCAGAGTTCTGATTATTCTAAAAAAGTTCTGATATATTTTAAGACATGTAAAATGATTTTCGGAAGAGTTCTGATCGGAGAAATAATGAGAAGTATTTTTAAACAATTATTATACTTGAAATGCCTATTTTTAAAGATAAAAGTGAGATGCCGGTCGATATCTCAGAGTTCTGATTATTCTAAAATAGTTCTGATATAGTTTAACCGTCCACCAGTCGCGCCCACTTTTGGAACATGGGCAGTCGCGTGGCGCACTTAGTGCACCATCGTGTTTATTATCGTGTTATTGTGTTTTAAACGTCTATTTATTTATTTTTGTCATCACTATTACATTATTTATTGTAGTTAAGTCATTATTGTAGACAGATATGTAAATGGTAAAGTAAATAAGCTCATTTTATATTTTAAAACAAATTCATTGCATATAACTTCTTTAATTTAAAAAAATTATTTAATTTACAACATTAAATAATTTTTTATATATAACAACAATAATAATATTTGTGTGTATATTCAACATTAATGTCTGGAACACACTTTAAAAAAAATTAACATTAAAAGATTTTCAAAAATAAGTAGAAATATACATGGTAATTAAATGCTAAAAATGTAATTCTTACGATCTATTCAGACAAATCTGTGTCCTGTCTCCTTTTTCTGGATTTAATAGCAAATTGGTTCAAGCTATACATGTAAATTTATTACATGTATTACAAGTTATTTAGGTGTTTATATTTTTTTGTCGTCCACAAACATAACATCGCTCTGTTTTTTTCTTCGGAGGTAGTTTTTCCATTGTTGTTTTCCATTGCTATAATTGAGGAATGTGTGAAAGGGTAGAACACCACTCATCACTGTAGGCGTGGTAGGGGTTTTCCTTGGAATACCTGAGGTTTGTGGGCCATAGGGTTTCCCGGCAATTTCTTACAATACGAAATGTTAGCTTGGCGCACTCAGTACACCAGCACGACTGCTGGAGAGTTAAGACTTGTGTCTTAAACTATAACAGAACTGTTTTAGAATAAACAGAGCTCCTATTTACCGACTGGCGTCTCACCTTCATCTTTCAAAATATGCATTTTTCTAGTATAATAATTGTTTAAAAATAATTCTGATTATTTCTCCGATCAGAACTCTTCGGAAAATCATTTCACAAGTCTTAAACTATATCAGAACTGTTTTAGAATTAACAGAACTCCTAGTTATCGACTGGCGTCTCACTTTCATCTTTAAACATTTGCATTTTTCAAGTATAATAATTGCTTAAAAATACTTCTGATTATTTCTCCAATCAGAGCTCTTCGGAAAGTCATTGTACATGTCTTAAACTATATCATAACTGTTTTAGAATAATCAGAACTCCAATTCATCTTAGATAATATGCATTTTTCAAGTATAATAATTGTTTAAAAATACTTCTGATTATTTCTCCGATAAGAACTCTTCGGAAAGTCATTGTACATGTCTTAATTTATATCAGAACTATTTTAGAATAATCAAAACTCCTAGTTATTGATTGGCTTCTGATCTCTAACCGTGTTTATACAGGGTGTCCCACATTGAGATGTCATAATTTTAAGGGTTTATTCTGCACTTCATTTGTAGTTCAGGAACGCAGAAATGAGTGTCCTATCTCAACATGTAGCAGAGCTATTCAAACTTTTGTCTCTTTTCAAAACTATTGGGTTTTCTTATGAAAAACAGTGTTTTCCGGATTTCTGGTCTATGTATCGTAAATGACGACCACATTTTTAGAATATACATTAAATTTCCTATAAAAAACACCCATTATTGAAATGATGTCATGTAAATTAGGAGCTACACTAAGAGCCATATAGATGTGAACTATTGTTATTAGGGTTTTCTTAACTCCTTCAATATTTTCTTAATCAGCTATTTGTAGACTTTGCGGTTTGCCTCCGCCTCAAAAGTTGCCTTATTTAATAAGCTTTAAAATGGTACCCTGTTTTTTTGTTTTTTTTAACGGCGCATCAACTATTAGTGCTATTAGCGCCCCCTGAAAAAGTGCCATTTGGAGGCAAACCGCTAAGTCTACAAATAGCTGATTAAGAAAATATTGAAGGAGTTAAGAAAACCCTAATAACAATAGTTCACACCTATATGGCTCTTAGTGTAGCTCCTGATTTACATGACAACATTTCAATGATGGGTGTTTCTTATAGGAAATTTAATGTAGATTCTAAAAATGTGGTCATCATTTACGATACATAGACCAGAAATCTGGAAACTCAATAGTTTTGAAAAGAGACAAAAGTTTGAATAGCTCTGCTACATGTTGAGATAGGACGCTCATTTCTGCGTTCCTGAACTACAAATGAAGTGCAGAAAAAACCCTTAAATTTATGACACCTCAATGTGGGACACCCTGTATAGGGATAATCTGGAAATTTTTTTTAATCATTTTTTTTTTTTTTTTACTTCTAATATGTAGAACTATTCTCAGAACTCTTACAGAACTATGATTTTTTTTTAATTCTGACAATTGTTGATATGGAAAATGTCGAAGAACAAAATGATACGCTGTGTGAACTTGGCATCTCATTCTGTAATGCCATTTTTTTGGCTTTAAAGGCCGGAACTATTAAATTAATTCGTCAAGAACGCCAGCTGCACACACACTGCTATGAGGCTAAAAAATCTGAGAGGAAGAGATTTGTATTATCGTCAACTAAAACATTAGAAATATGAAAACATTTCGATTACAACAAGGTAATATCCTTAATATAACTATATGGAGCATTTGTTTATAAAGGTTAAAAATTAATTAAACTTTGAAAAATGGATTATTTTTTTGTTATCTATTTATTTATAAGTTTTTATATATATTTTTTTGGCTATAATCTATTATAAACACATACATACATATATATATATATATATATATATATATATATATATATATATATATATATAAACAGTGTCTAAAAATAATCGGAAAATCTAAGGTATCTGTATTTTGTTCAAATCTCCTAATATAATTGTGGCTAAAAAAAATAAACTTCCATACATTTAAACACCATATATAAAGGATGAAGATGAGCTGAATTTCGAACAATAACATATATATATTAATACATATATTAATTAGTCAAAAAATAACAAAAACAATAAAATTAAGAATATATTAGGTCACAAAAGTAATCAGAATTCTGAATAGGTTGAAAATGCTTTATTTTTTATATCGAGTTTAGAAAATGATATCGAGATGATTCTTTCACCAATTCATTCGTTTTATAGAGTAGATTAAAAGAAAAATATAATCGTTAAACAATAATTTATATTTCGCCAAATATATTCAAAAATATGCTTACGTTTTCAGGTAAACTAGTATTATACATTTTTTTTACACCAAAAATAATAGAAGATTTAAAATAAGCACCCCAAGAAACCCTAATATAGTGAATATCATCGAAAACAAAAAATAGTGATTTTTCCCAGTCTGGAAGAGGCTAAATATTTGTAAGCGAAAAAGTAATGTGAGGTTTTGAAATTCAATATCTCCTCTTCAAATAATCCGATTTTTACGTCATTGAAATCTTTCGAAAGAAGAAAGACTCCTTTTTCTAACCATATAAATGACTATTGTACTATCCCAAAAGGTACTTGCGAAAAATGGTTCTCAAAATAAAAACAAAATGTAAACTTGTTTTCATATAACATCAATTCCAGAACACGTAAAAACGCCCCGATTGGACGGGAATGTGTTACATTATGGCCTGTATTGACCCTTCAAGTTTGGTTTGGATCGGGTAAATATTCTTTGAAATATGGCCGGATTCTTGAATCTTTAACAAAATTTTAAGGGTCTCCATTTAGCGAAATTTAAAATACATTTTTTTTTATTTTTGAAATATTCCCAAAATTTGAATTTAGGAGTTTTTCAATGTGCTAAAAACGAATCTAACATCCGTTTTTAAATCAAAAATTGTTTTACATACTCGAATCTATAGAAGTCATTATTCTGCCAAAATACTCCATATACCTACATTTAAAAAGTTATTGATTATAAAAAAAATTTTGATTTAAAAACGGATGTCCGATTCGTTTTTAGCACATTAAAAAACCCCTAAATTCAGTTTTTGGGAATATTTTAAAAATAAAAAAAAAATGTATTTTAAATTTCGCTAAGGGGGGACCCTTAAAATTTTGTTAAAGATTCAATAATCCGGCCATATTTCAAAGAATATTTACCTGATTCAAACCAAACTTGGAGGGTCGATAAAGGCCGTAATGTGACACATTCCCGTCCAATCGGGGTGTTTTTACGTGCTCAGGAATTGACGTTATATGCAAAAAAGTTTACATTTTGTTTTTATTTTGAGAACCATTTTTCGCAAGTACCTTTTGAGATAATACAATAGTCATCTATATGGTTAGAAAAAGGAGTCTTTCTTCTTTCGAAAGATTTCAATGACGTAAAAATCGGATTATCTCAAGAGGAGATATTGAATTTCTCACATTACTTTTTCGCTTACAAATATTTAGCCTCTTCCAGACTGGGAAAAATCACTATTTTTTGTTTTCGATGATATTCACTATATTAGGGTTTCTTTGGGTGCTGATTTTAAATCTGCTATTATTTTTGGTGTAAAAAAATGTATAATACTAATTTACCTGAAAACGTAAGCATATTTTTGAATATATTTGGCGAAATATAAATTATTGTTTAACGATTATATTTTTCTTTTAATCTACTCTATAAAACGAATGAATTGGTGAAAGAATCATCTCGATATCATTTTCTAAACTCGATATAAAAAATAAAGCATTTTCAACCTATTTTATTTTATTTCTCGGCTCCTAAGGCGCGTTAGACGAAACGCTCGGACATGTGTCGACTATTTTTCGATGTAGAATCACCAGAAAAAAATTGGTCCAAATCGGTGACCCAATCGCTGTATACTCCCCTTTTTAGTAGTAAACTTTTTTCTTTGTATAACCCCTTGAAGCCTTCTCTTCATAGATTAATTCTCTTCATTAATTTAGATGTCATATGTGGGCTTATATTGCTCTAGAATTTAAAAATCATTTTCTTGGGAAGGTGTTTCAAACAAATTTCTGGAATTATATAATAGACACAACCGTGTTCTTAAGGCTTTATGTTTTGCTTATGGGCCGTTTTCTGGACAGAATTCGAAATTATTAAAAATTTTCGTTTTCAGGGTACTATCCTTCCAGAATTTTAGAATAGTTACATACATATTAATTTCCATGATTCTGTCAATGAAGACTCAATTACCCACTCCCTTGGGGCTCATACAACCCCAGAATATACAGACCCACAAACCCATGTTTCACTGTAACCCTTGTATTTTTCGGAGTATGCTCTTCATTAGGTCTGTTCCACATCCAAACTATCCTATCAGTGACGGATAAGTTGAACAACAATTCTTCTTTGATCCCTCTCCAACAGCAGTTTAGTACGCCTTGTTTTCTGTTCACTTTTCAAACCATCCCCAGTTTTAAATGTTTTTATGGTGTTTGACAGCAATGAAATAGCCTTATTCGCTTCTTGGTGGATTTGTTTTCTGGATAGAATCAACATGCAGACGGGTCTCAATCGACGTATCACGGGTCTCATGCTCGTGATTATTAATGTGAACTTGCAGATGTGGGGACGTTAGGTATGTGTGGGCACGAAGGTAATGGTATAACATCCAGACAAGAACTTAAAATAAAGAAAAAATGAAAATTCTGATTACTTTTGTGAACTGTGAATGTTTTAATGTATTCTTACTTCTCTTTTTGTTACAAATTATTTATTTGGCTCAACTTTCTGCCTTTTTTGATCCTTTAGAATGGTACTTTATTGGTCTATTAAAAAAAAAAAAAAGTAATTATAAGCTTTATTTCAAAATTTTGTTTTTCCGATTACTTTTGGGAGATACTGTGCATATATATATATATATATATATATATATACACACACACACACTCACACACACACACAAACTATTAAAAATAAGCTATAAAATAAACTGCATACTTTCTTATTGAATTTCTTTTTGTCTCTGGAAGCAACAATAATAGATGGTGCTGATGACTGGACAGAGTTATTGCCTAAAAATAAAATTTTATATGTAGAACATCACCCCAAAAATGCATGCATCAATGTACTAATAATATGAACAAATTTATATATTACGTCAAGTAAAATGGCACTTTATGTAATTAAAAATATACATTTAGTATCCACTTTCAAGAAAATGTTATGAGTACAATTGTCAACTATGAATTGGATAATATAATTCAAATGACTAAGAAATAAATGTTATTTGAAGATCTCTACCTTAAAACAATTACTGTTTAAAATGTTGGATGATTTCTATCTTCAGTAAGTTGTTAGCCACTGTTACACTCAGTGTCAAAATGTTAGACACACTATACAAAATATTATTTTTGACTTTTCATTTGAATAGATCAACAAACCAATAGAATTCAATTATTTTTAACTTATCTTACACTTATCTGGCAATGTCAATTAGTATTATAACCCATTACAAAATATATATAAAATAAAAATGCTTAAAAACGGATTCTAGCTGCGTCAAAATGATAGACACACTGGAAGAAGAAAATAATAAAAGAGGAATTTAAAATTTTGTGGCTTTTCCATCACCTTTTATTACTTAAAAAATTCAATTTGGAATTGAATAAAATAATTTTTAAATTTTTCTTGAGGTATGTAATCCCTTGAAGCTAGAGTTTTACTTTTTAGCTCATCGATAGTGGAAAATTGTCTTGACTCGCTATATACTATTCTTGTAAGAATTCCCCAGGCATTTTTAATAATATTAAGGTCTGGAAAAATAGCCGACCAATCTAGTTTGTCTATATTCTTTCGGATGAACCATTCCTTAATAATTCTTACCGAATGGATTGGAGCATTGTCTTGCTGAAATGCAGAAGAATCTTTTGCCATGCCATTAAAAGTGTTTTGTTTTTTTTAATTCTTCTAAGTTTTAATACTCATGTGAATATATTCTCATAGACAGAAACACCAAGTAGCCTTTCTTCATGAACCTAATATTTTCCCAAACCATAACACTACCTTCGCTCATTTGCCGGCGGGGTAATATAAGTTCTACTTTTCTTAAATCATAAAAATGAAACGGAAAACCATCAAGTCCATCCAAATCAAATGTTTTCTCATCAGAAAAAAAAAAAAACTTTCCTCCATTAATCGGTCCTCAACATAACGTTTTCTGCAAAATCCATTTTATGATGAAAGAGGTTTTCGCGTTACTTTTTTTTTCAATTTGTTTTTTGATCTTTCCAGTAATCCAAGCACATTCCTAGACTTGGTGTGAACACCGGCTTCCTCTGCAATTGCTTTGGCTGTTTTGCACGAGTGTGATGCGATTCTTAGATCAATTGTTCCTGCCTCATTGATAAAGTTGGTTGTCTTCCAGTTGAGCAATGGGTACTAATGGGGGAATTAACTGGACTAGATTCGATAAACTTAGTTTTATGTGTCTTGGAATCTCTCTACAACCCATCTCTACCTTGTGTAGCAAAGAAATTAACGGCACTCTTCTCAAGACAACCACTTTTTTTTTCTTATACAACAGTTGTCATTGAAATTGACCACAGGAGAAATGGAAAATGCCAAATCTTAATGCTTTTCAAGGGTTAAGGTCTAAAAATGCCTTATCAACCATTAGAAAATTGGATTGTGAATAATGACAAGTGTGTCTATCATTTTGATGCACCAAAATAAAGACATTATCAGTTATTTATTTATCTCTTGATATAGCACAGAGGTAAACTATAAATTACATTTTTTTACAAATATATACATTTGAAATAACTTATAAAAAAAGATTGAACCACAATTTGAAAAAAAATATATTCAGTTTTCGAAATTTCAAGGGTGTGTCTATCATTTTGACACTGAGTGTAGGTATTTTTGTATATGGAGACTTTAAAAATGGTATAAACCTTATTATGACATTGTAATGTTTATATGACATAATATTTATGAAAAACCTAATTTACAATCAGTCTTAAATTGAAATCCTGAATAGCTTCATTTTGCCAAGAATACGTCTTTAAGGCAGCAAAGCAAATGGGTAGGCACTCATATAAGCAAACACTTCTTAGGTTAACTCTGCATTATTTCTAATTGCATGATCCAAAGTGTTTACCTCATACTTCAACCAATGTAAAATCAAAAAATAAATAAGAAGACAATGAATAGACTAATTTCATTTATTTTATTAGTTTGGATACCAACTCATTGTAGGCAATTAGTAATAAGTCTCATTAAAAGTTTTTGGATAATAAATATAAAAAATAAGTCAGGAAGGCCAGAGAATGATGGAAATACAGTAATAAATATTAACCTTTTACTTGCCATTGTTTCACAAGTGGAACATATAGTGAACAATTTTTTTGGCCAACTTAATAATTATTTTTCTTCAAAAACAAATTGTCCCCATCTAAACACAGGTTGAAATGATTTTTTCAAATTGTTTGAATAAAGATTCTATCACTTTTAGTTCGGTAAAAAAAAAAGTTACAAGTTTTTGATTTTTTAGTGTCGAGAGGTGTAGTTTTTTTGTTTTTTTTTGTTTCAATGGTACAGCAATGAAATTAAATTTGAGTATTGATTTAATTGATTGTGATAGATTACTGGAAAAATGCTGCTTAGAAAATGAAAATAAAAAAATTCTAGGAATCGTTTTTTTTTTTTTTTCTTTTTAATTTGAATGTTCCATTTATGGAACAATGGTAGGTTCATGCTATAGAAATGTTTGTTCAATCCATTGCTTCTTACCTTGCTTTCTTAGGACAAAACTGATATGTCAATGAAGAGAACGACTAATTGCTATTTTTTGTAAAGATTTCCCATTTTTTGAATAATTGCTAACCGACAATTTTTTTTTTTTCGTCAAACATCCTTTGGTGTTAGTTTTCTCAGTCAATACTGTGTTCTTACTCAAACTTCATAATATTTAGGTATGTTTAAGTGTGACATTTTTTTTTATCAGCAATAATTAAAAATGGAAAAAATATTTCGACCCGTGGAAGAAGTAGTGAAATATTTGAACTATGTAAAATCGCTGAGTGATGGTTAATCAGGAAATAGTTCTGATAAAGAAAATGATATAAGCCAGCTTCCTCCTGACGAAAATGATCGCCTAACAGACGAAGAAGACATTGACGTAAGAGAGATGGACATTATATCATTTCGGCATCCCAAGGAAGGTGTGTTCATTGTGGCACTAACAGAAAATATCAATGCAAAGAATGCCAGAAATGCATTCATATTGAATGTTTTCCAAAATATCATAGATTGTAAATCGTTTATTAGCATCATCTTTTTTTTTATGTTCACTATTACGTATTCTGAAGAACACATTTTCTATTATTTTACAAACAATTATAATGTTTTATAATAATTATTTTTTAGCAATATTAATAAAAACTTTACTATTCTTGTATTGAATATTCTATTAAAACTATTTCAATTTCCCCCCCCCCCCCCGTTTTCTTTGTATAACCTGAAACTACCATTGTTCCACTTCTGAAACATGTTAAAAAACCACAAAGTAACTTTTTTTTATGATTTTTTTTTTTAAGAATTATCTAAACTGAACCTTATTGAAACCAATATAGCAGAAAGAAAATGAAATATCTACTGGAATCAGGGGGCGGCGTGTAAAAGGCTAATGCAAATTATGAGGCATATTCAGCACCATTATACGTGTTAAGATTACAAACTATACCAAATATCACTCATTTTGAAAATTAAAATTCTGTAATAAAAAGATTATTATAAATGTGATTAAGTTTATTTTATTAAATTATTCCAAAACTTCGATTTTCAAGAATGCAATGGGTTGAGTTATTTTATACTCACAACAGGGAATGGGAAACTGTAATACATCATGGTAAAGCAGAAAGAAAGCAAAGGACACAGGTGTTCTAAATTAAATAAAGTGATCAAAAATAAATGATCATGTCAAACAAAAGAAGAAACAAGGTCACAATAAGAAATGGCTTGAAGGGAATGCTTAAACTTTTGATTCTAAAATGTAATAAAAATAAACTTTTTTTATCAACCAAAAATAAATAAATAATAATAAAATAAAAAAAGAGCCTAAGAAATATGTAAAGAAAATAGTAGGAATGTTGCAGTTAACAATTTTTGTATTTATTTTCCTTTGATTAAAACAAATATTATGAAAACTAATTAAATTTAAAAAAAAAACAATAATAATTTTAGGCAATAAAATACTATTATATGAGTAAAAAGTAGAGAATTGTACTATTTCTTTTCTTTTAAGTAAATGAAAATCAAAGCTCAAAAAATTGTATTAATTATTCTATCGCATTCATATAACAACATTCTATCAAAAATTGAAAAACAAAGGTACCATTAAAATATTGTTTTTGATAAATGGCTAAGTCACTAAACTAACTGGCCATGCTGGAATGCCATGTCAGTGAACAGACAAAAGTCTTCCAGCTTTGCCATTTTTTTTTTTTTTTTTTTTTAAAGGAGATCGCATTGAAAATTATTATTAATGATTAGAGTAAGATCATTCTAAAATCTTCAGTAAATCTGTGTACCTTGAATATATAAAACTCTAGTACAGAAAATAATATTTAAAACCCTGGAAATAAATTAAATATAAAGAATAACAAGTGTTAGTGAAAAATCTTTAGAATTAAAACAAAAATTGTAAATAGGCCAATTGGGGAATTTCCAAACAATTTATAACATATAGCATACATAACAAGTTATTATTATTAAAAATATGAATAAAAATGATTTTGAAGAGTCAAATTTGTTTTATATTGAATAAGAAATCCTCCATTCCAAATAGTATTGAATGTAAAAAGAAAACAAAATAGAATTATTTAACCATATCCTTTATTGATTCAATTCAGCAACTTTTTTAACATATATTTTCTTCCCTCTTGTAATTCAAATGAAAATAATGGAAGAATTAACATAGTTTTTTTCTGAATATGGCTGGCTCTAAGTAAGCACAGTGTGATTTAACGTTTAAATATGTTTCATGCATATATTTATGTATTATTAGAGTGATCATGCAAAAACAACTATTTGCAAAACAATCAAGTTGAGGACAAATTAATTTGATTTGCAAACAGCACACAACACCATATGGATGATATATCCACATGCAAAATTAAAAATGTTGAGCGTGGCATCTCAAGGAAGTATGCACCATATTAAAACCTTTAACAATGAAAACTTCAAAGATTTATTCAAAATTTAATATTAAATTGAAATTAGGAAAAATCGAAAAGACGTCATGTTAATTATTGCCAGAACCATTTTTACTATATCTTTCACAATTAGAAGCCTGCCAATAGCAGAATAAAAATCTCAATAAAGCATTAAGCCTTAAAAAAGATTAAACCCTTTTCATGTCTCAAAATAAAACCAAAAAAAGAGATACAAAGAAAATTAAATATTTTAAATAAGATAAAGGTGTCCTTGAACACAATGAACTTTTGCTTCTCCAAATCATATTTTATGTTTTTAATATGAGCAGTTAATAAAGTTAAATTGAGTCTAAAAAAAGTAAATTGTATCTAAGACACATACCACATGTTCTCATGAAGAAGCATGTGTTACTCTAAATGAAAGTCGTAACAAAAAAGTTAGCATGTTATGCAAATATCCCATTTCTTAATGTAGATGCAATTAATGGAATAGAATAATGTATTTAATAAAACTACAGTAAAGGAATAATTTTTTGACAACCAGTAATCAAGTAAAAATATTCTTAAGACTGAAGACATCAACTTATGAACCAAACCATCATCTTATTCATTTAGATAAGTAGATTTTTTTAACGTACTGAAATGCATATTGGCAAAAACAGAATAAAGTTAACTCATATACTGATATATATAAAAATATAAACATTAAACCACAATTTTTTTCAGCTAGCAGGGCAGAGGTAATATATATATATATATATATATATATATATATATATATATATATATATATATATATATATATATATAATCATAAGCCCTATTTAGATTAAAAAATGAATAAAATAATAAGTTTTTTTAATGATATTTACACGGAATGAGAAGACAAATTATGTTTTAAATAAGCTTGTCAAATAGTAAAATCACTTTGACAAATGGATGGATGACGCTAAATAGAAATAATCATTTGTTACTTTATAGCAATCATATGCAACACACTGATAAGAAAATCTACTTGACACTTGTCTACTAGAGCACATAAATCTTTGATGTATTGGTTTGAAAATGAGCAAATTACCCACAAAATGTTTTCTTTTATCTAATTTAAAATAAAATAATGGGATTTCTCTAGGGCTCATAAAATTACATATAATAGTAAAAACATAGATCAACTTATAGATGAAGTTAAGAAGGTAAAAGTACTTACATTTAAAAATTACAGATAACATTAAACTGAATTCTCATGCATTAGTTGAGCTAATTAACATTAAAAACAATACTTGAAATAATTACTTTTTAAATGGCTGAACTTGAACTTGTACTGATAATGTTATCTTTAAGCATCAACAATCATCAGTCTAAAACCTGAATCCAGTTAATGAAAACTTTCTTATAAAATAATAAAATTAAAATATAAAAACATAAAGAAGAAATTCACTTACTTGTTGAAACCTGTTGTGGTTGCAATATTCGTTTATTTTCTCCCGGTTTGTCAGGTTGCGTATATTTAGATTTAATAGGTTCCTCTGGCACTTTTCCTTTAATAATGGATGCAGCATTTTTGTTTACTGACCATGGATTAACTTTAGGTAAAGGTGCATCAATAAACTTCACTTTTTCCTGTTCTTTATTTTCTTCGGGTGTTTCAGGGCGAGCTTTGATTGTGTCACTGTTCATCTCTTCATGTTTACTTTGTTGAGTGTGCTTAGAAGATTCTGACTTAAATGTTATTGGCTTACACTTTGAGACAGATGTCACAGGGGGGAAATTGTCAATAGGAATGTTGGGGGCCGCATAAGTAGCTGCTTTGACAGTCTTATTGTGAGAGGTAGCTTTAGGTTTATTCTGAGTTTCCCAACCACCAACATTTGTCTCCAAATGACTGTCAGATGAAGACTGGATATTTTCTTTATTGTTTTCATTACCTTTAAAATTCAGTACTGCACTGGCATATGAAGCACCAGATCCTTCTTTACTCTTGTTTTCACACGATGCCATCGTATGTCAAAAAATATATAAGACTCTGGTATAAATAGCATAAAAACAACTGACTCGCCACTGTTATATCTTCAACACACAGTACGTTCGAATTAAACATCCACTAAAATCCTTTAATACATAGAAAAAGTACAAAAATACAAAAAAAGTTGCATATACAACTTGTGCATTATTCAATTCACTACACAACTACGTATGATTTAACATATGATTCAAATCACAGCACGAAATTAAACTAATAAATAGTAAAATGTTTTCATAGTATCAATTGAAGCACTCCTATAAAGCACTTAACACCTATTTAACAGGACCATAGTTTTACTAATTCTCCAATAAACATTCCAATAAGATACGACGTACAAAACACTATCAGGGATAAAAGGAACCATGTGGTCAGTGAGACAACACCATCTCCGCCAGGGGGCGCTGCGACACGTAAATAAGGCACTAATATTTATTTTGTCTTTACTCACATTAAAATATGTTGCATACTCCCAAAATAAAAAAAACATAAAATTATTTCGATGTCAATATGTCCATTGAAGAAGAATGTATAATTATACTTGGAATAATAGCCTTTTTCAGAAGGAACATGAAACTAATGCAATTCCTTTGTATACCATTTTCCTCATATTATTAGTATTATAAGTTCTATTGTTTTCAAAGTTAGATTTAAAACATGTATAAAAAAAGCTAAGCATTAATTAAAGGGACTTCATTTATTTGTGGGCCTGTGTCAACAAACATTTGACCTTGGGTGAAGCACACCACCTTTTTGTACACAACACTGTTCATGGGCTTCTGAAGGCATTAAAGAAACCAGTTAATGCTGTCGCAATAAAAATATGCAAATAACCGAGAATTAAAAATGATTTTGCTTGCGAATATATTCGTTCACCGTTTCCAACAATATATAACCGTTCATGTTATAGGAAATCTTCGGGATATAGCATACTGTAATTTATGCCACAAATTATTATATTTTCAGGTTTAAAACATGTTATTTACGGAAATATAATTTCCAAATATATGTTTAGAATCTGATTAGAAACGACAAGTTACCAAAGAAAAACAAAATTGTGTTCATAAAATAAGAGAAAGGTTTTATTAAATACCTCATTACCTATTCAGAAGATTAATTAAATAAATGTCTATGTTTAGATATAAGCTTCAGCTGTATCTGGCATGGGCGTATATAAGGGGGGGGGCTGAGAGGGCTGCAGCCCCCCGAACTTTTGATTTGATGGTAAAAACTTGTCGTAAAACCCTTAAAAATAAATTAAATAACATCACTTAGTTCATAAAAAATATTTTATTTTACGTGTAATAGCATTTTAATTGCCTAAAACTATTACAAGCTCTAAATTTTTTGTATTCCATACCCCGGAAATGGTCTCAGCCCCCCCCCCCCCCGAAATTTTCCTAGCCGCTCCCGAAATTATTTTCTATATACGCCCATGGTATCTGGGTTATATGAGAAGTCGAAGACTTCAAGAAACATTTCCAGTTCTCCAAGGTTGCTGCACTTGAAACAAGGAAAACGCATTTGTAGTCCGTCGGCCCGTGTACATTTTATGCAACGATTTTTAAGATTCTTCATTTTTTCACTATTGATTGTACAAGTCTTAACTCGAACAGTGCCGCTTGTCAGCTGGCTAGGTAGCGGTGGGTTTGGCTGCGGGGGCGTTGCAAACATAGGAAAAATATGGAAATGTGAAACGATTTTAAGATTCATGAAATTTCTTGGAGAGACACCTTATATTATACAATAATCATTGGCACTTGTCAGCTGGCCGGCCAGCGGTGGACTGCTTGTCAGCTGGGGGTCTAAACTTGGCAAAAATACGAAATTCTGAAACGATTTTAAGATTGCTGAAATTTTGGTGGTTACTAGTATTTGTAGTGAGATTAACGAAAGACATTGTCAGCTGCTCATATCTTGGTGGAAAACTTGTCAGCTGGGGGGGTATAAGCGCTGAGCACATGGCGCGCGCTCCGCTTTATACCGCCAGCTGACAACTTTTCCACCCACATATAAGCAGCTGACAATTTGTTTCGTCAATCTTATTACGAATACTACCTACTAACAAAATTTCAGGAATCTTAATATAGTTTTTGACTATTTAATAGCGAAAACATGCTTATATTGATTACAACTTCTGAATATATTGATTGTAAATGAATATTTTTATTATCAACGTTAAAATATATTATGTATTTGCATTAAGGTAAGATGAAAAAATATGTCAATTATTTGTATAAAATACTGTATTGGTAATAAAAAAGTATTATACAATTAATCATAATAATAATAATAGTATACTAAAGACACTTAATAATATAATAATAAAAAGAAAGTCAATCGTTTTCTGATTCTGACTCTGCACCTTCAGAATCATCAACCCCCCCCCCCCCGCAGTAATTGTGCGGTCATCCTCTTCTTGGTGTCTTTGAGCTGAAAATACTAATTATTGTTATTGATGAAATGATTAAACGTTAATAAAGCATAGAAAATAAATAGTTTTAATATCTTCAGTGAATTGCTGATCTCGAATAATCATATCAACTACTCGACGGAATTGTTCGCCGTCAAACCATTTACAGGTTTATATATTATCTTCAATATCCCATCCGTAATCCAGAGGAGTTAAACTTGAAGGTTCTTGTTTGTTTATTTTAGATTTTAAACATCGTCGTATAGGTATTTTTTTTTTCAATCTACTTTACAGTAGATTTATACCTACTCGATATTAGAGGTATAGCCATCGGGGATCAACCATACAGGCTGCTAGGATTGCTAAAAGAAGCTCTAGACCTCTTAAGGATTGTTTAACTGTAGTGTGTATAGAGTGTCTGACACAGCAGACATACAGACGAACAGACAACAATTCTATAAATCATTGTTTTGGGTACAATTGCATTGATAAAGGCCCCCAATAGTATTTTTACTCATATATCTCGCATGTACAAACAGCGATCCGTTAGAATTTTATTATATGTGAAGATAGATTACGGCTAGTAGTGCTAAGTTGGTGAATCTGGTCCAGAATAAACCCCCCTCCTAATAAACCGATTTACTTTATTTTTACAACATATTTTTCTATTAATATTTCCACGAACGAATATCGAGTTTCGTCCGAGCGACTTTGGGTCCGGAGTAAACCCCTCCTCCAGATGAACCAATTTTTCTGGTTAAGGAACTCGTTAAATCATTTGCTAAGGGAATACTATATACAAAGTTTCGTTAAAAAAAATCCTCTGGTGTGTATCGAATTAACGATAGTTCATGAAATGTTGCACGTGATTCTTTACATTGGCATAACTTTTTTATTTATGTACCGATTCGCATGAAACAAACACTAAATATTAAGTGAAACGTACCACAATATATTAGTGAATACTGCAACTAAATCGGATAAGCCGTTTCTGAGATTAGCGCGCACATATAAACAGACAAGCAGGCAAAAATTTTAAAAATCATTGGTTTGGGTACTATTGCATTGATAAAGGTCCCCAATAGTATTTTTCACCATCTTCCAGAAACAGACAGCGATCCGTTAGAATTGTATTATTTGTATAGATTTGTATTAAGGTATGATGAAAAAATATATTATTTATTTGTATAAAATACTGTAAAAATTATTATATAATTTATTTATAATAATAATAGTTACCTAATGAAACTTTTAAATAAAAAGAAAGTCTGACTCTTCACCTTCAGAATCATTACTTTCGATATTTGTAGTGTTTGTGAGGTCATCCTGCTGTCTCTCATGTGAAAATACTAATTATTGGTATTGAAAAAATGATGAAACATTAATAAAGCAAAGAAAATGAATAATTTTAATATCTTCAGTGAATTACTGATCTCGAACAATCATTTCAACTACTGGAGGTAATTGTTTGCCATTAGATGTTAAAATTTGGATGAATATGGGAACGTGAACAAACTTCTTTTAGCAATCCAGCAGCCTGTATGGTTGATCCCCGATGGCTATACCTCTAATATCGAGTAGGTATAAATCTACTGTAAAGTAGATTGAAAAAAAAAAATACCTATACGACGATGTTTAAAATCTAAAATAAACAAACAAGAACCTTCAAGTTTAACTCCTCTGGATTACGGATGGGATATTGAAGATAATATATAAACCTGTAAATGGTTTGACGGCGAACAATTCCGTCGAGTAGTGATTATTCGAGATCAGCAATTCACTGAAGATATTAAAACTATTTATTTTCTATGCTTTATTAACGTTTAATCATTTCATCAATAACAATAATTAGTATTTTCAGCTCAAAGACACCAAGAAGAGGATGACCGCACAATTACTGCGGGGGGGGGGGGGGGGTTGATGATTCTGAAGGTGCAGAGTCAGAATCAGAAAACGATTGACTTTCTTTTTATTATTATATTATTAAGTGTCTTTAGTATACTATTATTATTATTATGATTAATTGTATAATACTTTTTTATTACCAATACAGTATTTTATACAAATAATTGACATATTTTTTCATCTTACCTTAATGCAAATACATAATATATTTTAACGTTGATAATAAAAATATTCATTTACAATCAATATATTCAGAAGTTGTAATCAATATAAGCATGCTTTCGCTATTAAATAGTCAAAAACTATATCAAGATTCCTGAAATTTTGTTAGTAGGTAGTATTCGTAATAAGATTGACAAAACAAATTGTCAGCTGCTTATATGTGGGTGGAAATGTTGTCAGCTGGCGGTATAAAGCGGAGCGCGCGCCATACGCTCAGCGCTTATACCCCCCCAGCTGACAAGTTTTCCACCAAAATATGAGCAGCTGACAATGTCTTTCGTTAATCTCACTACAAATACTAGTAACCACCAAAATTTCAGCAATCTTAAAATCGTTTCAGAATTTCGTATTTTTGCCAAGTTTAGACCCCCAGCTGACAAGCAGTCCACCGCTGGCCGGCCAGCTGACAAGTGCCAATGATTATTGTATAATATAAGGTGTCTCTCCAAGAAATTTCATGAATCTTAAAATCGTTTCACATTTTCATATTTTTCCGAAGTTTGCAACGCCCCCGCAGCCAAACCCACCGCTACCTAGCCAGCTGACAAGTGGCACTGTTCTAGTTAAGACTTGTACAATCAATAGTGAACAAATGAAGAATCTTAAAAATCGTTGCATAAAATGTCACGGGCCGACGGACTATTGGTGTCGACATTTCGAGAAGAACCATTAAACTCAAATATCAATCGCATGACTAATATGTTCCCTAAACAAAATATTAGTCTTTCAAATTAGTCTCTAAAACGTGGTATTAGGTGAATCAGTGCAGGAAACAAGTTATTAAAATACCAATTCAACTGCAAATTTTCAGCGGACATTATATAAAATAAAGCATTGTAAGAAAAAGAAGAAATGCTTCTAATTACTTAGGCGGAATATATTATTTTTAAATGAATGGGTATTTTCTCATTTAACATTACCACAGTCAACCTTCTAAATTTTTACATGAAATTTCGAGCAAAATTTCAAGAAAATCTAGAATACATCATTATAACTCATAATAGTCAAGGATATGATTTTAGCGGATTTCCTCCCTCCTTACATAGGAAGGAAACCCGCGTTGACCTAATGACGCAATCCGGAAGTGCCAACTAGAACATTTCACGTTTCAGACCCCATAGATCAAGAAAATAGCCGTGGTTCAAATATATATATATATATATATATATATATATATATATATATATATATATACACACACACATATATATACATACAGTAAAACCTCGTTAACCCAGACCAGTTTTGGAAACGATATTATACTTTTCAGTTTAGTAAATGAAGACTTGTTTTACAGAAGATAAATTGCTATTCTCAGTAGGTAAATGACACGAGTCTGCTTAGGTTAATGTACGCTAGTTTTCCTAGCTTCACGGTCGAGGTACGGTATCGTTTTGCTGTTTGACCAAGATTTAGACGAAACGCAAAAACATTGTTGTGACAATCTAAACATTCTCGTGTCGCAGGGTTTGTGACCAAACTCCTCCGAAACGGCTTGACCGATTTTTATGAAATTTTGTGTGTATATTCGGTAGGACTGAGAATAGGATGGCATCTATTTTTCATACCCCTAAGTGATAAGGAGGTCCACCCGAACATTTTTATTTTATTTTTTGCATACAAATCTTCATTTTTATTTTTTTATGATTTGGCATTAAAAAATACACACCTCAATTTTCACTTTTCCACCACCAATCCCTCTTTTTTAATAGCGAAATTACTTCATAACAATAATAAATGAATTTTAATTATAAAATGTAGCTTCATTCAACATATGATTTTTTCACGAAGAGAAATATACACGAATTTCTGTGTCAATAATAAATGGACCAATGGGCTATTTTTGGCCGTACAACGAATAGAACTACAGAGGTGCAAAATAGAAGAGCTCAAGGAACAGACGAAAAAAATCCAATAAGATAGTGTAGATGTGCGTGTGAGCATGTCGCAATTACATGAATCACAATAACAAGAAGCATGAGCAGCGAAATCAACAAAGTCCATTGGAACAAAGACGAGCGCGCCGGTTCGTAGTTAACACAAGCAGAGCAAATGACCAACAACGCCAACAAGCACATCGAGTAAGAACCCGGATATTGAATATTAAACTCATTCGAAAGTGGCGATCTGTGTAATGGACAAAGAATGTCCGCGTTGTAACGCGCCTAAATTCAGCCGTTGAGAACGGCAGAACCATTGAACGGTTTACTTATCGTTACGGATCCAGACTCTAACCTGTTCTGATGTCAATACGAACATTCAATTAATGTTTCCAAATGACATCGTTTGGAGCAATAGAAATAGTTAAAAATAATGCTGCAAATGGTCAACAAGTAATTTCAAAGACCAAGTTTAACACAAATTGGGCTCCCTCTGCCAATGCCAAACGAACCAGATAAATTTTTACAAATTTTCATTATGGGCGGTGAGGATTTTGAAAGTGCACTCGCCAATCGCGCTCACCTTGTGGCTACAATAACCTCAATTCACCTTTTTCCTGACGCATATTCGGCGAGTTGGATGCTCTATTGAATGAGTACAATGAATTGTTAAAATTATTCAATTCACACATTCTCAAATTACAAAATGACAATCAGGCTATTGTCATCAATCCTGGTAAAAATCCTCCACGAACAACATGGATGATGTCGACAACAAATGCGTTTTCCTTGTTTCAAGTGCAGCAACCTTGGAGAACTGGAAGTGTTTCTTGAAGTCTTCGACTTCTCATATAATCCAGATACCATGGGCGTATATAGAAAATAATTTCGGGAGGGGCTGGGAAAATTTCGGGGGGGGGGCTGAGACCATTTCCGGGGTATGGAATACTAAAAATTTAGAGCTTGGAATAGTTTTAGGCAATTCGTAGATTCAATGCACATGTTGATGACGTTGTTGAAATCATGGCTGGCGAACGTATAGCTACGCGATAAATCGTGATTCGAGGGAGAAATAATAATCTTGAGTCCATTGCTAATGTTCTCGTACGGACAAGTCGGATATTACATTATTATTCAATACTGAGATTCCGTAACAGTTAAGGAATTATTGCTTGACTACCAAAATATTCACTAGAAATAATGTATATGGCAAAACAACGTTTGCCGGGTCAGCTAGTATATATATAGTGTTTCACAAAATATGAACTGTATTTATTCGAGGCTATTTAAATGGCATTAGGGATAAGAACGGGAACGCTTCCCCAGCCCCCCTCCAAATTATTTCCTATGTATGCCCATTCTACAACAGGGGGGGGGGTAATAAGGGTTTACAACATCTTCGTTGATTTGGGCCTTCCACAAACGGTAGCTTTATTTTTTATCAGTATCATATGCATTGCAACTGATTCCTTCGTTTGTTCTTGCTCACTGTATATCTGGACTGCCTGATCTGTTCTTCCCTACGCTTTTGCCTTCCTGAGGAGGGACACAAATGGACCCTCCTTCGCCGAATTACTACCATCCATAGAAAGGAGGCTGCCTCACCCCATTTCCCAACATTTTCGAAAAACTCGATCAGAAAATGATCGGCCCTGGAAAATGCTCATTTCAGCCACTAGATCTTCCGAGCCGGCATCTACCTAATGTCAGAGTAGCAGCTCCGAGACGTTGGAATCAACCTATTTCCATATGCTTGCAGCGTATATGGAACTAAGTGGAAAGAATCTCCTTACTTAAATAGGAAAGCACCCAGTTCAAGCTTGAATTTTTCAAAGCTATACTCTTAAGTATAAGTAAGATCTAAATACTCTTCGACTAAGGAAAGTGGAGTCAAACTTCCTAAGCGACCTGGTAGGAATTAATAAACGCTGAGATTTATTTGTTATAGCTGAACTGACTGAGTTCCTTCAGAATTCTACGCAACCGTCCGCTTAAATCAATGGCAGAATCAGAAATTCAAAGTGATCTCAGTGTCTTTATTCTATAATCCCACCCATAATTTGAGAAATTGAATTTTAAGGGTGGAATAACGAAAGTCTGTTTCCACTCTTATCTCTCGGGTCATTTAAAAAACTTAGAATAGAAACATTTTAAGTTTTGGCTTAATCGTTCGTGAAAAATGTGAAATTAAATCTCAAAGCAGAACAAGATCTTAGGCGCGGTGACAGAGAACTGACAGTATCCTAACCGGAAATTTCTTCATTTAAGCACCGATTTCTCCGATGAGATCGCTCTACCAAAAATTGAATAAGAACCGTATTTTTAGGGAATTTAATAAGCATTCGAATTGATACTTTACTTTAACTACGATATTTGAACCGGCTTCGAAATTTATAAGAATATGAGTATACCCGAAGCTCCCAAGAAAAATCTAGTTTTTTACATTTTCCTTGACAGTATTTGAAATAGTTGACAAAGAAAGTCAACAAATCCAAACCATGACTACGACGAACCGTGGAGTTTTGCCATGGAAAGTACCAGTATTGGAATCAAATCGCCTCTTTCAGTATTTCATAGAATTGTTTACCTAAATTTACCAAGAACAAAGAGAGTGACACGATGCCCTCGTCTACAGACCAAACAGAGAAAAATGTCTAATGAATATGAAAATAAGGAAAAACGAATATGTTCATATGGTCAAAATCATGTGAGAAATGGGTTTAGAAAATTGAAAAAATATGATGTCATCTTACGATGTATTTCCTTTGATGGTCGACCATCTTAAGAGCATCTAAGATGCTGACACTCGATGGAGGCCACTCTCGTTTCGACATAACAGGCAATCTATTCCAGAAATAATCATTGTACTCCAGCGACAACTTGCAGAAGAGGAACCAGCATTAGCTATGCTATAACCCGAGGTGACCGCCCCTCCACCATATTTAGTAATCTAGGCGTACGGTAGTGCACAAGGCCCACGCACACTGTGTGTATACTACACGACGTATTATAGCCGATATCTACCCTCTAATAACTTTGAACCAGATAAAGATAAACTTATGAACTTTCACAAAGGTATTATACTAATAGATAAGAGTAAAATTTTAAAGTTTCATAATTCTACAGTGAAGCGTTTCTGAGATATAGGCGATGGAAAATCGGATTATATACAACTCACTCACCCACTCATCAAAATTATTAGTCACTTCTAGGATGATAGACATAAGGGTGGTATTGAAGGAAAAAATCGAAAAATCCTGGGAAGTTGCGACTACGCTTCCGGGGGGGGGGGGTGCCCTGTATTTTTTGTACTTGTTGCTTCGGAAACTTATCATTCCTTCCGAAACCCATCATGTGGGGAATCCTCTCTGCAAGGAGAACCTATATTTAATGTTTAAGAAACACTTAGACGTATCTTAACATTTTTATGTACCATGGGTAAGGCAACATCTTGTTTAGTTAGACTTGAAATTAATAAGTGTCAGACAAGGGCATTTGCAAAATATGATCAAACTATAAGGCATTATAAAGTTATAAAAAATAAAATACCGACACGATAAGAAGTATGTAGTATAATAAAACATAGTTCACGAACCCGCGGCATCCTCCTCAAGTCAAACATCGACGGAGCCAACTCAAAATTCACTTACAAAAAGTATTGATATCCCCCAAAAAACTAACGTTGAAAAAAAGAGGCCAAGTTCCATGTCCCTCCCAAAAACAGTTTATATTTTTTTAAATTTTATTTATTTATTTATTTATTTATTCTCTATTAGGAGATACAATGCACTTAAAATTATGGATACATGCTGTCTTAAATACATCTAGTCAACTTAACAATTGGGCGTCTCCTTCACCCTCGTCATTGAGATTTGGAAACATCACACGCCTAGTGGCTGTGTGACCTATACAAATTCGAACCATCCTTATTTTCAGGACCTATGAGTTCTGAAACGTGAACTTTTCTAGTCGTTACTTCTGGATTGCACCATGTCAACCTCATAAGCGGGTCCTCCCTATGGTGGCGAGGCACTCTGACGGTTAAGGTTTGCAGCATGCCAGGACAGGCTTTAGGTGAGGGAGAAGGGGAGCTTTCGCTCCGTGTTTCAAGCACTGTTCAATCATCGAGTGCCGTGCACCCCCCCCCCCCAAAAACGATGTTTGTCTGCTGCGTTTTATATATTTGAACATCACACTTCTGTTAATTAATGCTCAAACATCAAGGAGGCGCTATGTCAAACTAGTCATTGACGTAAAAAGAAGATTAAAAAAAATAGAGCAGCTAGTTTGGTGTCGATTTTTTCTTTTGTTTTAGCAAGGTAATGGATGACCAGATTACCTGTGTATGTTTTATTTTGTTTGTAGTAATTTTAGTAATTGGTTTCTTGAAACAATTCACATTGAAAATTTTAATAAGTATGTACAAAAATGAAAACTTGTTTCGTTTCTTTGTTTGCGATTTGCTCCAAAACGAAGCAAAAACGAGCAAATCTCTCAAGGACTTTTTGTCTTAGTTTTTCGGTCCCCTACACGCCTCTTAAGTTTTACCATTTAAAATCGGAACATCCAGTATATATATATATATATATATATATATATATATATATATATATATATATATATATATATATATATATATACTGCACTACAGTATATATATTTTCCTTTTTTTGCTTTGCTTCCGAGAAAAACGCAAAAAACGAAAACACAATTTTGAATAGGAAATCTTTCATATAATACCTATATAAAAATCATTAAAAGTATATGTTTTATCTTCCACTCTCTTCACTTACGCTCCCACCCCAACCCTAACTACTTTAATCCCCCCCCCTCACCACAAAGAAATAGGAGTGAGTATGCCTATGCTTTTGTATGAGTGAGTATGCCTGTTATGAAATAATAGGTCTCCATTTTTTGACCCCTGGACTTAACGCACAGTGTTTCAAGACATTCCTCCATAATAAACTGCCCTTGTTCGTGGAGGAAGTCCTTTTGGCATGAAGATTGGGAAGCTGGTTCCAGTTGTCCAGCCCACTTTGGGAGACCCGTCCGAAATTGGTTGGACGCTATCCTTGGCGTTTGATAGGACGTGGTGGGCCAGTAACTTGGCCGGCTCGATCTTGAGACCTTACGCACTTGGATCTCTTCGCATGGGGACACATTAAATATTTGATCTATCGTGAGCCTATTGGCTGAAGAGAGCACCTCATCCGCCGCATCAGATGGGCCCGGGGACAGATTACAGCAGAGCAATGCACAAATTTTGAAACTTTTGAACAATTATTAAATTGATTATTATGAATTATTAGAAGAAGAAATTGTTATTTTATAATTATGTACGCGTCCAGTGTTAAATTTCAAATGTTTTAAGAATTTAAAATTTATTTTAATTAAGAATTGAAAGTGTTTTTTAGTTTTGAGTTTTATCACATTCCTCCGAAGAAAAGTAGCGATTCTAAATTATTACATGCAGCTTTACATGCCATCATTTAATTTTTTTGACCAAGAGGATTTGTTGTAGGTATATTTCGGGGGGGGGGGAGGAGATAAAACATGTACATTTAATGATCTTTATATAGGCATTATGAAAGAACGCCTATTCGCAATCGTGTTTTAGTTTTTTGCGTTTTTCTCGGAAACAAAGCAAAAACCCAGAGAAAAATGCCAATGGACTTTTTTTTTCTTTCTTTTTTCGCCCTGCATTGATTCCTGAAGTTTTGCCGTTTATTTTGGGGACACCCTGAATATGTATATATATATATATATATATATATATGTCTGTTCGCTCTGTAGCTGCGCCAAAAATTGACTGATTTTTGAGAGGTGTCTAATTTATGCAAACAAAAAATAATTTGGGGGGGGGGGATAGTATAAAAACAACTGTTGTGCAATTTGCAAACACATTTCAGTAACAATATATCCGGCACTTAGCAATTATTCACTATCCTGAATAGATTTTGTACTTTACTGAATAGATTTGCCTAGCAAATATCTATGAAATAGAGACCCACCTGTAGAAAGCCACCAGTAGATGAACCTTCCCACAAAATCTATATTATTAATAAAAGAAAGATCAAATTTAGACAAATCACTGCCAATAAGAAGGAGCAACAAAGATATTAACTTCTCTGAATTACATTTAATTTCTAATTTTTCCTATTCTAACTTAAAATATAAGAACTCTTTTGAAATGTAATTTAGAGTTTTCTTGAAAGAAGACCCAATCCCCTATATCTAAAAGTGATAAAATACACAATTGAAACAATTCCTGTTTTGACTAATTTTGATTCTTCTAAGGGAACCAAAATTGAATTTGGTTCGTCCGAGGAAGCATTAGGTTGCCGTCTACTGGAAGAAGGACAGTTATTTTGTACATTACGGTCATTGACTTCTAGTAAAAAAACATTTATGGAAATACAAAAAGAGATTTTTGAGACTCCTTTATGCAGTTAACAAGTTTCATCTTTACATACCTTCATTTAATCTTTTTACGCTATTTTTCACAGCTACATTTGTTTTCGATCTGCGAGGCGTTATTTTTGGGCAGGAATGTACGGAAATCCTGCGATCAAAAGTAGAGCAATTCTGAGACTAACGCTTAAGGAATTCTCTTAATTGTCTTACTTTTTTTTACGCCGCACAGACAGTGGGGCGATCCCCCATTGAGGGAAAAAATAAAACTTTTAATTTGGGATTTTGATTGTATTTTTAGTACCAAATAAGCCTTTTAAATTTTGGTTATATTTGGGATTAAGGAAGGATCAGAATAAAATATTTTGTTAACAGACATGAAAAGTTTTGGGAACTTCGTATATTTTCCTTAATACCTCAAAAACGGATGGGAAATCGTGTTTAGTGGAAGTTAATCATTCGAAAGCTTACTGAATTTTCTAAAATAAAGTTTCTGGCGCAATTTTCGATTAGGGGATGTCATTCGGAGAAATATGCGCTTAAAACTTCAAATGTGTTGGTTTTGATAATTTGAACGGGTTTTTGTAGTTGTTTAGGTCAATTTTTAATTGGTTGTTTTTTGTTTTAAATAGCATTTATTTGTAGAATTAGTATTATGGTACAACAAGACCAGAAAAGCCCGACTCGCAGGAACTGTGTCATCGTAGTGCGGTTTCGTTCATATCCCTAGTGCAGAGTTGTTAAAAATGTAATCCCCATTCCCATTACAAATTCCCATTCCTTTTGAAAAAAGTAATTGCCATTCCCATTCCCATTACTGTAATGGGAATGGGAATTGCCATTACATTTTGCAATTGCAAGTAATGGGTACTGTTTTTTTAGATTCCCATTACTTGTAATGCAAAAAAGTAATTGCCATTCCCATTCCCATTACTGTAATGGGAATGGGACTTGCCATTACATTTTGCAATTACAAGTAATGGGTACTGTTTTTTTAGATTCCCATTACATGTAATGGAAAAAAGTAATTGCAATTTCCATTACAATTACAGGTATTGGAATGGAGTAATGGGAATTGCCATTACATGTCTGTAATTGGATTACATTTCATTAGATAGTCCGGGCTAGAAAAATTGTATTTTTCAAGGGAAAGGGAGCTTTTATGCAGTTTAATATACATTTTTTTTTTTTTTTTTTTTTTTTTTTTTTAAACCTGGTTTGTTCCTTATACAAATTCACACCGTTTGACCGATTTTGACCAAACATGGAACACAGATAGGTCTTGACCCGGGGAGTCTCGTAGGCTAGGTCAAAAACATATACCAGCTCTCAGTCTGTGTGTTTGTTCCTTATACAAATTCACACCGTTTCACTGATTTTGACCAAACTTGACACATAGTTACATCTTGATCCAGAGAGTGTCGTAGGCTTGGTCAAAAACATATACCAGCTCTCTGTCTGTGTGTTTGTTCCTTATACAAATTCACACCGTTTCACTGATTTTGACCAAACTTGACACATAGTTACATCTTGATCCAGAGAGTGTCGTAGGCTTGGTCAAAAACGTCTATCAGCTGTCAGTCTGTATGTTTATTCTTTATACATTTCGGGTTCGAAACTGTGAACCCGAAGAGCTACAGATTTGCGTTATTAGATTTTTTGAACTTTTTTGCACATAAAATTCCAGAACACATACCACGATTGAACGAAAATCTGGAACTTTGTAGTTCATTGAGAGGAGATCGTTGACCGTAGATGATGCAAGGTAGGGATTGTCGGGGTTCGGTCACTGCTATTTAATAAAACTACATTTTATCATAAAAATGGTTTTATTGTGCCGACGTTTCGGCTTGAACTTCAAGCCTTCATCAGGGCTGTAAAAAACAAGTAGGACGGATGTAATACTGAAATATACATATATATATATATATATATATATATATATATATATATATATATATGGAAAAAGACAAAACATAAAGTGCTAGAACATAATATATAGAAGAACAATGTGCTCTAGGATACCAATGTGTTTCGATTATTAGGAAAACAGATATAAGAATAACAGATTACATATTAGATTAGATATAAGAATAACAGTATGGGCTTACCGATGGGAAGATAGAGAACTATTCCTCACAAATGCGGGATCATTTCTGACAGTTAATACAGGGAAACATAGGAAGAAAGGAGTTGGTGAGGGGGGGGGGGGTTCTGGACCACCCAATGGACAGAGAATATAGAAGATGAAAGAAAGAGCGGCAAAAGCGGTGAAGTACAGTAAGGGGTCATAAAGTCATAAAATGTTGTGTTAATGGAAAGGGAGGCAGGTATAAAGGGCTATATTGCAGGCGGTATAGGGGATTAGGATGGAGTTTTTAATAAATGGAAGATGTTGGAGTAGGTAGAGGAGATGACTTCTTTGTCAATTTTGTCATTACCTGGGTTATTTTCTAGGTGGATAAAAATTGATTCGGAAAGGAGGCGTTTGTCTTCGTTGGATTCAGTGGAAAGGATGGAGTATAGGTCAAAACCAAAGTCATGTCCGTCTGTGATGGCATGTCTAGTTAAAGCTGTCTTTATGTCTTTATTCCGGACATCGTTTTTGTGGTTGTTGATACGTTTTCTTACTGGGTTTTTAGTCTGTCCAATGTACGCACTATTGCAGTTGGGTGTGATGCAAGGGATTCTGTAGACTACATTGGTCCTGTCTTTTTGTGGGATAGGGTCTTTAAGAGTCGTATGTAAGTTTTTCAGTTTGTTCTGTGTCGATAGTCCTAGTTTTAGAGTGGGGAATGTATCGCGTAGGGATTTTTGGATTTTTTCTGTGAGGTTTGGGATATATGGGAGGCCTCTGAATTGAGGGACAATATTGTCTTGGGTAGTGGGGATGGGTTTAGGGTTATTAAAAGAATTTATGAGACGGGTGATAATGTTGATAGGAAATCCATTGGTAGTAAGAATATCGAGGAGTCGGGATTTGTTGGCAGGGTGAAATTTGGTGTCGGATAGGGAGAGGGCTCGATTTATTAGGTTGCTGGCAGTATTGAGGATTTGGTGTTTGGGGTGTGAGGAAAGGTAATGGAGAAGTCGTCCCGAGTAAGTGGGTTTGGTATACCAATCAGTGGATATAGAGCCGTCTGTATTTTTTATAAGGAGTATGTCAAGGAAAGGAAGGGAGTTGTTAGTTTCGGTCTCGATGGTGAATATTAACCGGGGATGGTAGGAGTTGAAGGCTATTAGAATTTCTGGAATCTTATCAGGATTGATTATGAGGAAGAGGTCGTCAACATATTTTTTAAGGAAAATAATATCGTCGGGGAACATGGGGAGGATTTGGTCAAGGAGGTCATTAAGGGTAATATTGGAAAGGTCAGGAACGAGGCAGTTACCCATGGCGAGGCCAGAGATCTGGTTGAAGAATTTATCTTGGAATAGGAGGTATCCGGATTTGCAGCAGAGGGATAGGGATTCAAGATAGGAAGATCGAGATAGCTTGGTGTGTGGTTCGAGGGTGGTCCAATTCTTGTCAATAATTTCTAGGGGTGGTCCAGAACCCCCCCCCCCCCCTCACCAACTCCTTTCTTCCTATGTTTCCCTGTATTAACTGTCAGAAATGATCCCGCATTTGTGAGGAATAGTTCTCTATCTTCCCATCGGTAAGCCCATATTGTTATTCTTATATCTAATCTAATATGTAATCTGTTATTCTTATATCTGTTTTCCTAATAATCGAAACACATTGGTATCCTAGAGCACATTGTTCTTCTATATATTATGTTCTAGCACTTTATGTTTTGTCTTTTTCCATATATATATATATATGTGTGTATTTGTGTATGTAGGCATATATATATATATATATATATATATATATATATATATATATATATATGTATATGTATATTTCAGTATTACATCCGTCCTACTTGTTTTTTACAGCCCTGATGGAGGCTTGAAGTTCAAGCCGAAACGTCGGCACAATAAAACCATGATAAAATGTAGTTTTATTAAATAGCAGTGACCGAACCCCGACAATCCCTACCTTGGAACTTTGTAGCTTTTATCGACCGTTGGTTTATATTATTTTTGGATAAATATTCTTTGAAATGTGGTGAATACGAGGCGTTTCCCATGCAATGTAGTCTGACAATGCAAATACCTCCTCACCATAAACAAGCATTACTTCATTTTTATTATTGCACCTCCGTCCTAAAGGTGATATTGTAGAATTGATATAGAACGTAATATTATGAAGGGTATTGTAGGTAATATTAGGAAAGATATTGAAGGTGGCCCTTCCTAATTCCACCTTATAAATCCTTACTAATACCACCTTCTATATCCTTCCTAATACCAACTTCAATATCCTTCCTAATAAGACCTTCTATATTCTTCTTAATATCACCTTATATAACCATCCTAATACCTCTTTTAATGCCCTTCCTATTACTACCTTCAATACCGTTCCTAATACTACCTTCTATATCCTTCCTAAAACCAACTTCAATATCCTTCCTAATAAGACCTTCTATATTCTTCTTAATATCACCTTATATAACCATCCTAATACCTCTTTTAATGCCCTTCCTATTACTACCTTCTGTACCCTTCCTAATACTACCTTCTATATCCTTCCTAAAACCACTTTCAATATCCTTCGTAATATCATCTTATCGTTAATGAGCAAAAATTTATAATTTATGAATGTATTAATGAATACATTGGTATTCAAAAGTTATAATGTGAAACATTTGTATGTCTATATTGTAATTTTTTTTTTCTCGTTGTGGAGTTGAAAGACAAATTAATTGAATTAATATGCTCAGCAAATGCCGTCTGGGATAAACGGGACAAAAACTATCACAATAGGCATGTCCTGGCGAAAGAGTGGGGAAGAATTGCCACACAACGTGGGAGTGGAAGGTTATATTTTTAACTAATAATACTTTTTCAACAATTACTGTTTGTAGTTGGACACATTATTACAGTATGAAATTATCTATTACCTCAGGTATATTATATAACGTATATCTCAAGAAACAACAATAGTTTTTTCCAGAGATTGAAGCAGTTAATACAATCCAAGGTTAGGAATAAATCTTCAAATTTCAACACATACTTTTATTACGTAATTTCGACGTTTCGGACTATTCTTCCATCTTCATGAGTGCTGTCAATAAATTATGTTACATTTAAACGTCATGATTAGGATAAAAATGATTCCTAAAAGAAACCATGTTTACTGGGTGAGCACTGTATTTACGATTTGGCAGAGAACTAAACTCCAACCACTTTCTTAAAGCCGAAACATCACTGTCACTGTCGTTGTCGCTCATAACATCCTGGCTTATTAACTGCTCGTGCACAACTGAAGAAACTAGATAGCCTTTAAAAAGGAGAGGGGAGAACATCGACGGTGAGACAGCATGAACACCCTCCATCGATGTAGAATACATCAGGGCAGCGCTCATCGGAGTAGGTATCGTAGCATCGCAGAATGAATCCTCACCATGAACGTAGCCAAACGGTGTGAATTTTTATAAAGGACAAACATACAGAACAAGCTGGCAGTTTTTGACCTAGCCTACGAGACTCCCCGGGTCAAGACCTACCTGTGTTCCAAGTTTCGTTAAAATCGGTCAAACGGTGTGAATTTGTTTAAGGAACAAACCATACAGACAGAGAGCTGGTAGATGTTTTTGACCTAGTCTACGAGACTCCCCGGGCCAAGACCTATCTGGGTTCCAAGTTTCGTCAAAATCGGTCAAACGGTGTGAATTTATATAAAGAACAAACATACAGACAGACAGCTGGTAGGTGTTTTTGATGGTAGGTCCCCCCCCCCCGAAATTTTCCCAGCCCCTCCCGAAATTATTTCCTATAGACGCCCATGAAAGTTAGGGATGAAAAGGGTACCTGTATGGAATTGCGAGCTAATACATGATTCAGTCATTATCTCTTAATCCTTAAACTTATCAACCACCTGTTATTAATGTCAACAGGTCATAAGAAACACCAACTCCTTCATTATTTGGGATCCGAAATTTTGGCAACTCTTCTACCTAAAACCCCAATTTTTCTTTTTTTGTTTAGGCTAAATAGACTAATTTTTTTTAGTGCTGAGCACTCTCTCCTAAGTGAATTATTCCCCCTCCCCCCCCCAAAAAAAATACTACTTGAATAAATTGAAGTGCATTTTTTTTCTAAATTCATGTGAGAAATACATGGAAATCAAAACGTATTTTTACAAAGAACTACTTGACTCATTGAAAATCTGTTTGCACAGTTCTTCCTTGTTTTTTAGTACTTTAAAAAAATGTGATGAAATATATGGGTAAAGAGGGAACCCTTCCCTTCAAAGGTATATTTGAGCCCTTAGAAGGGTTATTTTCTTATTTCTGAGGGCGTTATTTTATAGATCTCATTTCTCTTGTGGCCCGCTTATCAAGGGCACCCTGTATAAATATTTTTGTGAGTGTTTTATTTTTAGTTCAGATTCTTTCTCTATATAAATCACTTTTAGATTCTAAAATTTTGGGGCTCCTGGTATGAATATGTAATAAATAATCCTTTAATTTAATAAGGAAGAAATAATTAAAATCATTAATTTACCACTACAATAGCACACCACTTTAATGAATTTATAAAAGCATTATTTAAAAAAAACAAAAAAACTGCCCCATAACAGACCATACAGGCCCAGAGGCACAGATACAGTGAGAGGTATCTGATTCATGACCATGCGGCAAACTAGGAAGATAGTATGTCAGTACTATGCACCAGCCGCCTATGTTTTCAATTTGCAGGTGCCAATTATTCAATCATAAACATTATTCTATTATATTTATCATGATCGATATCTGACAATAATAAGCACCAATAGGGTCTGCCCGTCGTCTAGTGGCTAACACCTTAGATTCTCATGCAGGAGATAGTGGGTTCAAGTCCCACCAGCGCAGGAATTTTCTCATCTTGCGGCTCGTTGAGAATTCCTCACCAGGGTTGTCGGTGCTAATGGCCCAGAAGTCGATGCACCGTAAAAAAAAGGGGGAAACACCAATATTTGAATATTGATTGATATATGAAAAAAATTAATAATACAGGTTATTAAATAAAATAATTTATTTATAACAGTTATTATAAAAGAATTACTACATGGATTTACTTTAAATTAGCTACTTGTTAAAAATATATATCCATATTTGTATAAATAATACATGAATATTAATTTTAATGCTTGTACACCGAAATTCATATAGTCAATTCTATGATTTTCTTTTATTAAGAAATGTATACTCTAAACAATTCTTAAAATAGTTTTGATATAGAAAAAATAGTAAACAAATTGAGCCCCAGGATGGCCCTTAGGGACCCCTAATAGTAAAGTAGTGCCTGGGATCACTGCCTGTGTCTGTTTTTCCAAAGCCATTAAGATATTCTTTTTAACTACTTTAAGGGATTGTTTTGATTATAGAAGAATGTATGAGACTGACCATTTAATTTAATTCATATTTTAAAAACCATTCTGGGAATAAAACAATAAGTTCTATAATTTAATAAAAATTCTTTAATTTGTAACATTGGGTTTTCATGTATATTTACAATTTCCCCCCAAATAGAAATCGGTATTTATTTGACGAGTATTATATTTTAGCTAAATTAATATGAATGTCTTGACATATAATCATAAATTAAGAGCAGCTATATCAGAAATGTCTACTATCCTTCAACTATGATCAGAATATTGGTTCTTAAATAGAACACTTACTATTATAATATGAATATTTTTTTGTGGGCCAGTGGACCATTTTTCATTCTAAAATCATACATTTCCCCTACAACCACCTGAGTCTGAAAGAACTTTTATGGATAAGAACTAATTAAAATTGTATTTTACACATTAAAATTAATATTTCAGTAACTTGGTCTCATAGGAAGGTTTACAAAAAATTCCTTGTTGCTGAATATGGTAATAACAATAATTATCATTTATTAAATCATAATTCTTAAAGATACTTTTTTTAATTTAAAAAAATCATTACTCTTTAGTTTTGAATTATAATTAAATAACAAATTATGTACAAACAAATAATATTTTGACAAATACATTTTAGCTTCTAGGACTAGTCAACATAAGGAGATTAAAAGTATACAATATGTGTAAAAACATTATTATTATTATTATTGCTTATGATTTAATTACATAAAAAACAGAGGTTGTCTAGTCAGGTCCCATTATACTATACAAAAATTAAACTGAAAAGAAATAAAGTACAATAAGCATACATATTTAACACTCACAGCCTACATTCACCATTATTATTTTCACTATTTTTTAACCATAAATAACATTAAAAAAGAAAGAAATGGGCAATAAAGCTTGGAGGATAAGGAGTCCACCAATAGCATTTTAATTCATTCACTTTTTATATTTCAAGTAAATGATTAGACACCTAAACAATTATAATTCACGTAAAATAATAATAATTTAGAAAAGGGTCTCCCTGTGGTCTAGTGACTAACGCATTAGATTCCCATGTGGAAAATGGTGGGTTCGAGTCCCACCGGCAGCAGGAATTTTCTCATTTCACGGCTCGTTGAGAAAATTCCTCGCTGCACCAGGATGTTGGTGCTAATGGCCGAGATGTCGATGCGCCAAAAAAAATGAAAAAAAAAATGAAAAAACATGCATATTGAAAGCCAAGAGGGAGAAAAAGTCCTTTTATGAATAAACTTTTGCGATCATTTCTCTATATAACTCCTTGCAAAAGTCTGAAGAGAAATGGCCTTAAAGAAGTTATGTAGGGCTCTCTATTTGGGATTAGACATTGGCCACAAAAACCCTTAAAATGTAAAATAACTTAATAGGGTTATTTTTCAAAAATGAACCACATGCATTCAATCAATACATTTGCTATGTATTCATTTATACACACACACACATATATATATATATATATATATATATATATATATATATATATGTATATATATATAAAATTTATTAAAATGTGGTCTGTCAGGCTTCTAGTTCAGTCTCCTACATTTTGGATGCACGAAGCTACAGAGTAGCGGACTCCAGCTCAGACCATTTCTTGGTGCTAGCAAAAAATCAGCAGCACCTGGCACTGAGAAAGAGAACGTTGGAGGAGAAAACATTTAGGTAGGAGACATAGGTGCTTGTGAAGGAGTAAGCCACAAGACAAAATGATAAAGAGAGACTCCAACACCAGTGCCAGAAGTGGGCTAGGCCAGAGGGACGTGCTGCAGAAAGGTGGTAGAGATTAAAAGACTCAATCAGGAATGTGGTGCAAGAGTTGTTGGGACGAAAAAAGGTGCTGAAAAGGAACCCTTGGTTTGAATGAGAGTGTGAGAAGGCCTTCCAGGAAAGGATGAAACTCGAATGAAGATGATCCAAAGGAAAATGTGTAGCTCATATAATGCATATTCCGAAAAAAGAAATGGCTAAAAGAATAATGCAGGATAAGAAAAGGACGCACGAAAGAAAAAAAGCTCAAGATTCAAGAGAATTTTCAGGCTTGAGGAGCCAAAAATTCTATAAAGGAGCACAATGGCTAAGGCAGGGCTTTAGTCAACAAACAGAATTCTGTCTAGACCAGTGTGGAACCATTCTCACTGAGAATAAGCAAATCAAGGAGAGGTGGGGTTGTTACTTTGATGAGATACTGAATACCAGGACAAGGTGCATGCCAACACCCCAGACGTACCAATTGGACAATGATGAGGATGTTCAACCGGACATAGAAAAAATTATTGAAATAATCTTGCCCCTAAAAAATAATGTCTCCAGGTTTTGGTGAAATCCTGTGGGAATTATTTAAATACGCCACAGCAGACATGTTGAAAGAAGTATTTCAGGTGATATGGGAATATATGGACAGAAGAAAAAATGACAGCTGAGTGTGGGGAGTCCATTATTGTCTCTATACACAAAAAAGGAGAAATTATAAGGAGGAATTATATGGGCATTGCACTTCTCCCTCCAAACTACAAAATCCTGTCAGTGGTAATGCACCGGAGGTTATTGGAGATGAGTGAAGGGCTACTGGGAGAATATCAGTGTGGATTTTGACCGGGACCATTGACTATAGATCATTTTCCACTAGACAAATGTTAGAGAAAATGTATGAGTATGACATTGATCTACATCTAGGCATTACAGTCACTAGTTATACCTGGTAAGCTGATAAGATTGACGAGAATGACTCTAGAAGGAACAAGATGCAAGGTCAAAACCAGAGTAGGCATCTCTGATAGCCCCGAGGTTAACAGTGGCTTAAGACAAGGGAATCCATAATCATCTGTATTATTCAATCTCGCCCTTGAAGTTGTCATCCGAAAGATAAGGACAAAGCCAGGTGGTAACATTTACGATACGCTCACACAGCACATAGCATATGCTGATGCACATGCAGCACAAGAGTTGGGACTCATTATAAATACGGAACAGACTGAATATATGAAAACCTCGAGACAGACCAGAGACAGTGGATTTAGACAAGGCACGTATTGTAGCTGTAGCATATTCAAGAACCTGGGCCCCCCCCCAGATTAAGGCCAGAATGGTTGCAGGAAACAGATGTTTCTATGTCCTGCAAAATGTTCTCTGATACAAAAGTCTTTCCAGGAAAACGAAGATCTTACAATATAAAACTGCAATAAGACAAGTTGTAACAAAATCTGGACTCTGGCCAAAGAAATGAGGAGAGTTTCCTGGTTTGGGAAAGGATTAGGATCAGGATTTGATTTTATCTGGGCGATAAACTGCATGGTTATTGCACCCTGGTCTGGGAAAGAAGAGTCCTAAGAAAGATATTTGGAGGTGTAAGAGAGCAGCACATGTGGAGGTTCAGAAGCAATGCCGAACTAATAGAATTGTATGGCGAGCCTGACATCGTCTATGTCATTAAGAAAGGTAGACTAGTGGATAGGGCATGTGGAAAGAATGGAACCCTGTTGGCTACCCAAAATGATGCTACATGCTGCACCTGGGGCAAAAGAAAAAGAGGCAGACCAAGACAAAGGTGGCTTGACGATCTGGAGGAGGACCTGCGGATGCTAGGGATCCGAAATTGGAGTAACCTAGCATCAAACCACGTCGAATGGAGCAGGATGGTGGCACAGGCCCAGGTCCTACAAGGACTGTAGCGCCTGTAGGACAATAAGTAGGTAAGTAAGTCACTAACAATTTACATATCCACCCAAAATCTCAAATATTTATTACTGATAAACGAAGAGTAAAAGTTTATTATTTTTTTTTAAAGTAAACAATAATTAATTAGTATATACATATAATATTTTGAATATCTATAAAAAACAAAAGTAAGTTCTTGATAATTGCTCATAACAAAACCTGAGAGTGGTTGAAAAACAGACAATTTAATCCTAAGTCTTGGAAGGTAAAAAGAAATTTATTGCCAAGGACTTTGTGTACACAAATACAAAAAGACCCCTAAATATCACTAAAGCTTTTAGAGTCACTGTCAAAAGGACAATACAATAAGTAAAATAATTTATAGAAACTGATTGAGTAAATATTGTTTGTTCTATCACAAGGATTTGTTTAATAATAGTAACCAGCATTAATTTCAAAATAAATCATACATATAAAGTTAATGTTTTTTTGCGGAATTGGTAGGGTTCTACATACTACAGTTTTTCTTATGAAATGAACTACTAATAGAAACATTTCTACATAAGACAGTGTCCTTATTTATCATTAATGTAATTTCAGGATATTTACAGATGTTTAAGAAATTGGCACTCAATGTTTTTCTGTATTGAGAATACATGCATTCTTCTTTCCTAATTATAAAGGAACAATTTTATTCAATTTGTTACAGCCTGGCTTTTTAACCCTTTAAGTGGGTGAAGCCACTTAATAGTTGCCTCAGTCTGACTGTCCCATGGTGCACTGAGGCATAATAGTGGCTCGAGTTTGCTGAGCCCAGGTGGGTGCTATTGTGGCTTTAGTCACTTTCTGTCTTAATATGCCAAGCCACAGATGGCTCAGTATAGAGGCAACAGTAGACAGATGAGAAAACTAGTAGCTACTTTTAGTGCCAGTAGATCACGTTTGGAGTAGGTTCATTGTTTGACAGTCATTACTCAGGGATGAATTTATAACTACAGTGGGCAGCGGGTTTATTTGCGAAATTATAACTGAATATATATAATATAACATTACTTTTTTTACATTATTTTTATTTTCTTTATGCTGATAGAACAACTTTACTGCACAAATACTAGGCTTTGGTAAATAAATAAAAAAAAAATTGTAAAACATCAAGAAAAACTTAGAAAATAATGAAGAAAAGCAAACCGCCCGAGCATCAGGAATCCCGCACACAAGAGGCTAGGTGGCTTGGAGAGGGCAGCACACTCAAAGACCCATGGCCTTCTATCTACTGAGTATCTAAAGGTTTATGAATATTAAAAAATCAAACAAAGCCATCCCCCTTCCACAGGAATTGCTAGTTTGGGACTGCTTTTATTGTTTCTAGGGGATTTTGGTCTGTGATATTGTAAATATGAATATACAAGAATATGTCTGTTTCAAACCTAAACAGAATTTAAAAATAATTACCTACTTCAGGTATATATCCCTGAGACTGATAAGGATGAGTTCTACAACCTTCTTGAGCAGTATACTGACAAATACCCAAGGAATGATAATAAAATAATTGCTAGTGACCTAATCGCTAAAGTCAGCAAAGAGTATATTCACTCATCAGTTGTTGGTTGCCATAATCCATATGATGTATGTATAGACAACAGCACAAGAATAGACAACTGATTATTGGTAGCACACTGTTTCCACTTAAAGGTTTTACGAAAGTTCATGTATGCCACCAGACAACACACCAGAGAACTAAATTACGACACCTTTTAACTAATGGCTTGAGCCAATATAATTTAATGGATGTGAAAACATTCATAGATGGACTGCAAAAGCTGTACGAGAACATCATATGAGGATGCTTAATGTGGCTAAATTTAGAGAATGCCAATAAATAATATGTTCATCCGGGAAGCGAAACAAAAATACTGCCCATGGTCTCAGGAAGAAAATAAAATGATAATATAAATATCAACTAAATATTGATAATACCCTACTGAACTATACTCTATCGAGGCTGGGAACTAGTGAGGCTATTTTGGAGTAATATGTGGGAGATGACAAGCATGGTATGTGTCTAGAGGAATCTCTACAATGAATTTCAAACTGAGGAAGTCAAGGGGGACTGGCCTATTTACTGTTTAATATTCAATTAGAAAAGGCAGAGGGAATATATCTTTCTACGATATTTGTATTAATTTTTTTTCTTTCTTATGACTGTGTTTTTTTTTTTTTTATTTTAGAAAATTAATAAAGATATATAAATTAATTTGGATTTAGCATTGATAAAGAAAAATGAGAGAATAAGGAAGGTATGTAAGATAAATTCGTAGCAGTATTATATTTCATTAAAAAAAAAAAAAAAAAAAAAAAAAAAAAAAAAAAAAAAAAAATCATAACACAAATTAACCCTTCTAATTTAAGATAACTAGGTTCCATAGTTTGTTCTAACTGTTTTTAATCAATATCATAAAACAAGTTCAGAAGGAACATTCCAATATAATTACTTTTTAATCGTGTCTGACTCCCACAAGCTGTGGTTTTTATAATTTCAAAAAAGATTATTCAGTTCATATTTTGGCTTGACATTTTCAGTTACAGCACAGCATTAATATTTTTGAATTAATCAAATATGAGATGTGAGCAGGGAATAACTACTAATTCCTCAATTTACAATGCTGTCTCATATACATATCATTTAGTATTTAATTAGCAATAATAAACTCATGTCAAACCTACTTGTACTAGCAGAGTATACAATAGAAACAAAGAAACTCAAGCCGACTAACTAAGATTGTTCAAAAAACAAAAGGTCAATGAATTCCTATAACAATGTGGAGCATTGTCTGAATAAAAAAAGAGAACCTTATTAAAGCAAATTTCTGATTAACCTCAGCTACAAGAATATTTATAAGGTTAAAGAATTGATTATAATTTTATGATGCTTAATAAAATGTATTCACATAATTGTGAAAAGAAGAAAAATGTTGAGTCATTCTGCAAAATATGTTCTTGCTAAAAAAAAAAAAAAAAAAAAAAAAAAAAAAAAATCATCAATATCTAACAAATAGTGTCCTAAACATCTAAATCAAAAATATACAATAGCTTGTGAGGAGAAAGTTATACCCTCTTAACTAGAATGCACTTAATTTTATCCTGCTATGACTACTCTCTTAGTAATATTACGAAGAAACAAAATCAACCAAAAAAATAAAATTAATAAAATAAAGTACGTTAATATAGTTTTTACTGTTTTAAGGCCAAAGCTAACCAATAAAGTTGTGACATGGCACATTTTCCACAATCAGTTTTTATATGCAATTCATATAATAAAATAAATAAGAATAATAACAATTACAATCCCACAAAAATATCAATACATTACTCTTTTTGGAAATTTTTCATGGAATGTAAATGGTATAACAATGAAATCCTTCATATATGGTTATAGGCATTTATTGGATAATAAAAAAGAAATAGATCTATACACCCACGTCTGTACATCTGGACTTCTCCGGATATTAAACCAGATAGTTTGTATTAGCAAACTTTATAATTTATTAATAAAGGGTTAATTAATGTGGCAGCATAAATTCTTTTAGCACGTTTACTCCTTCCCTCCATAGGGAAGAAACCCACTTAAAAGGTTGACCCATGGCACAATTTGGAAGTGCCGATTAGAAATGTTCACGTTTCAGTACCCATGGATTAGAAAAATTTCGGTGGTTCAAATTTATGTATGTGTATACATACATATGTATATATATATATATATATATATATATATAGGGGCAATATCTGCAACTGAGAACAGTGGATACAATTCGTTTGTCTAACTCATTCTCGGCGAAGGTAACAAGAATCTTTGAATTTAGTTGACATTTTTTCTAGCCATTTGAAATTCATCCAATCTAAGATATTTCAATTTTGGTTCACTTGGAGTTAAGGAAGTACTTGAAAAAAAATATATATATTAACAGATATGAACACTTTCAGGATTTTCTTTAATATCTCTAAAATGGTTGGTAAATCGATATTAACTATTCGAAAGCTCAATAAATTTCATACAAAAACGTTTCTGGAGTAATTTTAGAAGGGGCGGTCATATTAAGAGAAATAAGTGCTTAAAACATTGAATTTATTGGTTGTGTTTAGTTGATCAGTTCTTTTTTGTCTGTTTCAAAGACAAATATTTATTGTTTATTATTTTTGTAATTTCTAATAGTATGAAAATTTATTTGTCAGTAAAAAAGGATACATAAAATGAGACAATTTTTTTTTTGTGAAATAGAGCTTTGCGAGCGGAATTTGAAGATGCTGTGAGTAGTTACTACTACTGTACTGCAGTTGTTCAAGTCGGTGTTGACATTTTCATAACCTATAATAATAATAATTAAAAAAAAAAAAAATGGTTTGTTTCTATTCTAAGCTTTCCAAATTTCACTAGGAATAAGAGGAACGCGCTGAGATGACCCAGTTCAGTAAGTCGAACTTTTCATTTTAAAATGCATACAATTTAGTTGGTTGATGCAACGGAGCGCCAGTGATCTCGTCAAGAAGTGGTACACTAATGTTTTGTCCCGGCACAGTTCAGTCACTATCATGCATTGGAACAGTGAGGAGCCGGAGTTTGCCGTTGAGGCCTACTTTTTGAGCAGTTTCTGTGATCACAGCCCAGTGAGCATTTCAGAATCCCTTTAATTCAACCCTGGTGGCCCCTGTCAAGGACCGTAAATCAATTGTTACTGAGTACCTATGTTTAGACAAACTGCAAGTGTGACAAGATGAAGAGCTGGAATCCCTCGCCCAATTTGATCACCCAAGAAAATGGAGGCAGTGGGAGCTTCCGTGTTGGGATCCCCATGCTGTTCTGTGTGCAAATATGTGTCTGCTCTTGGAATTTCTGATCGCTCTGTGTGAAGGATTCTTCACAGTGATCTTCTTTTCCATCATTATAAAATGGAGATTGTGCATGAACATTCTAAACGTGACTTCAATTCTCATAGCAACGCGTGTGGGGGTTCTTTTCAAATTCCATCCAGAGAACGCTATTGTTCACTTTAGTGACCAAGCCAAATTAAACAAATTGTGCAACTGGGCTGACCTAAAGTCATGGTGTGGTGTTTCTCATCTGTGATCATTGATCTCTGATTCTGTGAGGGTAATGGATGACGTCAATGGGTTTTCATATTTAGTGAAACACGTTTTCTCATTCTTTTTATATTTCTTCACTCAGTTTTTAGATAGAAGAAAACTTGCATACAATAAAATTATTGAGCTATTTAAACGCTATGTATAATTTAATTATCTGCAAATATTCCAATTTTTATAGAGGAGCTCATTTGAAGAGTCCACCACTACAATTCATCAGCTAATACTTTCTGTTAAAGCGACTTTTGATTCCGGGCTTGAGAAATTAATTTGATTATTTAATATTAGTAATATTTAATTAAATACCAACAAAATATACTGTTTTATATCAATGTAATACTGTTTACTTAAAAAACAAAAAATCCCCACCATAAGAAATGTTTAGTTATATTCATATCAAAGGTATGCTATAATTAGAATTTAATAGTGTTTTGCATTTAAAATTAAATAGCTTACAAATAATATCACTATGTATAAGATGTACTGGATAATTTTTTTTTTAAATAGTGATAAGCATTGAGTACCTTCCTACCTCCTACAATAGACTAAATACAAATTATATATAAAGAGACTTTTTAAACACATGGTTGCCAAAAGTTCCATGATAGCATTTTTAATTTGGTTATATTTTCTCTGTCTTCAGTGAATGGTGAGCTTTAAAGAGTAAAAGATGTGAAAAGAACTTTCTCAAAGTGGAATTATTTACTAAAAAAATACGTTTTAGCATCTTCAACTGTTGAATTATCCAATCTCTCTCTCTCTCTCTCTCTCTCTCTCTCTCTCTCTATATATATATATATATATATATATATATATATATATATATATATATATGTGTGTATATATATATATATATATATATATATATATATATATGATTAATAACCTTGATATTCAAAACCAAAAAAACGTAAAGATACATTTTTAAAATGCAAGGGGGGAAAGTTCATAAATAATTCCCGATTCTCTTTTCTTTTCTTTTTTTTTTTTTTTTTTTTTAGCATCAGTCTTAAAGAGACAACTTAAATAAATATGAAAGATAACCCAATTTATAACGTATCTTACCACTTTAGACAAGGCAGTTATTGAGATTTTTTTTTATTATAAAATAACATTTTTAAATAGTGTATAAATAAATTTATAGGCTGATCTATAATGGATCCATTATAACTGTATGCAATATGTGGGACAATGATTCAGCATTCTAAAAATATCACAATGTGAATTACAGGCAGCTGCCAGTTCACATCAAAATAAATAGAACAAAATTTTAAAAAATAGTGTAACATTATGCAAACTAAAAATAATCAACAATTATAAAATTAGATTTGATTTCTGTTATACGAAAAGAAGACCAATCTCACACATAGGATGATAATAAATATTCCTAGCGCAATCTTAGAGAATAGTGTACAATACATACAGCTCATAACTGGAAAAATATATTACATGCTAAGTGAAACAGAATATTTGCAAAGCAAATATTAAAAGAAAATCACATTAATGTACACGAAGAATGTTCTTTTAATTGTACATTGATTGAAGGAGTGGGGGAATCACTATGTCTACTGTGATTATATATTTCATCACCATTTTGTTTGATGTCATTATTAAAAATATTCAATTTTTCTAAAGAACAAGAAATACTTGATGATCTCCGTCTGTGAGTAGGAGTTGATGAAGCTATTCTGTTTTTAGTAGCAATGATGTTATTTAAAGTTGTTACTTGGCCCTGAATGACAGCCATAAATGGTTTATAACCTAAACTGAAAATTCAAAGGACAATGAGTAAAATAAAATCTGAAATAAGGTGAGTTTATAAAACTTATTTAATTAGTCAAAGGATATTTGCAAAACGTTTGCAAGATATGTCAGATAATAATCAAATACTTCAAAACACCCTGAAGATAAACATATGATTTTTCCACACCCTTAAGTTTTTCATAAGTAAAAATCTTTTTATATTTTATTGAATATCAACTGACAAGACCATTAGCACCAGACTATCTACTGGTTTTCACATATTTCCAAGATCCATGACAAAATTAAAAAGACTACAGTTAAAATGTTAAGAAGTTGGCCTGTTACCTCAGTAATGTTTAGATTACTCCTTTATAAATAATTACTTTCTAGTGATTCATTGATGTGTGTCATAGGAAAACTGGGTAGAGTAGAAATTGTAATAATGATCTAAACATACAAAATAAATTAAACACATTTATGAAAGGATTGAAAAACTTGAAGTAACACATGTTTTTTTTTTTTCTCATCAGTACAGGCCTTTAGAGAATCCATACTTATATAACACTAAAGCAAGACTTGAGAGAATATCGATGACAGAATGTAATAAAGAAAGCTGATTTGACATCTTTGGTACTAAAGACGTAATTACATCAAATATTAAATGTCTGAAAGATAATTTTAACAGCATTCATTCATGAAGGGCGAAGCATCGTGGATCGTGAATATCACGAGGACCGGAAAAGGACAGGATTGCTGAAACGAAGCGAATGAGATTACCCGATCGAAACTGTGTAAGAAAGGTAAATTTTGTCTATATTTTGCATATCTATATTCCTACATTGTAGTGTCTTTTCTTTACAAAATCATTTGGCTCTTGTTTAAATTTTACAATAAATGTTTTTTCATATAACTTTGAACTGATCTTGAGATTTAAAATAAAAATAAATCGGGACTATCATTATAAAGAATCTTAAAACAACGATTACTTTAATTTTTTATTATTAATATATAAAATAATGATATCACTACATTTTGGCGATCCTACGTGGGGTTTTATTTATTTCGGTTTATCGTAAATTATATATTAAAAATATAATCATTACATTTTTATAAAACCATTACAATATGTGTGGGTGTGTATATGTGTATATATATATATATATATATATATATATTTTTTTTTTATGGTAGGAGGAAAATCCATCATCGACACCTAGCAAGGAGAAATCTAGGTAGTGTCGGACTCCACCCAACTAAAAACCTCCCCCCCCCCCTTGTTCTTCGCGATCATGATGGAAACCACTCACGAATATATATATATATATATATATATATATATATATATATATATATATATATAATTATTTATTTATTTACTATTATTAACAATTACAGCCTCGGCCATGAAATTGTAGTCATACAAAAATTAAATAATAATAAATATACAACAATAATGCTAAACAAAAAAAAATAAAAAAATAAATATAACGAGCATTATTCAAATAGTTTTAACATTATTGTCCCTTGGCGATATAATTGAGGCGGCCAGATTTTTTCTTCTTGGAATGACTAATGGAATAAAGAGGAAATTAATTCTACCAAAATTAAATTCTGAATTTCAAAATTTAATGTCAAAATTATTAATTTTATAGACACAAAATCATTACCATCCACTGTGCCTGAACACATTTATTACACTTCACTATTTTTTTTTGGGGGGGGGAGGATATTATATTTTTTGCTCATGTGTTGTTTCATTTTAAAAGAATAATATTTAAGGTGAATTCATATAAATTTAAATAAATAAAAAAAATTTCAACTTCGTAATGGTGCCTTTAAAGTTGTCCCTCAGTTTTGAAATCATTACCATTCACCTTTTTGAATTAATGAGAAAACCTATCAGGATAGAGCAAGTTGTTTCCAAATAGATGTTGGAGCAGCTCTCTCAAACTGATTTTTGTTGTCGAGAAGGTACGGAAGAGAAATGTACGTATCAGTTTTTTCGATGTGTTTTATCTGGTAAGTCATAATTGGATTATTTTGCTGGTCATTACCGTCTCCATTTTATTATTGAAAACATCCATGACATTTTTTTTTTGTCTAACAATTAAATAGTGCTTCACAAACTACGTATTTTACAATATTTTTTATTAATATAATTATTTTAGAAAAAAAATTAGAAATATTTTAGTAACAATTATCATTACCCCAACGGCCGTAGCCACGTTGAATGCACCGGTTCCCATAGATCACCAAAGTTAAGCAACGTCGGGCGTGGTCGGTACCTGAATGGGTGACCGACCACGTGCTGTTGGCATTAGAAAAGGGTGGCAACCTGTAGATAGCCCGGCGCTAATGACCAAGATGTAGATGCGCCGTTAAAAAAAATAATTATCATTACCGTCTTATTCTACATTGGTTGGTAATCAGTGTTGGGCATAATTTCATTTAGACAAAACTAATTTATTTGTACCTCATTTATTTGTAAATACAAATATAAATAAATTTGTATTCATAAGTGTGAATATGAATTTATTTGTATTCATGTATGTCATATATATAAATACAAATAAAATTGTATGCATAAATGTTCCTGTAAATATAATTTAATTTACAGGATAAATTCTAAATATACACAAAAATTGTGAATATTCACAAATTTTGTGAATATTTACAAAAAATCAAGTGATTACAAAAACATTCACATTTAAATATACGAATACAAATTTATTCACATTAAAATTTGTGAATAAAAATGTATTCACAATAGCATCCACAAAATAAATTATGTATTTGTGTGTATAAACGATAAGGTGATATTAGGAAGATTATTGAAGGTAGTATTAGGCTGAATATTGAAAGTAGTATTAGGAAAGATATCGAAGATGGTATTTGGAAGGGTATACAAGGTAATATTAGGAAGGGTATTAAACGTGGTATTATGAAGGATATTGAAGGTGGATAAGGAAGGATATTGAAGAAGGTATTAGGAAGGGTATAGAAGGTGGAATAAGAAAGGTTATAAAAGGTAGTATTAGGAAGGTTATGGAAAATGATATTCGGAAAGATATTGAAGTGGTATGTAAAGAAAATACCTACTACAAAGTAAAATAATTCAAGTGAAAAATTGTGGGACAAACCGGGGTTCTAGTCTACCTATTCAGTTATTCAACTAAAACATATTATGCTAATAAAATGTAGAATAGAAAAACAGACGTTTAGTTCCATTTTTAGTAACTCCACCATTGCAAAAGTCTTTATTTTTGGTATAGTATCATTCCAAAGTCCACAATATCTAGATACAACATCTGTAAAAGCAGAGTGCTGAGTCGTGGGATGTGCAGGATAGAATTGATTGCACGTTCAGAGACTGACTAGAGGAACAAGGAGTTCGGGACAATCCAGATCTCCATGCAGTATTTTATAGACGAAGAGATCCGCGAGGAACACCAGAAGGGACCTCGATTGATTTTGACAATGTGCCATTCCATTTGACTGGAATCTGGAGAGTAGGGGACCATGAATTCCACATTTTTACAATTTCATCAAAAAGACTTCATGTGATAGTCTATGTCTATCAAAGGTTTTCTGGAAGTCTATGTAAATTGTGTCCACCTGCAAAGACTTATCAAACGTCAAGCAGTGGAAAACCAAATAGGATATCTAGAATCTCTGGTTTTATAAGCTGGCACAGATTTACTAGTTCCAAATTAAAGAATCCTAAATAAGCTAATGTTTTTGTTAAGATCATCACTACTGAAGACCTCCAGTTTATTCCTGAGAAATATTCATTCAATTCAGAATAATCTGCTTTATGGAAATTTTGAAAATTTTGAAAACGTCTATTTCTCATATTGACTCAATGTTGGGCAAAAATCATTCAGAATAACGAATAATGAATAAATTTGATATTTCATTCTGAATAATGAATAATTTTTCATTCATTATTCAGTGAATCAATGAATAACGTAAATTTTTATTTTTATTCATTATTGAATAAAAAATTATTTATTGAATAATTTTTTTATTGAATAAACATGATTTTATTGAATGAAAAATTTTATTGAATAAAAATGATTTATTGAATAAAAATTTTTATTGAATAAGAATAATTTATTTGAGTGAAAACGTTTATTGAATAAAAATGATTTATTTGAATGAAAACTTTTATTGAATAAAATTGATTTATTTGATTGAAATTTTTCGTTAAATACATTAATATATTAATATATATATATATATATATATATATATATATATATATATATATATATATATCAAGTGTGTCTTTGTTCCTTACACAAATCCAGACCATTTGACCGATTTTGACAAAACTTGTAGGTCTTGAGGATGAGTGTCGTAGGCTAACTCAAAAACGTCTACCAGCTGTCTGTCTGTATGTTTATTCCTTATACAATTCCACACCGTTTGACCGATTTTGACTAAACTTGGGACACAGGTATTTCTTCATAGATGGATTGTCATAGGCTAGGTCAAAAACGTCTACCTGCTGTCTGTCTGTATGATTGTTCCTTATACAAATCCACACCTTTGGACCAGACTCGACACACATGTAGGTCTTGATTTCGGGAGATTCATAGGCTATGTCAAAAACGTCTACCAGCTGTCTATGAGTATGATTGCTCGTTACACAAATCCACACCGTTTGACCATTTTTTACCAAACTTGGCACACAGGCAGGTCTTGATCCGGGGAGTGTCATAGGCTAGGTCAAAAACGTCTACCAGCTGTCTGTCTGTATGTTTATTCCTTATACAAATCCACACCGATTGACCGATTTTGACTAAACTTGGGACACAGGTATTTCTTGATAGGTGGATTGTCATAGGCTAGGTCAAAGAAGCCTACCATCTGTTTGTCAGCCTGCTTTTTCCTTATTAAAATCTACATCATTTGACCGATTTTGACCAAACTTGGCGCACATGTAGGTCGTGATCCGGGGGCATTACAGGCTAGGTAAAAATGGTCTACGACTCGCAGTTTCTACGGTCACAGGTTCGAAACTCTGAACCTGAACAGTTACAGATTTGTGTTATTAGATTTTAATATTATTTACTTGGTTTCTAATTTATTTTTACTGTTCTAAATGCAGAAAGTAGGTGTAGCACGGCACGCCGGGTAACAGCTAGTTTAATTAATAATTAATTGTTTTTTCTTCTTCATTCATTTAAAATAATGTGTTATTCTAATATAAAATAATAATAATGTAATTTAAAAAAAAAAAAATAATATTTTTAAATGCAAGTAACTACTATATTGTAAAAATTAACGATGCCTGGTTAATAATAATTTTTAAATAATGACAGAAATTAATAAATGATAATTATGAAGTAAATTAAGGATGTTGGAGGTTATATTGAATTAAGTAACTCTTATTTTTCTTACAGGACAAACTTTCACATTTATTATTTCTTTTACATAAAGGAAATCTTTTAAAAATATGTTTGGGACAATACTGGTCATAAAAGAAAAATTTACCTACTTTTTTTCCATCAACCCAAATATCACATTTTAAACTCGTAATAATATATTTATAAGTATTTTTTTCAATAAACAAGCACATAATTCAAGTTATAAAAAGTGAACATTAACTTGTAATAGGAAAAATGAATATTCCAATGCCTGCTGCCATGAAAATTAAATGTTAATGATAGGCTTATAATAGCCATTATTTGAACAAATTAAAATGCCTAATTATTATTTCACATGAGAACTAATTATTAGAATAAGTTTTCAGGATCACTCTCTTTTCAAAATGTACATCACTGAGCTTATGTGCTTCGGGAGTATTTGTCTTGCTAGGGAATGAAAACAGTCTTTCAACTGGCGCAGATGTCGCCAGGGGCGTGTTAAATTGAAACACAATTTTTATATATTTAAAATTATTGAACATACACTTCTTCCTGATTTTCAAAAAATTGTAACCCTGGACTTCTGCTTTCATAAAAGAATCGTCACATGTTAAGGTATCGACATTTCCAAAATCAAAAAAATCATTAAGTTTAGATCGGCGAGCTGTAGGTGTCCCCTCCGTTAGTGCATTTACATCTTCTAAAACTTTTAATTTCAAAAATCCAATAATTTCGTCAAGTTTGAAATCCTCATGGATATCACTCAACATAAATGATTTTCTAACATATGAATGGCAATTTCGAAATCGGAGGCAAGCAAGGGCAGCTGACTACCTTTTAAAATTGTTGTCTATCCAGTGAGCAGTCATGCCAAAAAAAACTTCTGCGCTTTGCAGACCAGATATCGCCATTAGTACACACATACTTACACTTTTGTTTTACGTACACTATTTCAAGACATTCCCCAGATCAATCTACTTGTGTACAAGTTTAGTCAAAATCGGTCGAAGGGTGTGGATTTGTATAAGTAACAAGCATAAAGACAGACAGCTGGTAGACGTTTTTGAATTAGCCTACGGCGCTCCCCGGATCAAGATCTACCTGTGTGCCGAGTTTAGTCAAAATCGGTCAAACGGTGTTGATTTGTATAAGGAACAAACATACAGAAAGACAGCTGGTAGAGGTTTTTGACCTAGCCTATGACAATCTCCCTATCAAGAAATACCTGTGTCCCAAGTTTAGTCAAAATTGGTCATACGGTGTGGATTTGTATAAGGAACAAACATACAGACAGACAGCTGGAAGCTGTTTTTGAATTAGCTTACGACACTCCCCGGATCAAGATCTACCTGTTTGCCAAGTTTGCTCAAAATCGGTCAAACGGTCTGTTTTTGTATAAAGAACAAACAGACAGACTGACGGGATTTTTATATATACAGATTAAAAAAAAAAAAAAAAAAAAAAAAATCATTCAATGAATAACAGAATAAATGAATGAATTTTTATTCAATGAAAATTTATTGAATAATGATCCAACCCTGTTATTCATAGAATAAATAAAAAATCGGTGGATGAATAACTTAATCAATGAATAAATTATCATTCAATAAAAATGTATTTGAATAATCATTGAATAAAAAATGTATTGAATAATGCCCAACTCTGTATTGACTGACAATGTAAATTGAAATGGAGGACGGCATGTGTCAACAGACAGTAGTGGGTCGGCAGAAGAGGATACTTTAAGATTATCATTGGAGGAGAAACCCATTTCATGTATTGTTATATTTTTATGTATTATTATAATCATTTACGTAGGAATCTAGTATGCCATTTGGTCAAGCATACCTTTATATAAATAAATATATATATATATATATATATATATATATATATATATATATATATACACATATATATATACAGTGACTCACAAAACCGTTGCAATGATGTGTAAGTTAAGTTAAAATATAGAAAAAAAAATTAAACCACTATAATATTTAATACTCCGGGCCAAAATAATTTCTGTGGGACTAGGAGGTATAATTCTAGAAGGATTTTGAGGGGATTAGTCATTGTTAGCAATCTCAGGGGTACGCTTTCTGTTGTTGGTTCATTGCAACAGTTTTGTGACGGATGTTTTGGAGTGATGTTGAAGTTGTAATGTGTCAAGTTAACTATTTAAAATAGTTACTACCAAGCAGAAGAGATAAAAAAGTAATATTTAAGCTAGATAACTTAAAAAAATGAGGATGAACTCAATTTTCTCTGACTTAAACAACAGAATTAAGCTTTTGATCAATGAAGGCCTTTCGATGAGACTAATTGCTGCTCGAGTTGGTTTGAATGTTTTTATGGTAAGTAGATATGTTATAAAGACGACTCTTTATTGTTCGAAACATGTTGGAGGTCAACCAAGAAAAATTTCAGCAAGAAACACCAAGTTACTGGTCCGACTGATTAGGATGGGTGAGATCGACATTGCTTAAAAAGGCCAAAATAGACTTAGATCAGACATGGGGCTTCACATTAATGCTGAAACTATTCCAAGAACACTAATAAGTCAGGGATATGAGACAAGGGTAAAGGTCAAGATGCCATTGCATCAAGAAAACACAGGCAACTACGACTGCAATTTTGTGGTAATGATGAAAATTGGACAACTGCAGACTGGAGAAGAGATGTGAGGTCAGACACAAAACAAAAATTAACTGTTTTGGGACTGCTGGACAATGCTGGCTTTGGAAGAAAAAAAACCTGGGTCTTCCATTACTAACGGGAATTCCAGTCTACTCAGAAATTTGGTGGTGGCAATCAAATGGTCTGGGGTGCAAAAAAGGACCAAAATCTTCGACGGATTGCCAGAATAGGAGGGAAAATGAACCCTGAGGAATATCTAAGCATTTTACAGTCATCTCAACAGCCAAGTTTTAAATTCCAATATGAAGATATAATATTTTAACAGGATAATGATCCAAAGCACATTGTAAAAATGAGTGGAATGGTTTGAAAATCATTCAATTAACTTGTTAGATTGGCCCCTTGGTCTCCTAATATAGATATTATTGAGCACTTTTCGTTCCATAAAAAACAAAATTTGGCCAAGTGCGAAAATTCATCATAATCGATTGAAGAACTATTTGAGCGAGACTAATTGATATAGAACAATATCCCGTCATAATTTTCAAACAATCTAGTGAAAAGTGCTCCAAATAGAATTCAGATCATAATTAAAGCCAAAGGAAGCTATAGAAAGTACTAAATTTTATGTTTTTTTAATAGTTTTAATTCAGTCACAAAAGTGTTGCAATCAGTTAAATTTTCCATGTTTTTCAGAATTTATTTTTATACTTCAATAAAATTTATATGATGTTAATTTTTAATCATTAAGTATGTGTTAAAACCATATATATTTGTTTCATTACCCAACACTCATTTCTAGCAGCAAGGTATTCAAATTTTGTAAGCAAGAGCTATCATTGGAACAGTTTTGTGAGTCACTGTATATATATATATATATATATATATATATATATATATATATATATATATATATATATATATATAATCAATGATTCCTATTTATTTTTTAATTGGAAAAAAAACGGAATCAAAATATCTTCAGATTGATTTAAAGATAACACAGACAAGTAAATCTCAATCTTTGTCATTACAAAATCTATCAGATTGAATTTATTACCAGTCACTTGAACTCCATTGGCAGAGATCTATTATATTCTCTTTCAATCTCTCTACAGCTTCAAATGTTTGATCTATTGACCTGGTGGCATTAATAATTCTGTAAACAGCCATGGCATCCCTTAAAAGTATAGAAATAAGCAATGCCCATTGCAAACAACCAGCATCCATCAGAAGTTGTAGAAAATACCTGAAAAAGAATTAAAACCACAATAGCCATCTATTTTATATTTCTTCATGACTAATTATGTATTCAATAAGTTTGTTATAAGCATTTTATGTTTTGCAAATATACCTACAGTTGCAAATCTCCCATATAAAACATTAAACCATTTGCTGCTGAGATGTACAACACGTGTCCTTGACCAGGTGCTATAGGGCTGGTGCCTCAACAACTACTCAGTGCTGCGTTCTGACAGCAGGTATAAAAAGGTGTTTTCATATCTCATTCATATTTTGATTCAAAGCGTGATTAAATAAACAGTTCCATATTTTACAAACATTTTCTAAATATTATTTTTTATTTTGTAAACAAAATTGGTTTTTAATAATTATTGGTTTTGTCAGAGGAGGCAGGCAAAAACTATTTGTTAAAGATTCTATGAATTTAGGTATTTTTCAATGCTGACTCCTAAACTGTATTTGTAATTAATGCACTTACACATATATGAATTGTACCTTAATTGTATATCAGCTTTTGGAGAACCTTTAGTTGTAATCTGCTTTGAAAGATGATCAAGAATTTGAGGCGATGGCATATCATTATAAGGAGAATTCAATTGGCTAAAAGGTTCAGCTTCAACATCTTCACTACACAACCAACTGTCAGTTTCACTAGTCAAACTTCTTTCATCTGAAAAAAAATGAAGATTTTACTAACAAAAAAAACAAGAGTTCATTAGAAATATATGGTCATCACCTAAGAAATACAACAAACAAATAAAATTACTGTATTAAAATTAAATGATCTTAACAAAAACTTTAGTAGTTCAGCAAAAAATAGTTGATATTTTTAAAGGTGCAATATAGAAAATTTTAAATAAAAACATCTGAATATAATTTCAATTTTTACATTACTGTTTTATACAAAAATTTCAGAGGAAATAATTCTATTTTTAGTATTTCATCTATTATATAGCACAATATCCTGTGATTAGTTATTTTTTTATTAATATTTATTTGGTTCTATTTATCAATATATATTTTTTTAATAATTAAACAATTTTCTAAAATAACCACCATACATATTCAAACAACCAACTCAAATAAAAATTACATTTCTTCTTTTGAAATATCATAAATTAAACCACACACAATAAATGTTTATTCACTCACCGTGATTGGTAAAAATGATTAAATCTAATTATTAGTTTATTGAGTAATACATTTTTCAATTTACTAAAGGATATTTTTAGGACTGAAAAGATCCTAAATCTATACCGAAATAATGTTTGATCATTCAGTTACTCCTTAATAATCCCTATGAATTATATTAAAACAAGTTCTTGTCTACAATAATCCTCATACAATTCCAATGATTTCTGATCACTGTTGTCAGTCTAAGAGACTAGTGACAGGCCAAGACGATTCTATAAATTTACATTTAAAAATAAGAATGGGACACAATAATCATCTACTTAAAATGAAAGAAGGAGTCACAATATTCATCTTCTTGCTCCAACATACTGATTGGTCCACATTCCTCTTACACTCATGGGAATACCATAAGGTTGTCAGAGGGGACTTACTGTAAATACATTAAACCAAGGGCAGGCTGCTCCCAGGGGGGAGTCCTATCACCTCTGTTATGGTGTATGGTGGTAGATACACTGTTGACAAGATTAAAGGATCAGGGGTTTCAGGCGCAGGCCTATGCAAATGACCTGGTGATTACAGTGGTAGGGAAGGTATTGCCAACTCCTGCGGTGTGCATAGAAAAGTGGAAGGACTAGGCACACCAAGACTTGCAGGCAGTAAAATTTAAGTTTCTCCAAAACAGTAAAGTATTTAGGAGTCACTTTGGACTCGAAACTCAACTGGAAGGAGCACATCTACAATAGCCAAGAAGGCCACATGTACTCTGTGGGAGGGTAGTTGGGAATAACTGGAGTATTACCCCCAAGGCTATGCATTGGATCTACACTGCGATTGTGAGTTAAGTATGGATCGATAGTGTGGTGGCATCGCTGCGGCACTAGTACCAATAAGAGAATGCTGGGCTCCCCGCAAAGGATGGCTTGCCTGATGATTACAGGCACAATGGGTTCCACCCCTACAGGAGCTATGGAGATCCTACTCAACTTAAGACCAATCTTCATTGAAGAAATAGCCAGACATACGGCATACAGGCTCAAAATAATGGGACATAAATCTTGCCCAACGTTTAGCTCACATTGTGACATTATCCGGAGGAATCTGCAGGAGCCAATTCTCTGCATGCCTTTGGATTATCAAGACCAGATGACCTTCAGCTCAAATTTTGTGATATCAATCAAAACAAGAGAGAAAGCGCTGGAACGTAAAATGATACAAAGCCGGGTGGACAGCTACGGGTTTACTGATGGCTCGAAGACACCAAACACAGTCTCAGTATACCAATGGGCAAATATGCCACAGTGTTCCAAGCTGAGGTATTAGCCATAAACAAATGTGCGGATATCATGAATAGCGGAGGCCCTAGAGACAAATGCTTTACTATATTCTCAGACAGCCAAGCCGCTATAAGGGCTCTATCTGCAAATAGGATAAAATCCAAGGTCGTACAAGAATGTAAAGACAGCCTAAATAATCTGGGTCAAACTGGAGTGGGTACCAGGGCACTCTGGCATACCTGGAAATGAGAGAGCTGATGAGTTGGCTAACATTGGGGCATCCACGATACCTATTTCACCAGAACCACTATGTGGAATTACACTGGCAGTTGCCAGATTGAGCATTCGTAGATGGGCCGGAGCTGAACTCAAGAGGCAATGGAGTCGAAGTACTACCCAGAGACAGGCAAAGCAATTTATGGTATTTGCTGACAAGAAGAGAATGGAAACACTGCTTAATCTTTGCAGAAGCACGGTTAAATTACTAACAGCCCTCCTTACAGGGCACTGTAAATTACGCCAACATCTCTATTCTATGGGGCTCACCACCACAACATGGTGCCAACTATGCTCTGAAGATTAAACTCCATACCACATTGTATGTAGATGCACAACACTGGCAGCCAAAAGGTACCTGCACTTCGGAGCTGCGACTATTGATGATCTGAGGGGATGCCAGAACTGAACCTTAGAACTTTAAGGAGGTTCATTTCTGACACGGGTCTGGTACTATAACAGACCGACATGTCGGGAGGCACAATAGGTCTTGCAGGCCTCGGTGCAGTTCCTCGGCTATCCGGGCACCCGTTATCTAGTCTAATCTAATCTAACCTACACTCATGGGAATCAAAGAAGAAATGTTTGTTGGTTTCTTCTCTAAATTTATGTACGTATTTAACATATCATTCCCTTTAAAAAAAAAAAAAAAAAAAAAAAAAAAACTTGCATGAAAAGGAAGGACAAGATAAAATGGCTTAATCAACATATTAAGAGATTAAAAATAATTTTGGGTTGTCCTAATAAAAAAAATTAAGGCTAAAAATACTACGTTATAAAAAATGTAAAATCATTTTGAAAAGTAAATACATAAGGTGCAACTAAACTACTGAACAGTTCATATTGAATTTAACAGAAAAGAGTAAAGTGGGGTCATTCGTTAAACATGAGTATAAGAAAGTTCAAAATGGAGTAAACTTAACTCCTGACAACCTGCTGTATGACTTTTATTGAGTCAGTAGAAAACACACAAACCCTGATGCTCAACAACCATTTTTAATTATAAATATGCTCCGGGTCTATTCTATTCGCCAATGACGTGGAGCATCATCATCCTCAATAAATAAATTATAAATATAATTTTCAGTCATTTGACCAGGGGCATCACTTTTGTTACAATTTTGAGTTACACGTTGCATAAAACTTTGCATACCCACTGCTGGCCATTATTTCTTGACTTCAGAATACCCACAGCGGTGAACATGTACAAAAAGGTGTGCCTTTATATATACATGAAGAACATTGATTGCATACGTGAGAAACTTTGCTCATTGATTGTATACATGAAGAACATTGTTCACTGATTGTAACAAAAAGAACATTGTTCACTTTGAAGAAAATCTGATTCAGCATTACATCTTTAGACACAATATTACTATTGCCCATGTGAGGATTTAAAGTACTGTCATTTGGGGTGAGTTCGGACACATTTTCGAGGTTTTCTCGTAATAACAAATGACAGAATTTTTATAAAAATCTGGAAAAATTAATGTATGAACCCTTAACCTTCCTCTAAAGTGTATTTAACCTTAATAGTGTATTTTGTTTTTTGAATATCTCAAAAATTTTCAATTTTTTTTATTGCTAAAATGTGTCCGAACTCACCCCTACGTGTGGGGTGAGTTCGGACAGCCTTTAATTTCTGCAAAAATCTAAACTTAAACTATAGTTGGAGTGAGCTCGGTCAAAATTGACGATATTCTCAATAGGAATATTTTCTATAATATTTTTTAGATTAACAAAATATTCTTTAACTTTTTCCTTATCTACTTCTGCTCTACACCTTTTGATGTTTTGTGCAAGGCATTCCATTAATGGCTGATTCCTTTACATAAAGCCGTCAAACCATTCTAGTCTGGGCTTGTTGTCTTAAAAGCGATTTTTTTCCTGATCTATCCAAATATGTTTTAACGATTTTGGGAATACCTTAACCGAGTTAATGGAAAAGCACGTTCAGCTGCAGGAAAATTCTCTTTGGTATTTTTTTTCTTCTTTACTAAATTTAGTTTAGCCACCACTTTTTTCTGGTGTGCATTCCTCTAAATTTATCATTTAAAGTCGATTTATGTATTTTGTTGAACAACAAAATACATAAATCGATCCGCTGCCTCTCTCAGAGTCTTCTTCTTCTTGGTTTTGATATCGTCAATCACATTTTTCAAAGCCTCTTTGGAGTAAATACTGTTTTCCTTTAAGCCAAGTGGACGCTGGTGTACATGATGCATGTCCGAACTCACTCCACGGTATTCGAGTTTTTTACTTAAACGAGAAAAAAAAGCTTTTGAACAAAAAAAATAAATATATTTATTTATGTATCATTAGACAACCTATAAACCTACTATACAAAATGAACAATTAGGGTTTAATTACTTACACAGCTTCTACACAGACGTTTGTTTCTAACATTTCGAAAATCATGGAAATTACAACATACATTAAAATATTTGTTACGCGCTTCAAAGTGTTCTCACAGCGATTTCGGCTTAACTATGGAAAAATGTAATATCGATCGTATTTGTCAAGCCAATTATGTCCCCAATGAAAAAACTTGCTCCAGATCACGTGATTTCCTGCGCCATGCACTACTGTCCGAACTCGTACTACCTGTTCGAACTCACCCCAAATGACGGTACTAGGGACATCTACTTTGTTCAGATCAAGCACATGTTAAAGAGGTATACAAATTACTTTTTTTTTTCTTCTTTTTTTATGAAATAAATGAATTTTGATAAATTCTTGCCAGTGTTAATAATGACTGGAAAGATCTATTTTGTCTTGTATAAGGAAATAAATAAAATTATTATTATATTAAATGAACTAAGTAGGATACAATTATTGATAAAAAGCTGCATAACTATGCTTAAATCAGAGCATAGAAATCATTGTTTCAAGTGAAACTAGCACAGAAAAGTTTTGAATTTTTAAGAATATGTATTGTACCTGGTAGTGGTTGTGACAACATTTGTTCTGAGAGAGGAATGTAGCCTTGAAAACTCATATAACCACTATCACCAACATTACTTGATGGATCCATAATTTCTACACTATTACTTCTTTCTGAAAAAAAAAAAAAAAAAATCAAATCCTAAATTACATCCATTTCAAAATAAAATATAACAATATTCTAATTATAAAATGAACTTTAACATTATAGTGTACTTTTTTTATTTGTGTAGCTGTACTGCCTCTGCTCTACAGGGTCACTGGCAGAACAGCTCTTTATTTTATACATTGTAGCAAATATTGATCTTTTTGATGAATGTGAGATTTTTAATAGTCTGTTTTTCGTCTTCTAAAGCTTCTTGTAGTGTCTTGGAATGAGAGCTAAACATGATGAGATAGCAAGGACTACATCAGCAGTGTGACTAGGTGTCGTCGTTTGTTTTAGCGCGGTCCCTCCCTCCCTTCATAGGGAGGAACCCCGCTTATAAGGTTGATCTCATGAAACAATCCGAAAGTGCCGACTAGAAAATTTCACGTTTCAGAACCCCTAGAGACCGAAAATAACGGTGGTTCAAATTTGTATATAAATATATTTATATATATATATATATATATATATATATATATATATATATATATATATGTATATATATATATGTATATATTTATATTTATATATATATATATATATATATATATATATATATATATATTTGTCTGTTCGCGGATTTCTGGCGTCCCTAATGGTCCGATTTTGATGAAATTTGGTACAAAAATCCGTCGTCCAATTTGAAAGGTCAAGTTTCTTAACCAGCAAAATCTGCCCACTGGAAAATGGCGTTAGGGGCGAAATTCGTGCAAAAAAAATCGTAACGCTTATCGTTCATATGCTTGTAATTACTCGTTTTATAGGCTTCTTGGGCTATTAAAACGAATGAAACCATTTCTAAGGCGATAGCTATAACCATTTTTGAGAAAATCGGAAAAAAGTTGTTAAATCAAGTTTTTGGTTTGGTTACTTAGAATCATGGGATTATGTTAAAACATTTTTTGCATGTTTGAATTTCATCAAAACTAACATGTTAAACTTTTGGTTACGTTTGGAGTAAAGGAAGGGTTAGAATAAAATATTTTATGAACAGACATGAAAAGTTTTGGGAACTTCGTATACTTTCATTAATATCTCGAACACGGTTGGGAAATCGTGATAAGTGGTTAGATATTATTTGAAAGCTTTATAAATTCTCTACAACAACAATTTTTGATTAGGTGATGTCAATCGGAGAAATAAGTGCTTAAACTTTGAAGTAATTGATTTCGTTTATTCGAACGGTTCTTTTTGTCTGTTTTAATTCCTTGTTATTTTTTAATTGCTTATAGTTGGATAATGTATTTGACAATAAAACAGATTAGGTAAAATAAGAAAAACAATACATTGTTAGAAATATAGCTTGCCAAGAGAAAGAGATTCGATGACGTCTTTTGAATATTTTCAATTGCCTTCCTGCTGTTGATTTTTAGCGCGGTTACTCCCTACCTCCATAGGGAGAACCCGCTTATGAGGTTGACCTCATGACGCAATCCGGAAGTGCCGACTAGAAACTTTTGCGTTCCATAGATCACGTAAATATAGGTGGTTCAAATTTGTGTATATATATATATATATATATATATATATATATATATATATACTTATATATATGCTTGTCTGTTCACTCTCTGGCGGCCTCAAAAATGGTCCGATTTTGATGAAATTAGGTACAAAAATCTGTCGTCTAATTTGAAAGGTCAAGTTCGTTAACCAGCAGAATCCACCCACTGGAAGATAGTTTTTGGGGCATAATTTGCGCAAAAAAAATTGTAACGCTTACGTTTTTGAGTTCATATGCTTGTAAGTACTCGTTTTATATGTTTCTTAACATACGAAAACGAATGAAACCATTTTCAAGGCGATATCTCTAACCGTTCCTGAGAAAAGTGGAATCAATGTTTTGTAAGTCATTATTTCTTTGTGGGTACGTGAGTATGCGAAAAAAATATTTTATTAATAGACATGAAAAGATTTCGGATCTTCAAACATTTTTCGTAAATATCTCGATAACGGTTGGGAAATCGTGGCATGTGGAAGGTGACCATTCGAATGCTTACTAAATTCTGTACAAAAAAGATTCTGAAGCAATATTCGATGGGGCAACGTCAATCAGAGATATAAGCGCTTAAAACTGAAAAAGTGTTTGTTTTGTTGTTTTGAAAGGGTTTTTCTCTTTGTTTATCTCACTTATTAATTGGTTGTTTTTTGTTTTAAATTGAATTTTTCAGTAAAATTAGTATGTAGTAAAAGAAGCTAAGAAACTATAAAAGGTATTTGAAATAAGTTTGGAATGGCTGCGGTAATCAAGATTTTGAGTTGGATCAAGAAAAATTTTGATATTTTCCAATTCATTGAAACGTATGAAATGAAGTATCGGTAGAAGAGGATTCTAGGGTCTGGCGGACCCGACCAGGTAAAGCCATAAAACCCTTTGAACAAAGGCCAAGGAAAATATTATCTGTTACTATTCTAAGCTTTTCAAATGACAATAAGGATATGAACAGGAACCACGCTAAGATGATGCAGTTCCTGCGAGTCGGACTTTTATTTATTAGAAAAAAAAAAAAAAAAATCAGTCCCGTAACAGGCCACGAGGGCCCTGAGGGGCAGATACTATAGAGGTATCTGATTCATGACCATACGGCACACTAGGGAGATAGTGTGGTCAGTACTATGCTCCGGCCGCCTGATTTTCCCCTTGGCCGCATCGACTGCTAGTCATTAGCACCCAAGGTACCCATTATTAATTAAATTAATTAAAGGCTGGGTTGGCCTAGGGACGGTCAGGGAGGCCGAATTCAACCCATGAACGAAGACACTAGAAGAAAAAATCTTTAGTGCTTGCTCGGGATTTGAACTCAGGCCTCCAGCTTATTAGTCCAGTGCTCTACCACTGAGCTAACCTCGCCCCCCACTTTTATTTATTAGAACTCATTAATCCTTTTACTGAAAACTCTATCATAATATTTCTTAAAGAAGAGGGTAGCAGATTATTTATTTTATTTTAAGGGTTCCACATTTATGGTGATGGGCCCTTGGATAGCAGATAAACCTGAAGTAAGATATGGAATAGGAAATTATATTTGCTGGAAAGGCCGTTGTTGTTTGAACAGGAGATTCCTCGTGCTAGCAGCACCCTTACTAGCTCCTTTCATCAACTGCCGCCTACCTTTAGTATTTCTGTTCGCTCTATAGCTGGCTAAAAAATAGATCGATTTTAATGAAATTTTGTATTATTCCTTTACTAATGCCACCAGAGAACTACCCTAAGATGACGCATTTCCTGTGAGTCAGACTTTTTTATTTTTTTGTGGCGAATCTTCGAGATTTGCAGTGAAAAAATTAATATTGTACGTGTTTAACTTACTATTTGTATAAGGGCTGCCTATAAATGGTTAAAAAAAAAAATCAGTTGGAGAAAGCAGCAATTATGATGAACCCTGTTTAGGAAGTCCAGTTAATTTTAATACCGGCAGTCTTAAAAATCGTGTGGCCTCAGAGCCACAATTAACAGCGGATCATATCAAAATGGATGGATTCACCACATGGATTCAAAACCCCTCACAAATGGTGAATGTCCACAAATTGTCGTTTTCTCACGATAATGCTAGACGGCACTACAAAAGATAATTGTATTTATTTGAGTGCTTTTGTCACATCCTGCTACTACCAGAACATTGCCCAAGAGATCTTTAAATTCGTTTGTATCATTGATTAGAATGCTAAATTGCGTTTAATTTAAACTATTTAAAATGTTTCCAAAAATGGGCAAAAACTTTTTGACCAACCTAATAGATAATAAGACAAGGAACACAATAGTCCGTCGGCCCGTGTACATTTCATGCAACAATTTTTAAGATTCTTCATTTTTTCACTATTGATTGTACCCGTCTTAAGTAGTTCAGTGCCACTTGTCAGCTGGCGAGATAGCGGTGGGTGTGGCTGCAGGGGCGTTGCAAAGATAGGAAAAATGTGATCATGTGAAACGATTTTAAGATTCGTGAAATTTTTTGGAGAAACACCTTTCATTATACAATAATCATTGGCACTTGTCAGCTGGCCGGCCAGCGGTGGACTGATTGTCAGCTGGGGGTCTAAACTTGGCAAAAATACCAAATTCTGAAATATTGGTGGTTACTAGTATTTGTAGTGAGATTAAAGAAAAAACATTGTCAGCTGCTCATATCTTGGCGGAAAACTTGTGAGCTGGGGGTGTATAAGCGTTGTGCGCATGGCACGCGCTCCGCTTTATACCGCCAGCTGACAACTTTTCCACCCACATATAAGCAGCTGACAATTTGTTTCGTCAATCTTATTACGAATACTACCTACTAACGAAATTTCAGGAATTTTAATATAGTTTTTGACTATTTAATAGCGAAAGCATGCTTATAGCGATTACAACTTCTGAATTATATTGATTATAAATGAATATTTTTATTATCAACGTCATCTGCATGGATAGTGACTTAGGGCAGCATTTTTGGATATATTTTTTTGGTTTATTTTAGATTATAAACACCGTAGTATGGGTATTTTTTTTTTTAATCTACATTACAGTAGATTTATACTCGATATTAGGCGTATAGCCATCGGGGATCAAGCATACAGGCTGCTAGGATTGCTAAAACGTGACAAAGCTCTAGACCCCTGAAGGATTGTTTAACTCTAGTGTGTATAGAGTGTCTTACACAGCAGACATACAGACAGACAACAATTCTATAAATCATTGTTTTGGGTACTATTGCGTTGATAAAGGAACCCAATAGTATTTTTACCCCTATATCTTGCATGAACAAACAGCGATCCGTTAGAATTTTAGTATATGTAAAGATAGATTACGGCTAGTAGTGGTAAGTTGGTAATTCAGGTCCAGAATTAACCGGTAAACCGATTTAGTTTATTTGTACAACATATTTTTCTATTAATATTTCCACAAACGAATACCGAGTTTCGTCCGACCGACTTTGAGTCCGGAGTAAACCCCTCCTCCAGATGAACCAATTTTGCTGGTTAAGGAACTCGTTAAATCATTTACTAAGGGAATACTATATACGAAGTTTCGTGACGAAAAAAACCTCTGGTGTGTATTGTATTAACGATAGTTCATGAAATGTTCGACGTGATTCTTTACATTGGCATAACGTTTTTATTTATGTACCGATTCGCATGAAACAAACACTAAATGTTAAGTGAAGCGTACCACAATATATTAGTGAATACTGCAACTAAATCGGATAAGCCGTTTCTGAGATTAGCGTGCACAGACAAACAGACAAGCAGGCAAAAATTCTAAAAATCATTGTTTTGGGTACTATTGCATTGATAAAGGCCCCCAATAGTATTTTTCCCCATATATCTTCCAGGTACAGACAGCGATCCGTTAGAATTGTATTATGTGTATAGATTTGTATTAAGGTATGATGAGAACATATATTATTTATTTGTATAATATATTGTAAAAATTATTATATAATTTATTTATAATAATAATAATAGTTTACTAATAAAACTTTGTAATAAAAAGGAAGTCAATAGTATTCTGATTCTGACTCTTCACCTTCAGAATCATCACTTTCGATATTTGTAGTGCTTGTGAGCTCATCCTGCTGTCTCTCATGTGAAAATACTAATTATTGGTATTGAAAAAATTATGAAACATTAATAAAGCAAAGAAAATGAATAATTTTAATATCTTCAGTGAATTACTGATCTCGAGCAATCATTTCAACTACTGGAGGTAATTGTTCGCCATCAAACCATTTACATGTGTAAATTTTATTCATGTTATTATTAGATGTTAAAATTTGGATGAAAATTGAAAATTTGGATGGGAATGTGAACAAACCAAACTATTTAGATATTAATAAGTTATTTTTAACACTAGGCGAAACACTGTGCCAAGCGTTGCCTGATTTTCACGCATTCACAGTCAAAAATTTTTTATGTGCTATGTATGGTTTTAAAGCCACTGTTAGTGATGCCCGTGTCGCCAATTTTATGAAAATCTATAAGTTAACAGAAGACGCCACAGAATTTAAACTACCCGACAAAAATTTCGATGGTTCTCTTTTCCAACCGTTAAAATTTTTGTTATTACAAAACATTTTAAAGACAATATATATCAGTACAATTTGGCGCAACGCCTACAACAAAGGCGAACAATAACCTTCAAGTTTAACTCCTCTGGATTACGGATGGGATATTGAAGATAATATATAAACCTGTAAATGGTTTGATGCCGGACAATTCCGTCCAGTAGTTGATATGATTGTTCGAGACCAGCAATTCTCTGAAGATATTAAAATTATTTATTTTCTATGCTTTATTAATGTATAATCATTTTATCAATAACAATAATTAGTATTTTCAGATGAAAGACAGCAAGAAGAGGATGACCTCACAATTACTGCGGATGCGGACATTGATGATTCTGAAAACAATTGACTTTACCAAGTGTTATTTAGCATACTATTATTATTATTAATAAATTGTATAATACTTTTTATTACCAATACAGTATTTTATACAAATAAATGAAATATTTTTTTATCATACCTTAATGCAAATACATAATATATTTTAACGTTGATACTAAAAATATTCATTTATAATTACTATATTCAGAAGTTTTAATCGCTATAAGCATGCTTTCGCTATTAAATAGTCAAAAACTATATTAAAATTCCTGAAATTTTGTTAGTAGGTAGTATTTGTAATAAGATTGACAAAATAAATTGTCAGCTGCTTATATGTGGGTGGAAAAGTTGTCAGCTGGCGGTATAAAGCGGAGCGCGCGCCATGCGCTCAGCGCTTATACACCCCCAGCTGACAAGTTTTCCACCAAGATATGAGCAGCTGACAATGTTTTTTCTTTAATCTCACTACAAATACTATTAACCACCTATATTTCAGAATTTGGTATTTTTGCCAAGTTTAGACCCCCAGCTGACAATCAGTCCACCGCTGGCCGGCCAGCTGACAAGTGCCAATGATTATTGTATAATGAAAGGTGTTTCTCCAAAAAATTTCACGAATCTTAAAATCGTTTCACATGATCACATTTTTCCTATCTTTGCAACGCCCCTGCAGCCACACCCACCGCTATCTCGCCAGCTGACAAGTGGCACTGAACTACTTAAGACGGTTACAATCAATAGTGAAAAAATGAAGAATCTTAAAAGTTGTTGCATGAAATGTACATGGGCCGACGGACTACAAGGCACCAGGTCTCAGAATTGTAATGATATCCAATCAGCACAAGAGATCCTTAGATCTGTCATCTCTCTACGTCCAATTCAACACGTACCTTACCCCCACTCATCGTCTCTTATTCTTTCCCTAATTCTAGCCGAATTACTTATATTTCCTTGTTCGGACTCTTGTTCATTCTCTTCCTTGAAAATAGGCTTGAAGCTTTTGAAAAATTCTATATAAATTACTTTTAGAGTTCTTTCATTTTTAATATTTTATTTTCTAATTCATGTATTTACTTCATTTTAATGTTTTATACTGTATTCTTCCATTTGGTTTTTAGAAATCTATATTTCTACCTAACTACATTTGTAAACAAATGTCAACAATTAAACTAACTTTCACTAATATTTTTTGAATAAAATTCCACTCGGACATACCAATTGATGGAGAAGAAGTCCCAGTAGACACTGTAGGATATGGCCATGAAAAATCTGTGTGTAAATCTTTAAGAGCCGAAATACAATGTTCAACAACAGCAGCTCGATGGCGTTCTCTAGCAAGCCATCTCACTAATGGAAAATCTAGATTTGCAGCCATGCAGCCTAAATCATAAAGCCTATGCTGAGTCAGCAATCTACGAGCATGTCTTTCAATCATAACATCCATGAAGAATTCCTCAGCAGATTTGCTACTGTCTCTGCAAAAAAAAATTAAGAATATACTCGAATTATTTTGAGTCATTGGTATAGCATAAATACTAAAAAACTATAGTATATTATGTTATTGTTTGAAGCCAGACAAATATTAAAGCCCCCTTTGCATAAAAAATAAAATAAAAAAATAAGGAAAACTATCACAACCATTCAATGAGAAAAAATTATGTGAAGCATGTTTTCTCCACGTATTTTGTTGATCTGTATTTTTTATTAATGATTCAAAAGGGAATTGTTTAAGTTTTTTTAATAATTGTATTGTTTATTCTTGAATAATTCATGGTGTGGTTATTCTGAAAGATATACGAACACTTGATCCTATAAATGTGATATTTCTGTAATGATCGCCAAAAAATCTAAAGTTTTCACAACAACTCTGCTGCCTAAATTAATATTCAAAATCTTAAAATAATTTCACAACAACATTATATCAGGTCATACTTTGCACTTGGCACTAACTATTCTTTATACCTATATAAATAATGCCATATTTAGGAAAAATAATGATATTTCAAGATTTATCCACTGCTATCCCAATCTATTTCAGAAATGTTACCTCCAGTTTCTCCTTCTTATTCAGTGTTCTAGTACAGCATATCTTGCAAATTTTAACAATGTAATTTAACAACCTAAAATCAACATTGAGTGGGGGAAATGGGGACATAGCCACATATGAAACACTTACATGCAGTCAGACTTAACAGCAGGGACTGACTTTTTTCTTTTCAACAGATTGATGTCAGAGATTGATGTTCTTGAATGAGGACCATTAGGAGTTTTTTCATTATTTATTATTTTGGGAGTGGTAGTGGTACTAAAACTGCGACCCCGGGTCACCTATAAATTGAAAAATGTCATTGATGAAAATTCAATAATCTTCAAAAGAGTGAAAAAAAACATAAGCCCAAATACTATTATAAATCTACAAATCTAAAAGAATCATCTTCAAAGTTTCAGCAAAGAGTATGGGAACAATGTTAGTTACATGGTTTTAAAATAAAGATAAATAAGAAAACTCTCTAACCTGCATTGTTCCAAGAACTAAAGAAAGATCTTCTTCATTTCCGTTAACAGGGGGTGTTTGTGGAATTCTTGACGGAACAACTATGGGAGCTCTTGAATGTTCAACATCATTAGGATCTATAAACAGCACAAAAAATACCAAAAGAGAAAATAAACACTTTTTCTTTGTTGCATCCCAAACAACTTTTTTTCTGATTATATTTTTTTAAGAGAATAATCAAGAAACTTTTCTTTCCTTTGCCAGAAAAGAAAAAACATTAAGACCTAAGGAAAAGGAGGTTAGTCATGACATACAACCAATACCGTCCATAATAATAACACTAAATCACTATCATGGTAATACTTTGTCATTCATGACACAGGCACTCAAAATAAAAAAAGTGGTCTGTTCCAAAGACACCATACATATATTCTTATGTATTTCGAAATGCTAAATCTGAATCTGGAGTCTGTTTGACCCCAGCATGTCAGGTTGAAGGGCATTTGAAGGTAAATTTTTGTGGTAAGTCGTTTAAGAAAAAATAACTAGAGCTTTCATGGTTTTGAGGGTCGCTGAATTCGAATCCGAGGTCTGTTTCACCCGATCGGCGCATAATCAAAGTCATTTCAAGGACAAATATGTTTATTTAGCAAAACATTTTTGACTGCACATTCTGAAACAACGGAAACTTTTACATCCAGAAATGTGCGTCATTTATTCTTTTAATGAAAAACTATGATTATGTGGCTTCATAGAACTAGAATACTATGTTAATAAGTTCTGGGGGCGCTAAATTTGAATCCGGGGTCCCGCAATCGTCTTTGTCAAGTGACTGCAGCTCTACATTGGTGGGAAACTTGCAGAGTATACTATTACAAGAACACAATCTACTTGTCACAAGTGTAATAAAAGTTCAGGCCATTTCTTTTACATTTGTGGGGAATTGGAAATTCCACAATACCGAAAAAACTTATCTAACAGCTTGAAGACTGTTTACGAAGAATGCTTCTGATTAAAGGTCGAAAACAAAAATATGAGCTGGGCACCTCATGTAATATGTAGTAATTTCAGAATGATGATAACACAATATAAGACATAACAAAGATAAAAATCGAAATCAGTCGAAATTCACTTTCCAAAACAAACAAATATGACCTTGAAATGACCCTGGATTCAAAGTTAGCGACCTCCAGAACATATTAACATAGTAGTCTAGTCCTTTGAAGCCTCTTAATCATATTTTTCAATTTTGTATTGGAACATAGACCTTTAGGACTATAATAGAAACAAAAATAAAACACATATATGGATGAAAATGTATTCACTTTGCAACAGAAAGCCAACCATAAATCTCTCTTTAAATTTGTGTGTTTATAGACTCAAAACATGTTAGATGTTGCATAAAAAATAAGGTTTATCACTTTATTATTGATCCTATGCAACAAACAGCATACGTAGGGCCCTGTGTTTATGTATGAGTGTGTTTTTAATAACATTTATTTTTAGACATACATGATCTAGTGCACCCAGGGAAGAAAACAGGTTTAGGATTAGGAATATATGTACTTATACTAGTATTTTATTTAAATACAATTAATTTCTTCCCAATGAATAAATTGATTAAATTCATAGCTATGACAATGCATTTGTATATACCTACCTATAGCTTTCAAAAACCGCACCAAATCCTTAGAAAGTTCCCATTTAGAACTATTTAATGTTGAATCAAGTAACATTGTAGCATACTGACGGCTCACAGATGATGATTCAAGATTCTGTGCAACAGAAAACAATGTTCAAAAAATGAAATTACAAAAATATACAATTTACTCAATTTAAGAACCAGTTCAATGAGAAAACATCCAAAAGTTTGTATTAGGGATTAGAAATTTGTATTCTATTTTTATGGATATTGCTCACTTTTTTCAAAAACATCATTTCTCAAAGAAATAAAAGTTTTCAGGACAGCGATTTTAAAGTTTAAATAAATGTATTATATATAAATTTTAACTTCTTGATTGAACTTTTTACTATGGAACAGATCGGGTTAGACAATGCCTGATTTTATTTTTCAGATTGAAGAAGAAGAAGTATGAAATTTCCAAATTTTTAGAGATTCTCTTTGATGAATGAGGTTCTTGCTCTAAATTTCATAACTTGTCCCTGGATTAAGTTAATATAAAAAAAAAATAATGGTTAGAGGGAGAGATTCTGAGCTTACACCTAAGAAGATCAGAGGGTTTGTCAAGGATGAAGGGCTACTAGAAGTGACCCAGCAGGTTATCAGGGGCACAATAGAACTTTAAGATCGAGTGGCTTTCCAATTGAAATTCCAGATTTTTGACCGTAAGTATGTTTTAACAAGAGTAACATTATTCTGATTTTCTTATAATTATGCCCATAGACAAGTCAAATATGACGGGCATTTATATGTATGCTATTTCTAAGAAACAACTTACAAACACGAATGTGTGAATCGTGAAAATTGAAAAATATTATAACTCCTGCGAGGCCTTTGTTCGATTTCGTGCACCTAACGATTATTGAGGTTTTATTTCCTTTGTAGAATTATGAATAATAATAATAGGCCTCGCAGGGCCTTTGTTAGATTTCGTGCACCTAACGATTATTGAGGTTTTCTATCCTTTGTAGAGTTATGAATAATAATAATAATTATAATAATAGTAAGTAATGGTGATGAATAAAGTCCTAGATGCACACGTTAAATCAGTCAATGATATAGATAATGTACATGATTTAATACACTCAGGCACAAGAGCAGTTTGCTACTACTTAGACTTCGGGCGGGATAAAGCAGTTACTGCAGACGAAACTAAATCAAAATCAGATAAATCCCCACCTTAGAGGAAAAGATTAGAAAAGAAAATGCCTGATCTTAGCTGCAGAATTGGTATCATAACCAACTATGTACGATGTCCGCAGTCTGCTAGTAATAAACTGAAAGCTAAAATTGATGAAATAATTGTGCTTCACATAGGAATGATTGACGAGGAACACTTAATTGAATCATTATCTACGTACTTAGCAAAACAAAAACAGAAACTAGCTGTTTATACGTAGCAGAATATTTAGGAACAACAAAGCGTTTCTCAGAAGGAAGCAAAATTCTCTATTTAGCTCACGAGAAAGGGACTTATATTGCACCTTAATTAGAAGCAATAAGGACAAGGTATGTGATGTAAATATTGAGATGGACAAAATGGTAAGCTATTGGGCCGACATGTAGGAAGTTCCCGTATCCCATAGCAAAACTGTAGATTGGATGTCCAAAGTACAAGAGCAAAGAAAGAATGTTCGGCTAATGGCAAAACAGCCAAATTCTTGTAGAAGGCATGACTCAAGGGATTAAGAAATTGCACAACTGGAAAGCACCAGCCTTCATGGAGCCATAGCGCGATGCTATTACGACATTCTTGTAGGTCATATGCTAATTACTGAAGATTTTTTGCTGAGAGAATCATTTATATGATTCCAAAGAAAATAAATAAAATTCTAGAACCAAAAGACTATAGACCAATAACATGCCTAAATGGTATCTATAAACTCTTTACATCCATTATTGCATCAAAAATTCAAGATCATTTGAATCAAAATGAGGGCGAAACGCTTTCAATGCGGGGTGCTCATAAATAAATTTAAAAAAAAAAAAATCAAAATGAGTTACTAGCCCCAGAGCAGCTCGGCTGTAAATGTGGCTCTGAGGCATGTAAGGAGTTGTTAGTAATAGATACATTTATCGCATCTCAGGTCTCAGCAAAATCTCTCGATGGCATGGATAGACTACAAGAAGGCATTTGATTCAGTTCCTCACTCTTGGTTGGTCGAAATATTAGTTATCGACAAGACTGCTGAAAATGTAATGGATCTGCTGTTACTTATGATGGCTACGTGGAAAACGAAGCTTAGCTTTAGAAAAGCCACATACAAGATTGAAAGTGAATCAATTAGGATACAACGAGGAATATATCAAGGTGATAGTATTAGTCCTTAATGGTTTTATTTGTCCCTCAATCCCATGAGCCAGTTACTTTGTGACAGTGGATTTGGTTACCAGCTAACTGTAAATAATCCTGACACCAGGATAAGCCACAGTCTATTTATGGATGACCTTAAGTTGTATGCAACGAATACTGTTCACCTACAAAGCATGATGCATATTCAACATTTTAGTGATACCATCGTCATGACGCTTGGTATTGACAAGTGTGCCATATTGCATGTTTCAAAAGGGCAATCAATTATGACCAATAACATCGGTTGGCTGATGGCGATACTATTAATGAACTCGAGGAAAATGAGTCTTACAGGTATCTTGTCATACAACATCTGAAAATAGCCAAAAAAGAAGTAAAATAGGAATTGAAGGCTGTGCTTCTCAAACGCTTATGTCTGATTTTACGAAGTTATCTACATGGCAGGCAGAAAATAAAGGCAATAAATACATGGGCAATATCATCAATGGTTTACAGCTTCGGAATCATTAAATGGTGTGATACTTCGTTACCACCCTATATCTTCTATTGAAAGGCTGTATTTGCCAAGAAATAAAGTAGGATGAGGCCTCGCAAATATTGAAAACTTATGCCGCTCTCAGAAAAATTAACCTGAAGAGCTCCTTTATGACAAGCGAGAATTGTCTTTCCAAGGAAATGGTCAAACTGGGCGAGAATTATACAGCCTTAAAATTGAAAACAAGCAACTGGCCGGAAGTTACAACAGAATCGGATCGATCGCCTTTCCACTTGGCTGAAGAAAGCATTACATGGGCGGTACCATAGTCGGTTATTTGATCTGGAGGTGGTACTCTCATGGTCGGTAGTGTGGTTGACTTCTGGAAGGCTATTCCCCGAAACAGAGGATTTTGTAATAGCTGTCACGTTTTGAAAGATGTCAACATCTCTAACAAATGTCGACTTCGTAACAAAGCGTATGAGTCAATCCAGCACATTACCGGGGCTGTGAGATCCTTACGGGATCCGATTATCTTCAGCGGCATAATAACGTCGCCAAAAAATATCAACAAGCACTCGTGAAAAATATGGTATGCTGGATGGTGAGGTCCCTTATTATCACTATGCCCCAAAAAGACTTTTGGGGAAAGGTACAATTAAAATGTATTGGGACAAAGCAATTTGAACGGACCGTACTGCCCATCACAATAAACCGGATATTATTATCATAGACAAGGGAAATAAGACAGCCGATATTATTGATTTTGCAGTCCCCAATATCCAGAAACCATTTGCTGAGAAACATTGCAAGTATCAGGACTTGGCCATAGAGCTGAAAGACTTGTATAATTTGGATTCTGCAAGGATAACAGCCCTCATAATCTCGACCAAGAGGCTCATTCCAAAAACAACAATTGCCGCAAATACCTATCTGAAACTGCCGAAGGATCTTATTAAAAATGCTCAACAAATAGTCCTGCTTGATACCGCCAGAATGGTAAGAAAGTTTCTAAATGATTGCCTGTAAAAAAACAAAACAAAACAAAAAAAAAAAACAACAAAAAGTACAAAAAAAAAAAATAATTCTTTTATTGTTTTTAGGGTTGGCAATAGCCCCCTAAAGAATTTATCCCAGGAGACTGGGGAGAAAAAACCCCAATAATAATAAGTCTTTATTTATATACGTACAGACACTACTTATATTATATAATGAAAATAAAATAAATATAGAAGTAAAAGCTTATATATGTACAATATATAGACCTTCCCACTAGGGAGTGTGAAGTCTTTTAATGGATACTATCCTCACCTAGGAGTAGAGTTCGCTTGCCTTTGTCCTCCATTAGTCCCTGTCTCCATTTTTTAGCCTATCACTTCTGTTTATGCCCAGCATGCTTCACTGCATAGCCCTCTGGCAAACTCCAATCTTCTTTTCGATTGCTTTTGTGAGAGATTATGTCTGGCAACCTAGGTATATTACCGCTTCTGCAGTTTCGATGCCTGGGAAGAGTGATTTCAGATTTTTAGTATTTTTGTCGGCTATTATTTTTGTTTTACTGTTGTAAGTCAAAAATCATTTTGATAAGTACATCCTCTGTTGACATGATTAAAACTACATCATCTGCAAATTTGATCTTATTTAATTTTATAGGATTTACTGTTATTCCCATTCCATCCCAGTGTTGTTCTTTGAACACTTCTTCTAGCTCGACAATGATGATGGTTGGGGATAGAGCATCACACTGCCTTACACCTCTTTTTATAGGAAACTTTTCTAGTCTATTTTCGCCTGAAATGAATCCTTTATTTCCTGTGTATAATTTCTCAATCAGGGAAATATATTTCCTTTCAACACCAATCGACTCTAAGCCTCTGGAGATATTGGAGTGGTATATGCTGTCGAAGGCTTTTGAAAAATCCACAAAACCTAGAAAGAGGTTGACACTCTATTCATTAGCTTTTCCATTAAGTTAATCATCAAGGACAGATAACCCCCTCCTGAATCCTACTTGGTCACTAAGTATGTTTTCTTCTATTTTCGTAGTTATTCTGGTTCGAATTATTCTGTAAAAGAGATTGCCCATTGTTGACCTAGGAAGATGGGTCTATAGTTATCTAGTTTGTTTCTATCACATTTTTAGTGAAGTATGATGATTTTTGATATTTTCCATCCTTCTGGGACAGTTATGAATAAACTCTCTTTATTTGGCGATACCTCCAAGATTCTCATACCCATCAGAAACACTTTGTCTTTTAATGCCCAAAGTTAAAATAGTACAATAGCTGTCTCTCAATTAACCCACCAAGGACAAGAAATATTTACTCTAAAAAATATATACTTGTTTGGCATTTCTCAACTCATTAGCTTTAGTTTGAGTCCAGAAAAATATTTAAAAAATTCTGTGACGATTTATTGAGGAGTGGGGGTGGTTTGCCATAAATGGCACACTTGTCCTGTGTAGGGTCAATATTACACAGGGTCTATAGAATGAAGAATTAACGAAGCATGATTTGATTTTATTCAAATACTAACAATTTTGAGATAAACCATTATCCATTTGGTGAACAAGGCAAAATTTACAAAATACAAAGATAATATTTTATCTCAATTGAAATTCTAAAATGAAAATTTACATTTGTAATATAAAAAAATTACCATCATTATTTTGAATGAAATGGAATGCTACATTTCAAGCACAAACCGTCACATTTCACACACGTAGATGTCACTTTGCTTTTGCAACCTTGTTGTGCATATCTCCTCCTCTTCTTATCTTCAACCTCTTTGAGGAGGTGATCAGTTCGGTTGTAACATATGTCTCTTAGAACTCTGGATGACCTCTTTGTTGACAATGCTTTCGGGCTCGTTGTTTTTTATAGGGGTTTTATACTTTGTGAGATATGTGAGACATATTTCTCACCTAAAATCACGTTTGGTAATTGGCAATTATCCTTCCAGTCCTCTGGTATAAAAAACATGATAAAATGTTAATCGCCACTAAATCCTGATCCTAATCCTACCAGGCATTCTTTACAGCTGCATCCAAAAGCCACATCAGTAAAGTCCAATACCATTTATCCCCCTGAATTGATATACGGTACTAGCTGATGCTTGATCCATTCTGTCTGTACCTCCCATGTGTTTATTATAAGCTGCAATAAAAGCTGGTTGAGGTACAGAAATATGTTCTTCTCTCTTTAGAAGAAAACCTTATTTTCTCTGTAGAAACAACCATATTAGTCCATACCTAGAATCTGTCACAAAAAGGGTAATGACTTCTTCGTCAATGAAAATCCCAAAGAGCTCTACAGGAGTCATTTTCTTGTATTTGTTGGTATTGATCCAGAAATAACGAATTTTTTGTTTACTGGATTAACTAAATCTCCCAGACAATTACGTCTTCATCCCCTACCAGTGTGTCCAGGATGTCATAAATATGGTTATCGATCATTTCAGTGAGTGGAGGTTGAAAAATGAAAAAAAAAAAACACCTGGGAAAGACGAGTGTGCCACATACGGCACACTCATCTTTTCACTACTTCAGAACCAAGTAGAATGAGGATAACGCTGAACATCTCATTCTATTTACTTTTAAACATATATTTTATGAGGACACCATCAATGTAAAATCAAATCATCAAACAATAGCGTGTCCGTTTCGTGGGACAAAGGACGAGCATACTAATGCGGGTTAAAGTACAAGAATGTCATAAATCAAAATAAACCATAACTGAAAACTATTAGTTGTCGGTAAAGTATAGGCATAAAAAGAAATAGTCCTTTCTTGATAGAGAACTCAGAATGAAAAATATACCTTCCTTGTGTGCAAAACTGTTTTATAAAGAAATAATACACCTTTTCTCTAAACAATGTAGACGTTTCCTGCTTTACAATTCTAAGGTGACTGACTTGATGCAAAAACGAAAGTTCTTATCTCTAGCGGTTAAAAATGAAGTTAAATATATAATGATACTGCAGGCATATGCTACCCTTTCAGAGCGTTCCGAGAATAGTCTTAACTCAAAATAGCTGATTTTTGAGATATGATGTTGAAAAAAGTGAGTTAAATGTTTTGAAGCCTTCTGAAAAAAATGTTTTCTAATAATTTAAAGCCTTTTACACACACACACACACACACACACATACATATATATATATATATATATATATATATATATATATATATATATATATATATATATATACATACATACATACACACACACACACACACACACACACACACACACACATATATATTCTCTTCAGTTTCAAAGCTCCAGATTTTTTTAAGTCAATTTGTGTTTAAGACCTTCCAAATATTAAATGAATTGTATTGTATATAAACGAGAATTTGACTAAGAGTAATTATTATTTCATTGTACTCTTGAACAAAAGAAAGCAAAATAAGAAAGAAAAAACTAACATATTCTACATGTTTAAAGTAAAAATTTAGTAAACCTGTAATATTATCAAGTATGAAGCAGCAGTTTCAAGTTGATTTGCAATTAAACATTTTTGGAAAAGCTGAGTTGGCTTTCCTGCCACAGAAAAAAGGTATGGCCAAAGGGCTATTTCAGTTTTACGGGCGCACTGAACAACAGTTTCTAGATAGACAGGGAACTCTTGAATGAATTCGATGACACTTGGTAACTGAGCATCAGGAATAGGGTCTTTACTGGTTGCTTCTTCCTCTAACACCTGAAAATACACATTTTATCACAATACTACTAAAATACTAAATATATATATGTAAATATATATAAAAGGGGGCGAGGTTAGCTCAGTGGTAGAGCACTCGACTAATGAACTGGAGGACCAGGTTCAAAACCCGAGCGCGCACTAAAGATTTTTTCTTCTAGTGCTGCCGTTCGAGGGTGGGATTTGGGGTCCCAGATCGTCCGTAGGCTTACCCAGCCTCGAATTAATTTAATTAATAATGGGTACCTTGGGTGCTAATGACTCTAGCAGTCGAAGCAGCCAAAGGGAAAATCAGGCGGCCGTAGCATAGTATTGACCACACTATCTCCCTAGTGTGCCGTATGGTCAAGAATCAGATACCTCTACAGTATCTGCCCCTCTGGGCCCTTGTGGCCTGTTACGGGACTGATTTTTTTTTATATATATAAAAGGAGGGACGATTTCCTTCAATAGAATATAAGTAATTCACTAAATCACCAATATAAAGGAAGGGTATCAATATTCATCATTAGCAATTGAAAAATAGTAAGCAAAATAGAAATGGGAAAATCATTTTTCAAAAATGTTTATGAAACAAAACCAAAAAAACACCTACCTCATGCAAAAGAAGTTCTAAGGAGTGGGGAAAATAAGGTAAGGATGTACAGCATCGAGCGATTTCCCAAGCATGAAATCCCAAATTCCTCCGTATTAATTGACGTAGAATATGGTGTAAATATACTTGACTCTAAAAGACAAAATAAAAGGGTAAATAATCATATGATAATTTTAAAAACCATGTCTTTTTTTCACTAAATTTGATTAATTATATGTTTAATTAATAAAATTAATTGTCAAGTTTATTTTGCAGAATATGGTTTCTTATAGTAGAATTAATAAATATAAATGAATTTTCATAATAGCTCTGACTCACAGTTCTTTCAAGAACACAGAAGGGAAGAGAAAAGGGTGAATTTGAATCAGAAGAATACAATATTGTGTCATTTTCAGCTCCAAGCAAAATAGCATCTTCAAAAAGGATGGCTGTAATTATAAATATTTCATATTAAACAAAATTTGCATTAAAATCAATACTGTCAAGTAAAAGATTAATTCAAACCTAGAGGATAAATTTTAAGTTGAAAAGGCAGCATTATGCGCTTCGACATGAATGTATGAGCACTTTCTCCATGTCTTGGAAACAGAGGCAACCAAACACGCATTCCATGAGCTCCACAATACAGCCATAAAGCTTCAGTCAAATGCGGTTTTCCTTTACAAAATTTCCTTGGAGACCAAACGTTTTCTACACAAGATGCTAAAACGGTTGGAGCTTGCAAAATTGGTGATTGCTAAAAAAATAATAATTGATTTCTGTTTATACATTTGAGACGTACAGCACTTAAGTCTTAACAAATATTACTTGAATGCTCTAAAAGGAAAATACGACAATATTCTTTAAGTGAGTTGTAAGAATCGCTTTTTCATATTAATTAACATGATTAAAAAAAAACTGATTCATTTTCTAAACAAAATAAAACTGCAATACATGTTAATTACTCATTAGAAGACTATTAAAGACAAATAACAGACAAATAAAGAGGTTAATTCTATAACGGGTGCTGATTCATTAAATTACCATATTCAATTGAACTGTATATAATATTTATTAGGCTTTATAAATAATTAAATTGCCTGACTTAATTAATTAGGTAATAATTGATTGTATGAAATGAAAACAGCATAAACAAATAATAAAATAGAAAATAAAATATGAACTACTGGTTAATAATATCATAATAAGTAAAATTGCTTTTATACTTATAAAATAGTTTTTTTTTTTTTTTAAAAAAACAAGCAACTCCTTGTTGCTTCTATTTACAATGTACTGTCAAAAGGGACCTTAACTTCATTTAGAGCTAGAATTATTGAGAAGATATGGTCGACCGTTCAGAAGTAGGAAGCGTAGATCGTCGGGGTTTCGGTCAGTGTTATTATTCAATAAAACACATTTTATTTGCTAAAATGTATATTTATTGCCTCCAACGTTTCGGCTTGCTATACAAGCCATCTTCAGGGCTGTAAAAACATATATGGTGTAACAATCGTAAGGACAGAAACAATAACAAAAAACAACAAAAAAAAGGCTAGAAACATTAACTTAAATATGAGTACCTATATGCTTGAAAATATAAATATAAATATATATATATACATATATATATATATATGTATATATATATATATATATATACATACATGTCTATATATATATATATATATATATATATACATATATATATATAAAGTATAATAATAGCAATATAAATAAATATACCTGTATAGTGACATACCTATTGCTAGAAACATTAACATAAATATGAGTACCTATATGCTTGAAAATACAAATATAAATATATATATATATATAGTATAATAATAGCAATATAAATAAATATACATGTATATGGTATCCAAGCGAATACAGTACAAGTGTCATAGTACCCATACCTATTGAGAAGATTGAGAACTGTCCCGTTTCAAGAAGAGAACATTTCTGAAGACTGGAAGGATGGGTCAGGGCTAGACAGTAGAGAATGGGGGGAGGGGGTGGAGAGGAGTGGGGCTGGGAGTAAGGATAGAGGGTAAAGACCGCGGTAAAGATAATGGACTTGCCGATGGATATTGCAGGTACAGGGAAGGATTGGGCCAGTGCTATTGACAAAATTGACAAAGAAGTCATCTCCTCAACCTATTCCAACATTTTCCATATCCTCAAAGCCTCCCGTTAGGTAATCCCACCCGGTTCGTTGCCCTATTCCCACACACCGTCTGATCCTTCCTTGTACCTGCAATACCCACCGGCAAGTCCTTTATCTTTACCGCCGTCCCTCTGTCCTTACTCCCAGGTCGACTTTCCCCAACCCCCTCACCCCCATCCTCTCCTGTCTAGCACTGGCCCAATCCTTCCCTGTACCTGCAATATCCATCGGCAAGTCCTTTATCTTTACCGCGGTCTTTACCCTCTATCCTTACTCCCAGCCCCACTCCTCTGCACCCCCTCCCCCCATTCTCTACTGTCTAGCCCTGACCCATCCTTCCAGTCTTCAGAAATGTTCTCTTCTTGAAACGGGACAGTTCTCAATCTTCTCAATAGGTATGTTACTATGTATGACACTTGTACTGTATTCGCTTGGATACCATATACATGTATATTTATTTATATTGCTATTATTATACTATATATATATATATATATATATATATATATATATATATATATTTATATTTGTATTTTCAAGCATATAGGTACTCATATTTATGTTAATGTTTCTAGCAATAGGTATGTCACTATACAGGTATATTTATTTATATTGCTATTATTATACTTTATATATATATATATATATATATATATATATATATATATATACATGTATATATATATATATATACATATATATATATGTATATATATATTTATATTTATATTTTCAAGCATATAGGTACTCATATTTATGTTAATGTTTCTAGCCTTTTTTTTGTTGTTTTTTGTTATTGTTTCTGTCCTTACGATTGTTACACCATATATGTTTTTACAGCCCTGAAGATGGCTTGTATAGCAAGCCGAAACGTTGGCGGCAATAAATATACATTTTAGCAAATAAAATGTGTTTTATTGAATAAGAACACTGACCGAAACCCCGATGATCTACGCTTCCAGAGCTAGAATTAGATATCTAAGGTATTATTTAATCAAAGACATCAGGATTAATAATTTTCTAATGACGTTTTCCTACAGGTACAATCCACATCATAATTACACCCAACAAAGTATAATAAATAATACAATATTAGGTACAAAGATATCACCATTTGCATAATAAAAATTGTAAGTACAAAAAAACTCTTGGAAGTAAAATGAAAAATACTTCTAACAGAAAAAAAAGTTAAAATACATCTTTAGATATTTTCATTTCAAATTTAATGAATGAGAAAACAAATGTTACACAACAATCTCACAAAAATTGCTTTTCAGTTAATCAAGCATTTAAGGTTTGATAAAAATGAAAAACCAAAGTCTAAAATTCTTTTTTTATACATACGCTGTTGTTGTCTTGTTGATTTACCATGAGCAGCCTCCCTGAGACATTAATTACAAAGTTTGTTTTCTGAGAAGGTTGAGGACGTGAAGGTTCAATACGCAAAGAAGTTAAAGTCAGAGCAACAAAACATGCTGGATGTACACATAAAGCTGACATGTCTATTGCTTGAAGACAGACTAATTCAACATTTTCACCTACAAAATTAATCAAAGTTAAAAATATAGCTAAATGAAATTGAAATGCCATATCGTTCTAATTATTTATTTAAAAAACATGAAATAATATACTATGTTTTCTTTGTCACTATCATGGGAGGATAGGAGTATATACGGAGAATACTATCAAATTAAAGTAATAAATATTCATTTGCTTACTTTTATCTTAAATATAAATATAAAAAATCAACTAAATTCCCTTTTAAAGTTTCAATAAATCATACTTTTAAACAATGATCATAAAAATTAAAATTAAAAAGACGAGAAAATTGCCAGAGACTACTGAGATTAATGGAAGCCGAAGGACCGAGTACTCCAGAGAGGTGGTTATTTTAACTGAGGTTCAATTATTTCTAGTTGATAGAAAGTTTCCATAGGACCAGAATGTTAGTAAACATAAAAATGAGCAATAGTTTATCTCTCTGGTGCTAATGACCACCCACAGTAGTAGATGCACCAAAATAAACACAAAAAAAATAGTTTATCTACTATTACTTTTTTTTTAATTTAAATAAAATTAATCTCTAAAAACAAAAATTAATTTGAACTAGTAGTACCTCAAAAAAATAAATAAATAAAAACATGACAATGCTTATTACAAATAAACAATGCAATACTTGGAAGAAATTACCTGAATCGCCATTGTGTTTTTCAGACATATTGTAAATTGTAATATGCCCATCAGCACAAAATATCAAAATTCTGTCTCTGAGAGAATCAAGCAGCAAAACTTGAGATGAAAGATTTACAGAAGTCATATGAGCATTTGACAGCCTCAAATTACTAGGGTAGAATCGTAGCTCATCTTTTTGTAAAGGAATGTCATAACAACCAGCAACAATATATTCATTCCACCATAGGAGTCCTCCAGTAACAAGCATATCTTTTTCTTGAGTTTCATTTCCAAATAATTTCCATTTATGGGTGGTTAAAGAATAATGAGCCAATCCTGCACGACCAGCAACAGCTAATTTGTCACCATCATGATTTATAGCAGTATACTAAATAAATATAAGGAAATTTCATAATGAGGAATAAGATATATGTCTATTCACATAAAACAGTAGTATTAACAAAATGTAATACACATATATTTTTAATGTATGTATGTATGTATATATATACATACATATATATATGTGTGTGTGTGTGTGTGTGTGTATATATATATATATATATATATATATATATATATATATATATATATATATATGTACACAGTGGACTCTCCCTAATCAGGCGTCGTTGGGACCGGGGTACAGTCGGATTAGATAAAATGTCAGATTAGAGAATTCATTACTTATGTATTTGAAAAACCTTATTTCTTTAAGATATAATAATATTTATCATTTTTAATATTGCATATTTAAGTAAACTTTAGGTACCAAATAATAAAATAAATTCAAAATATGTAAATACTTGCTGGTGTATTATTTACAAGTGCATATGCATGTCAAAGTTTCAAGGAATAAAAAAATGTATAGAGGCGATCCAGCAGCATGTGCCTTCAGTAGAAACACTTATTTTCTTAGTAGAAACTCAAGTTCCTGCCTCTAAAACAAAACATTTATGCCTTCTTCGACTTCCATTCAATGAAATATCACAAAACAACAAGAAAGCAAAGGTTTTCTAGGAACCCTCGAGCCAGTAGAGCTACGGCAAGTTCCGAGATCTATCACTCATTCCTCCCGGAGACCACCAGATAAGGGAGAGTTGACTGTATATATATATATGTATATATATATATATATATATATATATATATATATATATTTATATATATATTTATATATATATGTATATAAATGGATTTCTTACTCTTATGGGCCAATTGGTAGCAGAATAAGCAGATGGCATTTGAACAACAATCCATTGTTTAGAATCGACTAATGCAGAGGTAAACGCTAGGGGTGAATCTCTACCACAAACTGGTGTTTTACCCAATGAATTCCAAATCTGGGAAAGCCCAACACCTAGATTTACATATAGTCTGTCTTCACCTTGAAGATAAAGATGATTCTGATGACTCTGAGAACAAGAACAAGCAAATATAATGATTTTTTTTTTTTTTTTACATTAGACAAAATAAATTTCTAGAATTGAATATTTTCAATGAAAATAAGAGCTCTCCCTACTTAATAACAATAATAAGTATGTATGCATACATGTATATGAGTGAAAGTATATATATACTCCTAATATAAACAAACATACTGAAATTGTATATTTTTGAAGGAGTTATACACTTGAAAATAAAAGTAAAAAAAAAGTAAACACATTTTTTCTACATATGGAACATATAAAATAAATAAAACATAATCATAAACACGTTTTTAATTTATAAATATGTAGATTATGAACACAGACCACATCACAGCAGATAAAAAATCTAATTTTACAATTGTGCTTTTATGTGTTCACAAAATTTAAACTCATAACTTTCATTCCATCTAATTGTTTTTCAATTGTGATTAGATATTATAGTATAGTATGGATTGATTTGCTTTCAACTTCCTCTTATATGGAAAGTAGATTAAAAAAATTACAAAACGTAATTACTATGGAGACTGAAAGTTTTATTATTTTATAACTATCATTAAAAAATAAAAAAAAATTGATCAAAGATAAAACACAACTTCTAACTACTTTTTTCACAAAACAATTTTATTATGGGTCATGTGCTTAGAAAGTTTACTCACCATCTTCAGCCCTCAAGAGTTGTCATACTTGAATTTTTGCGACTTTCTCATATGTGTCAGTAGACTCAATAGTCCTCTGAACACACGTAGTGATTAAAAAAAATTGTCTGGGGGAAGAAAAGGTCTACTTTCTAAAATTGTAGTTATCTATACAAAAAAAACTTACAACACAAGGGTTGACAGTCAATGCACTTTTTACAAAACTGAGTTGAATCAAGGAATCTGATTGTTTTTTGCAACCATTTATAACAGGAAGATGCTTAACCATCCATAACTGGTATCCTTCAGCAGACCATTCCTTAAAAAAATTGAAGAATTTGTAAATAAAAAAAAACGTTAAATTATAAAAAATATTAAGAGTAATATTAAGTGTGTTATATGTATGCATATATGTATATACATATATATATATATATATATATATATATATATATATATATATATATATCAGACGTATCCAAACATTCCAATCCAAAGTCCTAAGAACTATAGTCAATGCTGCGTTTTACGTTTCCAACCTCAACCTCCATAAAGACCTCAATATCTCACTCGTTAAGGATTTGTTTTTATCCAGATTCCAATGTTTCCACGCTAAACTTTCCACTCATCAAAATCCTGAAGTCCTGTCCTAAATCGAGCGTCACCCACCTACTCTCTCCACCAAGACGATTCAGCAAACAGTAGCTCAAAGATCAGCTGCAGTGACTAATTGGCGTGTTAGCAATGTCTTCCCCTTCCTTCAAGCATGCCAATGTCTGCAGCTTACCAATCTCTCTTCGACTCCAGCCATTGGATGGAGCAGAAGAGAACTTGGGTAGGCCTCTTTTAATGTCATCTGAGTATCCTTCTGAAGTTAATTGAGGATGAAGTTGGAAATACATATTACCAGATGTATTCATATATATATATATATATATATATATATATATATATAATAACCAATAAAGAAATAATGAAATTATATAAATAAATAAAAAACTAAGAAGCTTGAGTATTGTGATAAGCAAGATTTTTCTTGAATGAACAAAAAATATTTAGAATTATTAGCAAAGTTTTAAGATTATTAAATGCGTAGCAGATTACTGAGTGAGTTGTATCTCAATAAATCATTTAACTTTATTTTTTTAAATATATTATAAAATTACATAACATAATTGTATTTAAACTGATGAATGCTCTTTAGAGACTTATGTTAATAAAATGAAATATTTCTATCAGAAATTTATTTATTTAAGTTTTTAGTGTCCGTTTATAAATTACAATGATTTTCAAGAAGGGTTATTTACAGGTTATCATACTTTTCTAACAAGGATAGGGTCATGCCTTTTCTTATTCCTGAAAGAAAAGTCACCACTCCTAGTGGGAATCAAACCCACAACCCAAGGCAAGGAGTGTTCATGCCTTAACACTTATTGACAACAGGCTCCTCTAACAGAAATAACCAAAAATAATAAATTAGTAAATAGTACCTACCATGGCATGTATAATGAGAGGATTACTAAGAGCTAAGTCAGCATTCAAACCATAATCCCAGGAAAGAGAACACATAAGGAGTGCTCCAAATGTACTCCATAAGGAAATTCCTCCTGTTGACCACGCCACAGCTAATGCACATGCATCAGGACTCCATCGCATGCAATGCACGGCTCCAATTGGTCCAGGGTATACCTGCCCGGGAATGACAAGCCTATGAGATAAGGACAAGCCTCCAGTGGTTTCATCTACACTATAAACAACACACTGTGAACTGTAACAAAATAGTAAAATATGTTAAGAAAAGATACATTTTAAAATAAGTATAAATGGAATGATCTTCAACATACTTTTTCCTTCCAAATATGATAAGTCTAAATTTGTGGTTCACACACGAGCAAGTGCCATCATCAATATTGGGGGCCCAAATTCCTTGCATTTGCTAAGAGAACATAAATCTTGATTAAAATAAAATTAACCTTTACACACATATATTTTTCAAATATATCTCAGAAGCTACTTAAAGTCTAAAAAATTATTATTTATGAATTAATTAAAAGGAAACTACATTTCCAGGGGAAAATAACAAGAATGGGATGAGTGAAGGATCTCAAAAAGATTAAATTTTGTGATGTGTATGTTGGGATATTTCTCACTTTACTTTCAAAATGACAGGTCATAAATTATTACTAACCATTCACCATTCCTAAAGTAAAATTATATGTAAATTCTGTTCCATCCCATTCTTAAAGTAAATTCAGGGTAAAATATAAAATTAAACTTAATAACCAAGAAAAAGGATAATATGTAAACTGCACAGAATTTCAGGTGTTATTTATAGTAGTTGATTAGTAAATTCAAAACAGATTTATCATTGAATTGTGTAAATTAACTGCGTAGCATTCACGTCAGATCACATCCAAATCCAAACCTCCCTGACTCTGTTGTTGATCAGGCAATATAGAGAACTGGGAATAATTCATAGTTGCCCTATGAACCACAGCCAAAGAGGCTAGGATTTGCTAATGAACTATTCTGTCTTAGTAAAGGAGTATCATAAGGGATTCTGTTAGTGGATGATATTCTTCAGTATTATAGTGTGGATACCCTCAAAGGCTATAGTAAGATAAGATGATAAAAGGTGCCCCCAGCGATATGGATTTCGGACTTTGACCACTTGAAAGGAAAAGCTGTAGTGAACTTTCAGACGAGTAAGACTTAGTAGCTCTTGACGATTAACTACAAACTTCAGCCTGGTCTATACTCAGGCACTTTCTTTTCATAACTTATTTAAGTTATTCACTTTATTACTATTATTTTCCTAATTCTTATTTATTTATTTTTTTTTTGTCACAGTAAATCGCTAGAACCAAAACCTCCTGACCACTCCTTTTCTCTTTGATATTTTATTTAATTTTGAAATGCCACAAAGTAGATGACAAAAAATATCTATTAATGAGACTGGTTGCAAACAGATACAATAAAACATTTAAGTATGTTAGCCCTTTTAAAGTTTGTCTATTTATAAAAATTGTTCAAGCCTTAAATTAAATGTCTAAAGTAAGGTTTTATTCTCTTATAGGCAGCTCTCAAAACATATTTAGTAAAATAGAATTGAAAGAAGAACTAGCTAGTCAGAACATAGTTAAAAGGATTTTTAAAACTACGAACTCCTAATTTATCCTTTCATTAATTTATTTTTTTTTTACTGCGCACCGACATCCATGATGCATCAGGGAATTTTCTCAATGGGTCCTGAAATGAGAAGTATCTCTGCTGCAGGCAGGACTCGAACCCCCATCTCCAGCATGAGAATCCAAGGTGTTAGCCACTAGACCACGGGGAGTCCCTTCATCCTGTATACTCTCTTTTGATTCTCCAAATCTACCTGTGAGACTAGTTCTGGATTTTCTTAGTGCTAGAGTAATCCTATTTATTAAATCTCTTATCTGTTTTATAAGTTACCATTTTCACCATGGAAACCAATTCTCCTATTTGTGGAAGATGTCGAGAACCGGAGCAAGGTGTGGAGCCGTGACTTGCCACCAAGTATGGGCCTGTCACCATTCCACACAGGTCCAATTCTTGTTATTTGTAGATAAGCACCTCTTTTATTTTTTACTAATTTTATTTATCAGTCAAAGCGATAACGGCAATGTAACTGGGATGGTATTTTGGAATCATGACAGACATGTCACAGGAGCAGTTGGAGACGTGACAATAAAATCCTGGAATGGCACATCCCTAGTTTACACTGTGTGGGTCCACACTCTACTTGGCATTCTTCTTGCCATAGAAGAAAAGCTTTATTCTAGATAAATAAAGATTGATGCCCAAATAAATTAGGTTGCTTTACACAGTCAAAATTATTTTGAATCACTGAAAAATTTCTCCTGGGGATAATAAGCATGAAAGTCAAAATAGAGAGTAGGGCAAGTAATAGTCAGGCACCCTGCTCTTTCAAGGAAAATGGGGAGGGGTATTTAGAAATTAAAATACTTCATATGTATAATGTAAATGAATGTCAGCATTAAAAAAAAGAACAAAAATATTAATTTTCCATGTTTAAATTGGCTGATACCTAATTAATTTAAAACTTACATTAGGATCAAATTTTAATGAGTAAGCTGTCAGAAACGCTGAACGCCCATCATTCAACACAATCGAAAATCCACCAATCAATGGAGAGTAATCCAAGTCAACAATATATGTATTTTGTTCAACAATAGGTATAGCTGCAAAAGATAAGTTAAATAAATAACATATATTTGTAAAACGTTAATAACAAGATCAACTACTAAAACTATATTGAAAACTTATCTCAAACTATCTAGAAAGCCAATCAGAAGATGAAGAAAGGACAAAAACAAGAAAAAGAAAAGAAATTCCCAGTGTATTCAATGTTTCTTAATTCTTCTTCTTCTTCTTTTTTACGGCGCTTCAACAACTAGGCCATTAGCGCCGATGTTTCTTAATTGTTTTTATTTGAAACATAGGTAACAATACATCCCATCATTGTCAAACAGAAATAATTGGAATGGTGGAAAAGGAACAAGCTAGAACAATAGCATATATAGAGATAGGGAATGACTTAAAAGTAGGAAACTCAATCTCAATTTGTTCAAAACACCGCTTCTTAGCGGTGACTAGTAGTCATTATTAACTTCTCAAACTCTTGGGCTATGAGTCCTGAACATACAGTCGAAGAGAAGTCAATCACTGAAAAAGTCCCTGCTATTAAAGTCTGCAGGGAGGTTGGCCACCAGACCCCTTGATGGTTCCTGCAGTTTGCCTCTCCTTAAATTTCTCTTATCACTTATCTTTTTATTTATCAACTTGAGAGCTATCTAGCATTTGTATTGTGTACTTACAGCATCCCTGACTGTACCTAGACTATATTTTAATTCAGTTTTAGACCAAGTGGGTAATGCAGGCAAATTACTTCTAATCAGCCTTTTACCCCATTCAGTCTGTCAACCCTCATCAAATCAACTTTAGTTCTATTCACAAAGGCTGAAACTTTTTGTCATTTTATATTATGTCTATGTTACATTTGTTTATCATTTGTGCCATAAAGTGTAAACTAACAATTTAAATGCATTTCCTTACTTATTTTTATAACTTTTTTAAACAAAATAAATCACTTTAAAAATAACACAAACTAAAAAAAAATGAAGATAAATATTAATTATTAATGATAGTAAAAAATAAAATAAAAATCTTTCTTCGGAAAGATAAAAGTTTACATTACAGTAAGCTTTCATAAAATTGTAATGACTTCTAAATGTGACAAAGAACATAGCAGGTAAAACTGTAGGATTTACCAGAAATGTTTCATTTATACAGACTAAAACTGATTAAAAAAAAAATATTCAGAATAAATAGGAGCAATTTTAAAAAGTTTATTTTTTTTTTTTACCTTTGGATGCTTGCTGGTCCAGACAGAAAGGAATGCGACTTAATTCTGCCGAATAATCTCTGTTCAAAGTCATATCCCATTTGTAGCGTAATATCTGGCACTGATTTGTAGCAATCATTAATTCATCTCTAATACAACTTATACTTGTAATCTTACTTCCTATAAACATTTCTCTCTCCTATAAGACCCAAAAGACAATAATTGATTTAATCACTCATTTTTCTTGAATACAGTTACTAAGTGAAAAGAAAATTATCTTAGAAGACTAAAAAAAGTTCAAATTTTAAACTGTTTAAAAAATATAATCAAAATAAATTTTAAATTTCCTGTATTTTTGCTCGTCATTTGTCACTGACCAATTTAATTTAAGTTGTATTACTCACTAGTGAAATATGTATAGATGGAATAACTTGTTTTATAAATAGTTCTGCGCTGTCTCTCCGAAGATTTGGCTGTGGAGGATCTATTTGCTCGTATAATCCTTTATTATTAGAGGCATATGTTACTTTATAAAGTAGAACAAAACCAGAAGAGGTCTGAAAATTAAAATTTTCAGATAAAAATAATGTCATTTCACTTAATTTTTTTGTTAGTCTTAAACCCATCTTACTCAAAATAAATGTGTTTCCTATAAGCTATACATTAAGCTTTAGTAATTTGTTGGGATAAAAATTAAGTTTAGAGAGAGCAAAATATATACTTTTCCTAGTAATCAGATAACTAACAAATAAATGATAATTATTTTATTAAAATGGCATACTAACGGCAACAATGAGAGCACTGGAATCAGGCCTCCATTCCACATGCTCATTTGTTCCTAAATCAAGAAGAGATTGTCTTTGTCTTCGATGTAATACTAAGAGTAAACATGGCTGTAATTAACAACAAATTAAAATTAGAACATTCGTTTGAATACATTAAATTCATAATAATAAGCTATTTATTAATTAAGACTATTTATTAATTAAGTCCCAACCATACGAAACGATAACTGGAGACACCCTAATTCTTAAAAAATCCGCCGCTACAACTGGGATTCTATTCTGAAATAACAATTCACTTAAATTTTGAAAATTCCATTTTCTCAATAAAAAATATAATTTCAGGGAAAAATTATGATTCATCGAAATAATACTTGCTCTTTGCAATAAATCTATTTAGAGCCAAAACATAAAGAAGTAAAAAACTAACAATTTAGACATTCGTAAACAAATAGGTTGTTGCATATCAATTCGATCTTGATATATTGAACAAGGCAACTATGGGGAGTTCAAATCACAGAACATCTCCTGAATTAAGTCCCCTTAAATTCAAAATTGAGTTGCAATATATTTTAAACGCACTTCTATTTTTTCCAAAGACTAAAATATAAAATTAAAGATATGGACATAGTAATCTATGCTTTTATGATTGAAAAATGAAGAATTCCATAAGCAGGTAACAGGTGGCATATCTTGTTTAGACCCTCCAAAATCAAGTAATTCATTGAACCACAGGATATCCATTAATTTTGTACTATTGTTAAATGTCCTATGTCAACCAAACAAACCACTGAATATAATGAAAAGATGTTTCAAAAGATTTTTGGAAAGAAAATGCATTTTCTAGGAAGGTAAGGGATTATTTTAGGAAATGGCAGGGATTATTTACATTTAATTCAATTATTTTATGCATTTATTACATCAGCTAATCACGTTTCTCATTTTAATATGTCTCTTAATGAGTAAAAAACCGTATTACTTATTGTTCAACCAAATGTGACGTTTTATAAAATTAAGAGCTGTTTTTTATGCAGCTCATAATTGACACAAAAAGCAATTTCTTTTGAGTCGACACTATTTCTTATGCTAGGATCAGATTGTGTAGACAAAAAAATAAAATAGACACCAATGGGAGGGCAACACATTTCTTAAAAACAGCCAACTCATGGGGTTACTTGCAACCCAATAGTTCTTGGAAGTAAATTCAGTAATGCCACAAGTAACATAATTGCTAGAATGTTTATTTATTGCAATAATTTAAAAAAGTGAATTGTCTCCCAGAACATTTTAAATTATACTTTAAAACTATTTTTGTGCAAATCGTTTAATAAGAAAGTATTGGTATATGAGTATGTATTTTCTAAAAGAAAACTATTTCAAAGATAATCAAAAATTGCAAATGACTTATTGATTGCTCTCTACATCAGAGATTGTTTTTTGTGTTTTTAGTTTTACTATTGACAGTATGACATTCAACCTAAATGGTGGTATGGAGAAAAAAAAATTAACATAAATTCACCTTGCAGTAATATATTAACAAACTATCATCAGTCAATACTGCAAACAAAATCTTGTCCCTATTACAAACTAATTGACGGATTGAGCAATTATTCGGATTATTTAAATGTAATACTTTTGGCCAACCTATTGGAAAATACATATTTACAAACTAAAAAAAAAATAAAAGTAGAACCGAGAATTTAAACTATCAAAGGTAACATATTTGACACTGAAACCTCCTCCAGACCGTTAACCTAAAATCTCGTCCAAAGAAGTTCATAATGCTTTAGAGGTTTTCGTTAGTATCAATGATATTATTTATACATGACTGCTCTCTTTAATCAAGAAATAAACCAGTGAATTTATAAATGACAAAAAAAAAAAGTATAAAAAAAAAAAAATAAGTTTCAATTCTTCGAAAAAAATTGCGGCGATGTGCCTGACTAGCGAAACCCCTCTTATTTCACAGGCGATAATTTGCAGGAGGCAATTTTTAATCTAGAACGAAAAACTAAAATTATTTTGAAAGAAGAAGGTTAAATCTAGTACGTAGGATTTTTAAGAAATATTATTTTTTCCGAAAATGGCGAACAATTATTTATTTTACATATATTAAAAAATCCGTCAAAAATCGGTCATAAATTCCAATGAATCGAAAAAATCCTACGCACTTTACAAGCGGATATCATTAGGAAGCTGCAGTTAAAATTCGAAGTTGATCGGGCAAAAATTGAAGACCCCAGAGTAATTCCGGATTTGAAAAACTTAGTTTTGAGAAAACGCCTTTAGAGTTTAATGTTCTGAAATTTAACAGCTGGTTTGATAAGAGTATTGTACAGCTTCAATTTGATGTTCCTTGAGAGAATGTTTGATTTGAGGAGCTTGAGGTTTGCGTAATATGCCCTATTGCCAGCCATTATTCTTTTTTTATTTCGTGGCTAATCCTGTTTTCCTTGTTGATTGAGGAGCCTTAGTAAGTGAAACTGGACACACTTTCAAAATTATAATCGGACAGGGAGATGTTGGTTTTTAGTCCAGTTTGATCATTTGAGGCTCTTAGTATCATATATTTTGTTTTTTCCTGATTTATCCTGAGCCTAACCGCACTGCCTCTTTCTACTATAATGCCAAAGGCTTCTTCAAGTGCTGCTTCACTTCTGGCCATAATAATAAAATCATCCGCATATGCGCAGATTTGCCAGGTTTTATTGGCTAATGTCCCAGCCTTAATTGCATCTTTCACTGCAGAATGTAAAGCCAAGTTGAACAGTATAGCCGATAATGCGTCACCCTGTCTTACTCCAGAAATTACCTCAAAGGGACCACCCACTTTGTTTCCGATCAGGACCTTAGCAGTAGTGCTATCTAATGTCATTTTTATAAGCCTAATCAGTTTTGGAGGGATGCCGTATTCCTCAAGAATGCTAAATAGTGCTGCTCTTCTTACACTGTCAAATGCTTGTTTATAGTCAATAAATAGAAGGTGTAGGTCAATATTATATTCATAGAAGAGTTCCATAGTTTGTCTAATTACAAAAATTTGATCTATTGTGCCTCTCCCATATCGGAACCCACATTGGTATTCTCCCAAGATCTTTTCTGTATAAGAGTTGAGTTTTTTCATGATTGTATTAGTTAATACCTTATAGAGCACTCCTAATAGTGTGATAACTCTATAGTTAGAGCAAATTTCTTTGCTCCCTTTTTTAAATATTGGGCACAACAGTCCTATGCTCCAATCTCGTGGCATTTTCCCAGATATCACATATCAGTTTGTATATAAAATCTTTCATTTTACAGCTACTATTTTTAACTAGTTCCGTTACTATTTTATCTTCACCTGGTGCTTTACAATTTTTCAATGCTCTAATACCATCTTCTATTTCTATTCTAGTAGGTTTATCTACCTCAGGTCAGGGAAATTGATCCTCTTCATTTTCAGAATTTTTATTATTATTTTTGAGATCATTTCCACAAATGGCATCACTTTCATATGTTACATTTAAAAGCTCTGTAAAATTTTCTGTCAATCTTTTTAAAACATTGTCCTCACCTTCTATCATTTTGCCATCCTAATTTCTGCAACCAGTAAACTGGGGCTGGTACCCTTTCCTAAACCAGTTCACTTCTTTGTAAAATTTTCTACTTTCTTTCTCCAAGTTCATTTTTTCAATGTTTTCTATTCTACTGTTTAGCATTCTTCTCTTAATTTAAGAAGTAAAATATTAATTTAAACGAAGAGAAAGTACCTAACGAGCAGAATCTTCTATTAATTATTTGTGTGTTGGAGGAAATCAAGCATAAACTGAAAGGAAAAGCACCCCTAAGATCCTGGCGGCCATCTTGTTCAAAGGAAAGACATTGATAGTAATCCTTGGAAAGTTTATGTTTTTCCTTCTAGATTTTGTATTCAACATTATTTTAATTAGTATTATATCGTGATGTACTTATGGGTGTACTAAAAGAGCATTCAAGGGATCGGACATTCACTTTTTTTCGTAAGTACCTACTACTTGACTTGACCATAGATTCTTTCTGAAACCCCTAATAATAACTTTCCCCCTTTAAAAGCCACCAAATTCTCAACCTTAGGCCATTGTATATATAAAAATAGTTTTCTTTAAATAATTATTTGTTTATTCACATATAGATAGAGGTACATAATAAATCACTATACACTATATAAATGTAAACAATCATACAAATGTATGTAAGTAAACTTTGTCTTTTGATATCACCACAAATTTTATTTATTTTTTTAATTCAATTTCAATTTGCTTTGCATTTCACCAATTACGCCAGGTTTTCTGCCACTAAGCTCCCAAACTTATGTCTGTCAAAATATTTATTCTCAACTATCCTTTTATCATCTTATGATGGCATACTGCTCACCATACTTCTGGAAATGAAATGTGCCAAGCAGTGACTGACAAGGTAGTGTGCTAACGGAAATAGGAAATAAAAGCATTAGTACAGTGAAACCTCTCTATAGCGGACACCTCTGGGAGAACCAAAGTTGTCCACTATAGAGAGGTGTCCGCTATACAGAGGGGTTGGTCCAGAAGGATAAGTACCGAATTTGTACATTTAATTCATGTTTTAATTAACCATTTAATAATTACCCATAACAAGTTTTTTTAAGTATATAGAAAGAAGTTCAATAAGTATAAACTTTAAAAAAAAAATAATTAAAAACATTTTCAGGCGTATATCCATAGAGTAATGATGGAAGCTTGGATTCCTACTGAGTAACTGTTTCCGCATTCACCAACGCCGATTCTCCACAAATGGCTCTAAATGAAATTTTGTACCACCCACGAAATTTTTCCTGCCACTCCCATTGGAAGCTTTAAATTCAGAATAGCCCAACTTTCCAGCTATCTCTAGTGCTTTTGTCTGGATCATAGGACCCGATATGGGAATGTTTTGAACAAGCACTCTTTTAAACTATTCCAGTGTAGCCAGATCGATTGGAAATCCGTGTCCAGTTCTTAGTTCTCGGAGAACATTTTTGTCACAATTTTCCGTCCATTTCTTCAAAATTTCATCTTTATTTTTCAATATTTCTGCAGCTTGTGTTTTCCCTATCTTAAAAAACTCGGCAACTTTACGCACACCACATTTTTCGCAATTAGAAAATGTTATCATGTCAATTTTTTCTTTAAGTGTCAGAGATTTCCGATTAGACATATTGAAGAGAAAGCACGATATTTACTCAACAAGAGCTAAAAACCAACTGAAAAGTGAAGAGAGGGAATGTGAACGGATTGAGAGTTTTGGAATATTCCCGGAACCGTGATAACTCGTAGGCAAAACAATAGTAATCTGCCAGTGGGAAAATCATATGCTTCTGCTGAAAAGGAAGGGGTTATTCTTACAAAGAGGTTGTTATTGTTAACGCTTTTTACTGGAAACCTACACCGATGGGAACGCGTCTATAAATAACATTAGCTGTAATTGTCCGTAGTAAGGAGGTAAAAAATCAGGTTTCCCTGTCCGTGTCCATTGTACAGAGGTGTCCGCAATATAGAGGTTTATTTTACCTATAGAAAAATTCGGGACTGCGAGAAAATGTCCGTTAATAGAGGAGTCCGCTGTAGGGAGGTGTCCGTTAAGGGAGGTTTCACTGTAGTAGGAAAGGGTCGACATGTTCCAACATGAAAGGTAGCCATTACTACAGGGTAGGTCTATCTATCTACCCTAGTTGTAGCTTCAGTTTTTCCAGCTACCACTCCATTCAGGGTAGTGAGAGTTGAAGCTAACACTGCACCGTAGAGTCTATTAGGCAATTACTTTCGTTTTAATCACACCACCCATTAAATTGATTTATTATCTTTTCAATGTAATGTGAAATCATTTATGTACTATATAAAAAAAAAAAATTATAAGATAAAATCGTATAAATAACATGTTATATACATTGTACAAATAACACAACATTTAGAACAATATAAATGACCTTTTTTTGCAGTGTTACTGCAGAGAGGAAACTAATGAAAAAACATAATAACACACACACACACACACACACACACATATATATATATATATATATATATATATATATATATATATATATATAAATATATTTATTTATTAAATTTGAGACCAAAACATTGTCTGCTTTAATAGGTCGGAAAATCATATTTAAAAAAATTAGTTTTAATTGGAAATATTTTGAAGGACTCTCCGACACATACGGAACTCAGATTAAAAGAGGGTTATTATTCTTTTATTATTTTTTATAAACCGTTCTTAATTAAAAACTTAATTTATGGGAAAATTTACAGTATAACATATTATGTGAACAAGTTGTACATATAAAGCTAGTGTTTACAGCACAATAACAAAAATATTCTTAAAAATTCTTGGTCATCAAGTTATTTTGATACAAGGTGATAGTAATACATTTTTTTATGTTCTTCACTTAATAAACTTGGAGTAAATGGAATGTAAACAACTTCACAAAATCCTTCTTCAAGAGTTGGTGTTTGAAAGGAAGAGCTGAAATATAAAATGAAATTGAGAACATTAATATATGATACGAGAAAATTTGATTTGTTAATTTTAAATTAAGAAACAAGTGTATTTTTAATTAAATGTTGTTTAAAAAAATATAACTTAAACCTTTACTAAAGAATGATATGTACCTTTGATAATTAAATATCTTCTAATGAATTAAGCCTAAACTACTTTAAAGGAATGTTCTGTTCCATAACCAGACCATTAATCATCAACTTTATAATATTCATCAACTGAGGTTGATTACACAGGCACACAAAATAAAAATAGTGGTTTGTTCCAAAGACACCATACATGTATTCTTATCTATTTTGAAATGCTGAATCCGAATCCGGAGTCCGTTTGACCCTAGCACATCAGGTTGAAGGGCATTTGAAGGTCAAATTTCGAATGAAGTCGTTCAGGAAGAAACAACTAGAGCTTCCATGGGTTTGAAGGTCGCTGAATTCGAATCCGAGGTCTGTTTGATCCCATCAGGTCAAGGTCAATAAAAGGTTGAATTTGTTTGTTTGTTGAATGAACAGAAAATATTTATTTTATGTTTATGCTGTCATGGCCAGCACAGGAGGGGTTACAATGCAGGGTTTCGGGTATCCAGCATCGATGGTTTCTCAGGGTGAGCAAGCAGGCACGCACTTGTCATCAAGCAACCGGTTTTAGAGAATCTTTTATATTTTTAAAAACAAAGTCAAGATACGAAAATTAACAGCTTCACTGAAGCAGTTCTATTCCTTCTTCAAAAGAGAAAAAAATAATTATAGTTGACACTTTTGCAAAAGAATATTTGCGGTAGCTCTATTATAACAAAGAATTGAAACTTACGTTAAACATCAGAATGTCTCAGTGAACTGGTTACAGAAGAGGCTATTACACCATCCATAATATAATTAACCTCACTGGCCTAGTAGTACAGCTAGGCTAGTAGTAGTGAATATTCCTACAATGTGGTGGTATGATGTAGGGTTATCCACACCTTAGGTAAATGGTAGGGCTGATAATTGAGGAGAACAATGAGGTCTGTTACACTTGCTATCAAACTAGTTTTCCATGAACTGTCACTAAATATTACAAGTGTTCTAATGGACTTGAAAATTGCTTATTTCTTTCTGATAAAAGATCATCTCTTTTACTTGGTCAACATGATAATTTAACATAAGATGAAGACTTTGATCCAATCAATGTAGCAACACAAAAGATATCATGACAATTTTTTCTAACAAGCCTAAAAGTTTCAAGTAAAAAAAACATCAAATAAAAATTCTGCTCAAATTCAGGAACATAAATATGCTTTAGGTCCAACCGGCAAACCTATGTAATGTATTGTATAACATACAGTCTTCTTTTTCATACATGGCCACCGCGCATGCTTGAACACCAGCAGATACTTTTTTGTAACTTTTTTTTATCAGTTTAGTCATCGCTAAAGCATATTTATGCTAAAAAATGGAGTTGAGAAACTTTTTTGAATCTTGTTGGAGTTGAATAAAATTGTCAAGAAATGTGAAAAGCAATTTAGTTTAGAGGTATGAGGTACACTTGCCTAGTGTTTCGAGAGATATTATTCAGAACAATCAGCACATTCAGTCTAGAGGGGATTAAATATAAGTTCTACTATATTTAAATTTATTTATTTAAACTTGGATTGTTAACTATCATTAATGACCCAGTTGGTACCTTTTTGGTTTATGGAATTCCCATGCTTATGTGAATCTTGTTCATCATTACTTGTAAAGTATTCTTTTTTACTAAATAAGTTTATTACTAAAATGATTCCGATTAAGGTCAGGTACATTCCCCCTTTGAATAAAGCCGTAGACATGCTGAATGTTATTTCTTATTCTTTCTATACAACCGATAGCACAGACAAACAAAATAAAAAAAGTGGTATTTTTCAAAGACACCATACATATATTCTTATGTATTTTGACACGCTGAATACGAATCAGGAATCCGTTTCACTCCAGCATGCCAGGTTTAAGGGCATTTGAAGGTCAAATTTCGTATGAAGTTGTTTACGAAGAAATAACTGGAGCCTTCATGGTATTGAGGGTCGCTAAATTCGAATCCGAGGAGTGTTTCACCCCATCGGTTCAAAATCGAGGTCATTTCAAGGAAAAATATGTCTATTTTGCAAAAATGATATTTTTACTGCAGATTCATTTTTTGCAAAATAAACATATTTTTCCTTGAAATGACCTTGATTTTGCACCGATGGGGTGAAACAGATCTTGGATTCAAATTCAGCAACCCTCAAAACCATGGAAGCTCTAGTTATTTCTTTCATGACTTCATACAAAATTTGACCTTCAAATGCCCTTTAAACGTGATAAGCTGGGTTGAAACGGAATCCGGATTCGGATACGTGTGTCAAAATACATAAGAATATATGTATGGTGTCTTTGGAAAATACCACTATTTTGTGTGCCTGTGTAATAAGAGGATCGATAAGTTTGTTCTTCACAGTTAAGAGTAGAAGTGATACCTTCCTTTATATAAATTAATCAAAATCAAATGTTTAATATAAGTTACAAATAATTTTAGAAAGAATGAAACAAATTTCACATATTAACAAAATTAAAGAATGCTTACTGAAAAGTTTTTATGAGAGCTGGTGCCACAATAGCATGTGTTGGATCCGTTATTCGTCTAAACTAAAATAATAAAAAATCAGAAAAATGAATAAACATTTATAAAGAAACTAAACTACAAGCACAAAGTAAGTTCATTCTGAATACGAAGATATTCATTGGAAGAACACAAATGACTTATTGTTAAAAAAAAAATGATAATGCCCATTGAGTATCAAACATTTCTTCAAAATGTTCCTCCATTTGTTCTTGATATAATGGATATCTTGAGTATTTTCAAGACACCAAGAAATTTTAATGAGGTAGAATTATATATCAGTAGTACTAGGGGAGAGAAGTTACCCCATTAAAATGTGGTAAACAAATTTTACATTCTGTCTAACTTACATTTGACATTAGTATGCAATGAAAAGAAAAGACCAATTTTAAAACTATTTATTTGTTATTTATTCATTTTTTGACACATTAAGACATCCTATCAGACAGCAGGTAATAAATATATATATATATATATATATATATATATATATATATATATATATATATATAACCTGATGTCTAACAGCCATAAAGTCAACTTCCAGTTTGGTACTGGAAGTGGGCTATTAAGACAGTAAATTCATTTTTTCAAATGGGACAGGCCCATTATTATTATAGATTGGAAGTTTTTCTTAAAACTGCATAGTTGCGAGTTGATCTTGAAATCGGATTCTGAGTTCAAAATTGAGTCTGATTCAATCCCTCTGTGAGAAAATGTGCTTATTTCATACGGAAAATCTAATTTACAGTCCGTATAGCCCACTTCATGTACTAATGGAATTATTTTTTGTTTAAAGTAATTTATAGAAAAGATTTGCACATAAACTAAAAATTCTTCAAAGTACTGCTCTGATGCTCCAACTAATTTTTTTTAAGCGACTCTTTCATGACTGATACTTGCCCAGAAAGGCGTTTTGGGGGATATCTTGCAAGGTCTTCCTTATGGCTGATGTGATCACTTCTATGGACGGAATACGGGTTACTTTCAGAGCTGCCTTAATGCAAGGGAACAAACAGAAGTCTGCTGGGGCAAAATCAGGACTGTGGTAGGGGCAGCATTGGCAACTGGTGTTTGACTAGGAACTCATGGACCCCTTGCATGTTGTGGCAAGATGTGTTGTCATGATGGAGTTGCAAGGAAGAGGAAATGTCTTTTCCCTTTGGAGTCTAAGGAAACCCTTACTCGGAGTCTTTCCAGCACATCCACGTAGTAGGCAGCAATAACTGTCTGTTCTTGAGAAACAAACTTATTATGGACAACTTCTTTACTGTTGAAAAAAAATATTGAGTTTTGTTTTCACCTTTGAATAGCTCAATCTTGCCTTTTCGATCAAGGAAGACTGGTCGGTGTGGCACTCAGAGCTTTGAATCTTTGTTTTTTGTTCCTATTCAAAAACCCAGGTTTCATCAGCAGTAATGATGTCAAAATGACAAAGATTAATTTCAAGATATTGAAAAAGTCCATTTGAAATTTCCAGTCGGTTGGTCAATTGGCTGTCTGACAACACTTTGAGCACGAGCATGGTGCCCATTTTCCTCATTGATAAATTTTCAGTAATAATAACAAGAGATCCGGCGTTAATAACCGTAATGTTGATACGCCGTTAAACACACACAAAAAAAAAGATAAAAAAAATAACTAGAGACATTTTCAGTTAAACAAAAAACATTATCACGCAACGTTGATCAATAGTCGATTTTATTTTTTCTGTGACGCGATTGGTGTGCATAGATTTACAATCAAAGCTTATTAGCGCCCTCCCACCTACCCCAAGTGGTCCGATCCCACTCCGAACCAATAGAAGCAGCATGGGAAATTCAATTGCTTTACTTTCAAAAAGCAATTTACCTATAAAGAACATAAGGTTATGAAGAGAAAAAAATCTTGACACATTTTAGGGGGTGGACAGGTGGTTTTGGAAACTCGGTATATATATATATATATATATATATATATATATATATATATATATATATATTGTTGTGATATCATAAAAAATAAAAGTTTAAAAATAAGAGTTATGAAAGGTCTTTTCGTAAATAAATAAAATAATTTATATACATTCTAAAAGAAATAAAAAAATTGGTTTATCCTTAAAAAACTGACCATTTCATAGAAATATACGATATAGAATTAACCAATTTTACTGCATGACATTTAGATGCATAACATCTAGATGGCTGTGGCAGTGGCCAGTGCTATGAAACAGTTTTTAGTGCCACACTCTGGAAGTTACCGCCATAGACTAAGCAACGTTATATGCATATAAAGAATGCCCCTGGCGTTAATGACCACAAAGGTTGACACGCATTAAATCCAACCAAAAAAAAAAGAAAAAAAGAATGCCCACTCCTGAGCTAGCCATCGAAGCATCCTGAGATGTTCTTCGACGTTATATATGAGTATGAATTCTGTCTGAATAATAGCGGTGTTAGAACATCTTGTCACTTATTTGAAGATATAAACTATAGTGCGTAGCTATACTGAGATGTGGAATTATTTAATTCTGACATTTGTAATCTCATTTGCTAAACAAAGCAAATGAGATTACAAGATCAAAACTGTGTAAGAAAAGTAAATTTTGTTAATCATATTTTATATCGATATTTTTTTCATTGTAGTAAGTTTTCTTTATAAAATCATTAGCTATTATTTAAACATTAAATATACTTTTTTATGTTTTTTCATATTACTTTGAACCGACCCTGAAGATTTAAACTGAAAAAAAAATTGATTGTAATTCTAAAGAGTATTAATCCGACAAGTTCAAATTGTTGTAAAATATTAAACACCCCTGCCTAAACATGAGATTTTTATTTATTTTTTATTATAAATTATATATATTGAAAAATTATCATAACATTTTGGCGCAATATATATATACACACAGAGTGTCCCATAAATGTCTAGTCATATTATGGGAGGTGATAGAGGACACTTAGGGGAACAAAAAATGTTATGTGACGATTTTCCAAATTCTCACACATAAGGGAAAAAACGTTGTTTTATTGTTTTTTCGAGATAAACGTGGTTTTTAAAAGAATAATGAAAAATTATTAGTTTTACCTAGATAACGCATTTGAACACATTATTCATAATTTTCAGGTTGATGTGTAGTTAAGGTACATTAATTGCCACCTCCTGGACCAAGTATTAGTCACTGTAATTAATAAATTCAAAATAAATGTGTATTTTATTTATTTACACTTTTAGGATTTTTTTTTAATTTTCTTGGAAGTAATTTTTTTTATTGTTTTAAGTAAATATTTACTTAATATTTAAGTAAATATTCATAAAAATAAATATTTCTTTAAAGCTTTTTGAATAAACTGAAGAAAAAAATTTAATTTTCTTTTCACAGATCCAAGTTTGTTTTTTTTTATACTTTTGTTCCTAAATCGTTCACAGACTTCAATAACACAGGGTTGTGATACACGAATGGAAAGCTGGTTAAATGAGGAAGTTTTTCTGAAACCCGGAAATCTCAGATCCTGCCCATTGAGGAATAACGCTGGTCAGAAATATCAAGAAAATGTCAGGAAATTTAGAATAGCTTTCTTTGGAAACATAGACATACTTAAATTCATTCATTTTTACGTTTATTCCCAACTAGTTTTATAGTCAATTTATTCAGCTTTCGATTGGTTTCACTTCCTTCCTAGTAGAACCATTTGGGATGGAGCTATAATGATTATTCTTCTAAAAACCATGTTTATCTCGAAAAAAACAATAAAACTAGGTTTTCTCCCTTATGTGTGAGAATTCGGAAAATCGCCACATAACATTTTTTGTTCCCTTAAAGGTCCTCTATCACCTCCCACAATATGACTAGACATTTACGGGACACCCTGTATATTAAGAAGAAATAAAAACCATTCCAATATAAACCGCAAACATTTGTGTGGCTAAACTAAAAGCACATTAACCCTTAGAATGCTAGCCAATCTGAGAGGGACCGACCGCCGGGTGCTACGAGCTTTGAGAGCCGATCCTAACCCCAGTGCTAGCCTATTTTCCATCCTCCGCGTGCGACTTTGGTTTGGAACAAGACTATACTCAGACTTATTACGTAGATATATAACTGGGGACATGGAAAATTGCTTGTTTTGTTATAATTTAAAATGCTAATTTCATTAATTGTGTGTACTTTAGTGTGACCTTTTCAATTATTATAACAAGTTTCTTATTATTCTTATCCTGCAAGTTGCGAAGAAAATTAATAAATAAACAGTTTCTAAAATAATATTTCAATAGTTACCGAAACATTTTAGTTTTAAATTTAGCACCATTAGCCTTGTTAGTATGAATGCACCCTTTTATCAAAATATTCATGAAAACACTTTCTCTTCTCTTCATTTTACCCATTTTATGATTTAGTTCATTGTTATGATACTTCAATTTATTTAGTATTTTTTTTTTTAAATATTGATTGATCTTTATTGATAATTTACAATCTGTACAGTTATGTACAATAAGTAATTATTTAGTAAATAACTGGGTCTTTTTTTTTACTAAAAACTAATCATTATATTTTTATATGCAACTCATAAAACTGTTTAAGTCCAATAATTACTTGCTGGAGAAAAAAACAACAACACTTTTTTTAAATTAGTGTTTTGTATTTATTTTAAAACAAATTTATTTATAATAAGTAGTATATTAGTAAATAGTAATATAATAATAAAGTAATGAATTAGAAATAAATAGTAGGTATACAGCAAAAATATTAATAATAAACTTATAAATATAAAAATAAATAATAAACCAAAACTAGTACTGAGAAATATTTGTTAGGGTCATATTTCCCCACCCCTAAATTAGCCTAAAGGTGGGAAAAGGTTTGGCAAATTTTAGTAAAGTGTCTGCAAACAATAGAAATAACAACCCAACCCCTGCGGGTAGCCGCCTTGGTACAGTCTGAATAGGTGATAATGGACCCATTAGGTGGTCTAGGACACTCCGCTCGAGGTAAAGTTAGCTTACACTCACAATAAAACCAGGAAAAACACACGTAAAGACATTCTTCTGCTATCTAACGGATAGCTAAGTAACTAGACTAGTTGTACAGCGTGATACAAGAGATCTCTGGGCTTTCTGGAAGCAGAGATTATAGAAAGAATATGAAAACGAATATATTCGTGCGTCGCACTCTGAGGAATGTCCCGGCTGCACGAATATATTCGTGCTTTGCACTCAGAGCATTTTTTTAGAGAACGAATATATTCGTGCATAGCATGGAAAGGGTTAAGATTAAGATTAAGAAGGAGGTGTAAAAGGCTATTACACTACTAAATGTTTATAATTTATTTTATTTGTTTCTTATGATAAGACATAGTAATAGTTAATTATGTCAGGGATTTAATTATATTATGATAGGTAATAATCTGTGGTGTTTTTCCACATCGTTAAAAAAAAACAAACAAACTTTTCTACCTCCTTCCTCAATTGTTGATATTAGGCAGTTGCCTAATATAAAATTGATGATAAATATGAATGAACAAAGGTACACTAATACAAATAAATGAATAAATTAACATTACATGAGATTATACGTTTTTATTTTTTTTTTACTTAGGAAGTTTATATTTACCATATTATTATGCAAACACCGCTCCAATGTAGTTTTCATGCAGAAGCACCTAACTGAAACATTTTGTTCTTTACACACTTCAACATATCTCTGTCGGGAAGCAATATCTGGATTTGTATTGTCTATCACAACATTTTTCCCAATCGCCAGTAGCCTCTTTAGTGCAACAACACATTTTTGCCAACTCCCTAGATCATCACGACTAACACATGCATAACCTTTTGAAATGAGTTGGGTCTTCACAAAATGGCTTTTGCCTGATGCAGGTGATCCAGACATAACTATGACCTGAAAAGAAATTCTGAATGAATATATAATATATATATATATATATATATATATATATATATATATATATATATTGTAATGATATAAAAGGGGGGTGCTCTAGAAAAGGTCAGTTTCTGGCATAGCAAAGAGTAGCATTCCTATTCAAAATAAAGGCTAACTTATATTTCATAAGTCCATCACAAATATTATCATTTGTCAATCAATAAAATAAATAAAAGAATAATAAAAGAAATAGCATTTGGCAGTGTTTAGTTTGGCAGTATTTATTTTTTCAAAAAGGCAGTGTTAAGTAAATAGAAGAGTCCAAATATCTCGGCTAGGAGCGATAAGGTATACAAGTTCCCAGGAAGATAACGATAGAGGTGTTTCCAAGTATGAACAGGAAAATCCAGGGAAAGACGAAGAAGTCAGACACCCTTGGTGTGGGGGGAGTACGCCTCTATAAGAAGGGCCTTCCCCCACCACTCACTCTCACTTCGACGCCAGCCAAGGGCGAGGAGCACCCTTTGCAGGACCAACTGGTCAGCCGACCCCAAGCACTTCACCTGGACATGATGGGGAGACACAACTCCAAGATCTAGCAGCCGACCATCCATCTCCTCAACACAACTACAAGCAGCCTGCCTCTTCACTTCAAGAACATCATCCGTAAAATAAGCTGAGTATAACTCACTCACTGCCAATCTTTAATTAAATTCTTAAAGCTATCTAAAATTTCATAATGGCCAATAGTTATATTTTAATATATAAGTTAATATTTTAAATATGTTCTAAACATTTCTTAATAACCCAACATTGATACAAATATGTGAGTCAAGCAATTTTTGTATTTAAGTTTATATCACAGCCAGCGGCATCTAAAATTATATCTTTTCTTCAATATAAGTCAATTATTTCCAACTCTATTTTATTTATAATGAACCTTTCTCCTGGTATTTAATATGGTCTCAACACATAAAATGACAAATGGTAAGAAATGATTCTAAAAATATATTTCTCATGCTTTTATTTCAGGAAATTTATTAAATTAATTTAATTATTCAAATGGTTATTCATAAGTCCGTATGTGGTGAGTTTGGTAAATATAAAATGAACCCTGAGATTTAAGGAAATTATACTAAAACATTTCTAAATCAACTTTTCCAATAATAACTTTTTTATTCTTTTCTTTTTCTATATTAACTTTCAAATATAATCCAAATTTCTTTTTCTTACCCAACCAAAACACCACAATATATATATATATATATATATATATATATATATATATATATATATGAATATATATGTATCTACATATATATATATATATATATATATATATATATATATATATATACATACATATGTATGTATATGAATATATTAATATTCTTTATAGAATTAATAGTAGAATGGAATCTGAACTAGTACTTAAAATGAACCCGAGAAAAAAGTAAAATAAATGTACACATATCATAATATTATAAACATAAACCAATATTACACAGTAAATAATGTGGTGATAAAAAGATTCCCAATGCCAAACTGATATAAACAATTATACAACATAACTTAGATCTGAAAATAACTGTAGAATAAATATATTAAAAATAATATTATATAAGTACATTTGCTCTAGAGGTTCAAGTTTACTCATGAGAAGTCAAAAAAGCACATTTGTTTTACACATACACATGTTCAATATTAATATGAATGAAAATCGTAATCATAATAATAATAATTTGGCACTAATGGCCTTGATGTCGAAGCGCCATACAAAATAAAATAATAGTAATAACAAGCATGAGTAAATAATATTAATAACAAGAGCCATCCTTAAACAGAATTTCCTTTGCCCCATTGAGAGAGAATCCTTTACCGTTTATCACCAGTTTATCGTTGATCAACTTTGCAGATATTTCTTTCTTTCTTGCCTCCTTTCTATATACATTCAATTCTCTACGAATATTTCTAATTTCTCCTGGGAAATCATTGGATATAATAATATTGATATTCTTTAATTTAGGCGTTAATCTCAGTATTTTATGTTTTTTCTTTAGTGCTAGAAATCTAACCAGTACAGGTCTATTTCCTTAGAATCTCCCAAGGCGTCCCAAGAAGTCAATATCGTGCTCATATATTTGACCTTCCATTTCTTCAAAAACTCTTGAGGAACTTTTTTTCTATCAAGGCAGTGCTTTCGTGCTCCTCTTCTGGTATGTTGTATAAAATCAAGTTTTTTCTTTGTGATTTCTCATCGAGTAAAATTGAATTTCGGGAACATAGTTTTTCTACCGAGGATACTCGTTTTTCAACATCAGTCAATTTAGCATACAATTTTTTAATAGTATCTTTCAGTTCCCTAACCTGTTTCAATGAAACTTGTACTTCGAAAGTCAATTTCTTGGTCTCCTGAGTATTTACTGTAAGCTGGGTGGACATTGTTTCAATAAGTGATTTTAGTTCTTCCATTTCGAAATAATAATATATTGATATATTGCTAAAATTAGTAATGTATTTTTGAAGGAAAAGGAGATGTTATTATTATTATATATTAATATTGGCACGTATCATGAGTGAAGCGCTGAGAGAGGTGGAGGAGTAGGGGGAATAAATCACAGGCTAATAGTGGGGTAGCCAAAGGATTAAGATAAAGGCTGCATGGAATCTCTGCTATATATAACTGTTCATAACTCCTCACCAGACAGAGATAACTTAATCCCACTTCAGTACGGTTCTCTATACAGTCATAGAAACATCTGGTGCGAATTTTAGCTCTAACGAACGACTTTAAACCACACTAAACTAAGATTGCAATGGAGCCGATCTTTACACTACCAGACCTAAAGGCATATATATATATATATATATATATATATATATATATATATATATATATATATATATATATGTATGTATGTGTATATGTATACAATTTTTAAGTGTTTCATTTTATTGCTTTGGGAATAGTGAGACATATAATTATGTCACTGCACTTAATCAGGAGTTTCAATATTTCCAAAT